>PVKB01001905.1:0-15984 GCA_004027205.1 Ctenodactylus gundi | reverse complement strand
GACAATTTGTCACTGTCACCCTTGACATGTCACTCCTCGGCAGACGGATTTGACTCCGGTGCCAAGTCTGACACTCAGATGAGAGGCCACGGTAATCTGAGTTGAAACAGTGGCCAGAGTGGCTAACTTCACTCTACCGTAATTCGAACACCAGCTACAGAGAGAGAACCATGCTGTATTTAACAAGGAGGGGCTTTGTTTTCTTAAAAAAAAAAAAAAAGAAAAAAATGCTCTCCCCCATTCTCTCTTGTTCTGAGCCTGAGTGTTCAATTATTCTTTAAGATAATGCTTTTATTTTTGAAGGATTGAGTCTTGCCTTTTAATACCACACATTTTCAATTAAGTGCACTGAGCTCTGTGGATATAACTATTACTTAAACTATAAGTAATGGTCACATGTAAAAATTAGGAAACATTCCGCTTTAGATAAATTACATTCCAATTACTTCTTATTATAAATGGGACAGAAAATGGATTTTTTAGCTCTGGCTGGCCAAAGAGCCAACATTTGTATCGACTTCATTTGTTTAAATATATTTCGAGCCAGATTGGAATCCATAAGGCCTGACATTAATTGAGTACTGCCACGTCAACATCCTCAAATCTCATTGTCACCCAGGAGGAGCCAGTGCACACCGCTGCGAATTAGAAATACCCCAGCCCTTCCGTGCTAAGATGGCATTGTTTACGTAGGGACTCTTCAGGCCATCATTAGGTGGTGTATATCTTGATACAGTGCAGTTAAACAGACATAGAGAGGCTATGTTTTTAAGAAACAATTTTTCTCCATTGAAGAAATGATTACATTTTTTTTTTCCCACAGCAAGATTCTTTTGTAGGATGTTGTTCAGTAAACACTGTTATTCTTTTGCACTGAGATGAAGGTCCCTCTCAAGTAGCTATTTTTCCCTCTTGCCTCCTCTTGCCTCCTCCCGGCTCACCTAGTGACAGGAGGGGACAAAGAGAACTTTTTTCAACTTGTCCTGGGCGCGAGGATGTTTGCTGGCACGTATGTGCAGACAAATCCCTGCCAATGGCCGCCTTGGTACTTGATTTTACTTTAGGAAGCTGGAATCCACTTTGCTTGTTTACAAGTGAGGATTATAAGGGGGTGCACTGTTCAGAATTCCTGAGTTACCAGGACCACTTCCTTCCCCTGGGGGAGATCTCGTGAGGGAGTTGCTGGGTGGTGGCAGAGCTGAGCAAGGGCTCTTACAGAAGGGACCCAAGCCTCTGTGTCCCGGGCAAGAGCAGCTCTTTGCAAGGCTGTCTCCTTCTGCACTCACCGGGCGCTTGTGGTGTGTGTGCACCAGGAGTGCTGCGGTGGGACCCAGGGCTGACGGTGATGCGAGCAAGGAGCCATGTGCCAGGGACAGGCGGGCACTGTGGGCCCTGAGTCAGAGCAGGAGGAAGGATGGCCGCTGCAGAGCCACAGCTAGGTAGCTGCTGCTAGCCAGGCAGGAGCACACAGGTGATTGGAAGCAGTGGTCAAGGCCTGGCACAGTGGGGCGGGATGGGGTGAGAGGAGGGGAAGGCTGGCACAGACCTGAGGGGCCATAGGTGGCGCTGCCATTGGAGCTGACCATGAGCAGCTTCCGCTTGGTGACCCTCTAACAGACGTGACCACAAGTGTGAGAGACGCAAGCTTGGTTATCACCGGTGTGTGACCCAGTGCTGCGGCATGCTGGGTTTGCTATGAAGAGGCATTGTCAGGAAGACGTCAGACGCCCTGGCTGCGCGTACCCAAGTCTGAAGCCTCAGGCCTCTCTCTGGTCTGCTGGCTGCCAGATTCCTGCCTGGGTTCAACCTGACCATCTTACCTGTTGTTTTTTGTGCATTTGGTCATTCAACGAAAGAGGAAGTGCCAATATGGTGTCGTGTGTGGAAGAAGGAGCTGGGTGTGAACATTCTGCCCCTCCCAGCCATCCTGGAGATGTGGCCTCAGTAGATGAGGTAGGGTCCTGGTAAGGAATCCAGGTGTCGTGGGCAGGAATTGGCACGAGGCTGAGGCCTGGGATGGGCAGGGGTGCCGCTTGGGAGTGGGAACTCACAGTGGAGGGGGAGCCTCTGATGGGTTCTGGAGAGGAGAGAAATGCCAGCTGTTCCAGGCTGAGGACAGTCCAACGTGAATGCCCATCGGTCATCGTTTGGGTCATGGGTGAGTCTTCTGCCTGTTTGGGGCCTCAATGTCCTTATCTCTAAAATGTGACAATTGAGCAGGATAGCACAGTGAAAGACACCACCCAGTGTGCCCGAGTCTAGTGTACAGTTTTCTGTGTATCCAAGGAGGACACCTGGCCAAGTGGGAGGAGACACATGTTGTCAACATCAACATTGCCGAGAATCTCAGTGGCCTGCAACCTACATATCACTGAACTCACTGAGGCTTCGGAGGGAGGCAGCTTCTGAATGGACCTGCCTCTCGGTGTGCTTGTCCTGGATCCTCTCCACAGCCTGGTGATAGGGAGTCCTGGAGCGGGCAGGAAAGCTGCAATCACATTTACACCACAGATGGACAGATGTTGTGGAACTTCAAGAGATGGTGCTCACGGTGAAACATGGCGGCTGTGCGGAAGCAATCCTTAGTCCCGCTGGATGGGAGGAACTTGTGTCTATGCCCTTCAAGCCGTCCTGGGAACTGAGCTTGTAGACTGACTCTGATGGTAGCACGGACCCATTTTCCAGGCTATCAAGACGTGGTCTTGAGGACCGTGTCTCCTGGGGTCACAGTCAAGCACCTGTGGCACCGTGAAGGTGCGAATTGATTCCTGGCTACCAAGGAGCTTGGTGTCCACTGCTCAGATGGTCACCACGGTGGCCTTTTCCAGGGAGGAAACGCCAGGTTAGCCCCTTTTCCAGGGCTGGCCGGAGAGCCCCTTTGCCGCTGTTTTCAAGCTCTGGGTTAAGTGGGGGCTGTAGGAGGGATAAAGAGGCCCTTTGACAAGGTTGTGTGGCTTTCTGTTGTTTAATAGTCCATTAAGCAGGACTGAGTCAAAATGGTCATAGGAGTCTCTGGAGAGAAAACTCATTAATGGGCCAGCAAGTTCCCATTAGTAGCGTGGTCCAAAAGGACCAAGGTGCACAAACACCGGCGCCCCACGTGCTCTCCCAGAGGGACTCCATTACCCAGCTGCCCGCCTCCTGTCCCACAGGCACCCTCACCACCCACACAGTTCCTCAGAAAAGCAGCTTTCTTACTGTGTTGTCAACAGGAAGGCAGAAAACCCCCCAATCATGGGGAGACTGGAAGAGGCCACTTGCTTTCACAAGGAGTTTCCTCAGAACGAGGAAGGAAAAACCCAGTGAAGTGTGGCCCAGGTCCCAGATCTCTGTGTCTAAATGTGTGGAGTTGTCATCTGAGGGTCCCCACACATCTGGGCCTGCGGCTCCTTCATCTGCCCCAGCCCCTTCCCAGGAAGCCCTAGGACACTGGGCTCTGACTGCCCTATGGCCAAGGGGGTCTGGGCTTCCCTCTGCCAAAGGGGCTGATCTTTCTCTTGAGTGTGGGCTTGGACCTCAGAGACCTGATCTCTCTCTCTCTCTCTCTCTCTCTCTCTCTCTCTCTCTTTCTCTCTTTTCTTGTGGCCATGGGGATCATGTCCCGTGTACGCCCCAGCCTCTTCTTTTTTTCTTTTCTTTTCTTTTCTTTTTTTCTTTCCCTTTCTTTCTTTCTTTCTTTCTTTCTTTCTTTCTTTCTTTCTTTTTTTTTTTTTGAGACAGGGTCTTGCTAAATTACCCAGGCTGGGCTCAAAGTGGAGATCCTCCTGCCTCAGCCTGCCAGAGTGCTTGATTATAGGCCTGTGCCACTGGGCCCACCCGAGACCTGATGTCTGACTTTGACTTTTGTACTGGGAAGTCAAAGAACTGCTCTGAGTGAGTGTGCCCAAATTCAGAAAAAGAACATTGGTGCTACGAAGCACTGGGCGTTTCAGGTGCTTAACACACACACACACACACACACACACACACACACACACACACACACACACACACACACACGAATGCTGTGGTGAATGCAAGGTTTAAGGTGGTATTTATTTTATTTTATTTTTACTTTTTATTTTAATCTTGTTTATCTATCTATTTATTTTTGCAGCTGGAGATTCAACCCTGGGCCTTTGCACTAAGCTACAGTCCCCAGCTCATTTTCGAGTTTTGATTTTGAGACAAGGTGTCTCTAAGTCATTAGGTGGCCCGGGCTGGGCTCAAACTTGCAAGCTTCCTGCCTCCGCCTCCCAGAGTGCTGGGATGACAGGCTTGTACCACTGGACCAGCTAAGGCTTTTTAAAGTGTATTTTCTCATCCATTTCTCTGTGCCAAGAACCCGGGCTGTGGACAGGGTCATGTTAGAGGGGAAGAAGGCTGACAACTCCTCACTCCCCACCCACCACCTCCCTGACTCCAGGGGGCTGAGCCTTGGCCGTCAGCCTACAGTGTCACGAGGTCACTGTGGTGGCCTCCACAGCTCACTGTGGCTCCAATGCCACTGCAGGCTGCTGGTATCTTGCCTCCCAGCTGCAAGGGCTTCAACAGCTCGCACCCCTCAGAACCCAGAACGGGAGGGAGGCCTAACCTGGGGCGGCAGTGTAGGTAGGGCCCCTCAGTACCCAGACAGGAGGGAGGACCGCCGGGCCAGCCTGGGTCCTGGGCCTCCCTGCCTACAGCTCCTGGCCTCGGCTGTCACCAACCTCCCGGCACCGCTGTAGCCTTGTCAGTTTCCTGGGGACAGCAGAACATGGCGACAGGCTCGTGTCCAGCCACGGGAGCTCAGCCACCAGGTTCCTCTTCAGGGAGGTCCTCACAGTAGCCACAGCTGCCCATCACCATCTACTTCAAAAACCCCTAAGCACAGCCTGCACTCTGGGATTGATTTACCCACCAGGTAGCTTTGGCCTTTCCCCACCAGGCTCCAGCTTGGGGAGGACAGGGGCTTGTTCCCAAAGCGGGAGTCCGCATGTGCCCATGGCAGGTGTGTGATAGTTAGTTGTTGAGTGACTGAGCGAGTGAACCGTAACTTGTGCCGAGGACTCACCAGGTGTCTAGGATTCTGCAAAACGATGGTGCCCCTCAAGGCGGCCTTACCCTCCTACACCCAAGAGGAGCGGATCCTTGTGACCCGGCCAGTGCCGGGGAGCCTTGTGTTTGGTCTTGCCTTGGCTGATGGCATCCTCGGTGCGCTATTTCCCTCCCATTTTCACACCAGGAGGCAGGACTTGCTGATTCTGAAGGTCGCTCTGCGGGCCAGACCATCTGTTCTGCTGCAGACACTTGGGTCTTGGTGGAAACAGCGATCTGTTAAAACCCGTTTCCTCACGTCCAAGGGCAGAGGTCTCTGGGCTGCAAGTGTGACAAATTCCAAGACAAGCTAGTGGGGGCTGCGTGCATGCCCGCTGGGACGGATGCCCCTTCAGTGAGGGCACGCGCTCCGTGCGTTGGATCTGCCATGATGCTGCTCCGTGCCGTGTTGTAACCTGCCTGCCTCCCTGTCGCCAGGCCCGGATGACTCTGCCGCAGCGGTGGTCTGAAATGAAGTTTAGCCATGCGGTGGAATAATGATATTAATTTCACTCATTGACAAGCCTGTCAATTTGCTCAGATTGACTTTTTGATGCCCGCACTGCAGATGGCAAAGTTCATATACTGTAAAATACATCATTATTAATAGCATCTAGAGCCATCGAAGGGCTCTGAGAGCTGAGAAAGACGGGCCTATTTCTTTATTTCAAGTACGTCTTCATAAGATCGCACATGTTTATGTGTCTGGTATTAAAAACACCCCAAAGCATTTTGTATAAGTCATTTTTGGCTACCTTGATGCTTCCACGGCTGATCAGTCACCAAATCCCGCCAATTTTAGCCCATGAAATGCTCAGATCCAAACCCCTCTTTATACAGGGTGACCCAAAAGTCCTCACACATATATCATATATCTAATATAATATACAGTGTATGGTGGACTCATTCTTCTGTGTATGAAGGTTTGTGGCACCCTGCCGCTGCCACCTGTGTCTTGGCATAGGCACTTACTGTGTTATGCCTGGGCTGTTGCAGCCGCGCCTCACGAGGAGTTCCTGCATCTGGTTTCTCCTCTCCCCAGGCCAATATTGCACACCCTCCCACCTCCACAGCACTGTAGGTGCCACACCTCACCCTGAAGCCTCTGTGGCTCCCTTGTGTCTTTGATCAGTGTCCAGCACCCAGGGGCCATCACGATCAGTCCTTACCCTGGAGCCCCCCTCCACACCGTGTCCTTTATAAACTTGGGGATCCATCTCGAGGTCTGGTTCTGCAGCCAGGAACTGGTTAAACAGAGACTGATCCTCAGATGCCTTTGGAGATCCCAGTTCTGGCGGAGCCTGGGAAGCTGTTGGAGAGCCAGTGTGGTCAGTAGCGTGGACTCCCAGACCTTACCCCTTGATCTGTCCCTCCCCATGTGTGACCTTCTGGCCCATCTTCTTGTCTCCAAGCTTGAAATGCCTCTTCCCTGGGCAGGGCCACGTGACTGCTCCAGCTGGGAAGTCCCCCGCCTCCTTCCGGTGCCCACATTTCTCCACAGCTTGGTTGGGCAAGTTGGGCATCGCCTCCAGGATGCCAGTCCCTTGGGTGGGGGGACACATGCACAGAGCCACCGTCTCTGTGATGTCTTCCAGTTCTCACGCCTTCAGCACAGCACGAGCACGTTCAGTGACACTAGCAGCAACCCACACACATCCCTGTCGTGCTTTACAGGCCTTCCACGAGTCTTTGGCTCTCCCTGGTCATCTTGGTGAGATGCGCGAGTTGGGTGCTGCGCCAGGCAGCCAGACCTTTGAGTAGCCACTGTCTACTGGGTGGGACGGAGGGGTCCTCAGATACCAATGGCAGCTGACCTTGTGGGACTCCCGTGCCTAACACTGGGTGTGGCACATGGCAGGGGCTATAGTTAAAATACTTGTACCTAGCACACAATGGATATGTGCTGGGAGCAATGCGTTGTGCCCCAAATTGAAAGCCCGTGGGTGCTTGTGGGATGTCACAGGCTGTTTAGTCCAGTGAGGCCTGGGGCGGGGTGCAGAAGATGGGGAACACTGTTGTAAGCTTTTGCAATGTGCCTAGCAGCCCTGCAGGGAGGGCAGGCAGGTGTCATGCCCCCGTGAGTGTGTTCTTGGGGAGCTCATGGAGTGAGTGTGGCCAGGGAGGTAGGGCCAGCAGGATGAGCACCAGGGCCTCTGGCTTCTAGGCCGTGACCTATGAGGTCACAATTTCTGAGCCTGGGAGGCTCCTGTCCCCTCACACCTGGCTCTGTCCTGGCAGCAGTAGACTTTCTTACCAACACAGCCTCAGATGGTCTTCCTACCTCTCTTTTAGCTTGGTGATTGTGTGTGTGCGCGCGCAGTATTGCAGGACCTTCACACTGAGCTACACCCTCAGTACACGCCCCCTTTCCCTTAAATTTTGAAACAGGATCTCAGTCACTAAATTTTCCAGGCTGGTCTTGAAATTGCAATCCTCCTGCCTCAGTGCAGGGATTATAAGCCTATGTCACCAGACCCAGCTTAGCTTGGTGATTCTTGAAGAAAGCCCATCTCCCAAATAGGAGCCTGGAGTTCCCAGCAGTCTTCACTGAAGTTCAGAGTTCCATAACTTCCAGTTGGCCCACTCTAAGAAAAACTTTTGGACCACTATTCACTGAAAGTGCAGAGCCCCAGCTCCTCTCCTCAATTCCCCCGGCAACCCTCAGTTTTCCGTAGTAAATTCACATTCTTCTGTACAGTTAACTGAGGCAAGGCTCTGGCTCAGTGCTTTCTCTGAAGCCACCTTAGTCTTCCAGTGGAGAAGGCAGGTCCTCAGAGCCCCTGACCAGGGCAAGGCCTCGTGGGCTTCCTCCCAACGGTGGGGGGTGGGGTGGAGGGTGGGAAGGTAGGGGGTGTTACAGGCACACCAGCACGGCGCTCACTGGTCCTAGGAGGGCCCTGGAATACTTGTCTTCAATTACGCGTCTGTTCCTCACCCTTTGGCCCAGGATCGGAGTGCTGGTGGGTTCTAGCTCCCTCTTCCCCGCTCAGAGATGATTTTGGAATACCTATCCTTGCAGGAGTTTCTGCCAGAAAGGATCAAAATGCACCTAGAAAGCTTCTGCCAGTTTCTTCCTATACATGTTAATAAGCTCCAGCAAAAGTTGATAATCTGATTTGCAAGAAGAGAGAGAATATGTAAAAAGAGACAATGAATTTGAGAGTAAGGAAGCGGAAGCCAGCGGACCATTGCTGGAGCGGCGCAGACTCGGTACCGGGCTGCATGCTGGGTAGTCCGTATCTGTCCATGGTGCTGACCATCGCCTGCCTCAGCAGCATGGCTTCGCTTCTCTTTGGGAACTGGTGACTCCCAGCCAAACTTCCCCAGGAGTTTCTAGAGTGGTGAAGGCATGGTCGAGCGACAGAGGCTATGAGGATGGGGGGACAACTGGGGCGAGGCTGCTAGAGTGGACCAGCTGAGAAAAATTGTAGGACAGAGAAAACTGTCTTTCACATTCTGCAGCTGGCAAAGGAATTTTATCTGTTTTTCTTGTAGGAATTGAGGAGGCAGGAAGGTGCTTTTCTGGGTCACCCACTGCTACCTGCAGTAAAGCAGAGTCTTGACCTCAAGCTCCTACCTGACTTGAGGCCCTGGTTCATGACTCTGTGACTTCTCTGATTCGTCCTACCTGGTCCGATCTGGAACTTTCCAGGAAGCACCATGGCTCATCAGGAAGAACTGACCACCCCGTCCTCCAGCCCTCTTCGGATGTCACTGTCTACCACTGTGTACTGTCACAGCTCACCCAGCAGGGCCTGGGTCTTATCTCTTTCCCTAACCACGAGCCTCAGGCCCTGACCAAGCCAGTGGCACAGAAGATGTAAAAGCCTCTCCCAGGTACTGTCCACCCGCCCATGCCCTGGGGTCACCCTCTCTCCTCCACTCTGACACCTTCTTTGAAGATGCCAACCCTTGGGAGCCCTTAGCAGCCACCACACCATCGAGCTCCTGCTCCACCCCTGGTTGCCAGGTCTTCGTAATCAGGCTTGGCTTTGCCCCTCGGTGCCCAGCAGGGTCAGGTGAGGGAAAGATGGGCTGTGCCCTGCAGCACAGGGACACTGAAGATTGTGGGGGAGTGGGGCTTCCTCAGGACCCACGGCTCTGCCCTGGTGGAAGAGCCATGGATATCTAAACCCCAGTGGGATGGGTGGCTCCTTTTTTTTCCTGCTTTGTGTGGATTTCTAAGTACCCGCTTTTGCCTGAGCCCTTGAAGGTGCCAACCCCTTGCCAGCTGGAAAGGACCCCATGCCCTTTCCTTGATCCTCCACATCCTGGTTTCATTGTATTTCCACAGCCTATTCCCCTGTTGGGGTCCGTGGGGCCCCTGGGGTCCCTGCCACTGTTGGCCACTGGTAATCAGGAACCAGTGAAGTCTGGGGGAATAGGGTCTCGAGTGGTGTGAGTATGATGGAATCACATCTGGGAGGCTGAATCAGTGTTAACAGCTCATTTATTGGAGGTGAGTGCCAGGCGCATAAGCAGTTTAAGGGAGGTGGGTCAGCCAGGTAACAGGGCAAGGGTCATTCACTGATTGTGGGTGGGGGGGGGGTTGGGATCTGAAAGTAGCCTAATTTGCATGGCAGGTTTGACCATGTGATTTCTGGTAAGGGTCCGGAAGCAGGGGAAAATTAGGAATTTGGGTGTGATGCAACCTGAGCTGCGGGCCATCTTGGGTCTGGGATAAGTGGGAGGGGCTCCACTCCTGCCAGTCTCCAGAAGCAAGATTATCAGGGTACGAGCCGCCTTCTACCTACAGTCATCCCAGGCCCAGTCAAGGTCCCACATTCCCCTGCCAAGGTCCCCACAAAACCTGAGTGCCACGTTTACTAGGTTCCTGCCTGGGGGCCTTATCATTCCCATTTTAGGGATGAAGATCTGAGTCCCAGGGAGGCCAAGACGCCCGGCGTGGGCCAGAATAAGCACCTGTGGCACAAAGGAATCCAACTCCGAGCGAGCCGGCTCCTCTGACGCCGTGTCCCCTCGGCCTGTGGTCTTTCATTCCCGATGCCGAGGGAACATCTGGTCAGGTCTCCAGAGTGACAAGTCCTCGGAAGGACCCCACCCTGTGATTCGCTCTCTCCGAGGTTCCCAGGGTAGTTTTTCCTCCTTTCCAAATGTGGCGTTACCATATTCCCACCTGAGGTCATTAGCCCAGGCACAGGTTAAAAAACAAAGTGTTTGTGTCCACCGTCTAATTGCACAGACACCATCAAGCCCTCATTACAACCCACCTAATTATTTTGAAATCCAGTGTATTATCCCTTTCAACCATTAGGCAGATGATGTGCATTTGCCCCACCTGCCCAGGGATGGGAGGTAAACCCGGCATGGGGGAGGGGCCCCGGGCTGCTGGGGCGGGGCGGGGCGGGGGAGGGAGGCGACTGCACTGGCAGGCACCCACCACCTGCTCTGGATGACTTCCCGTTCCCAACTTGCAAAGCCACTAACAAGAGCCGCACCTTAATGAGCAGAAAGAATGGGACCCAACTGGTTGGTGGGGACATCATTACCTGAGCTGGGTCCTAATTGTCACACTCAGCTTTCTGGGCGTAAAGAACACGCTTCCCTGCAAACTGACAAACAGAAGGTCCCTAAGAACAGTCCGGGTTGTAGCGCGAATGTGCCTGTCCCTTCTTGGGAGCTATCCTTGTCCTGCACCAGGGCCTCCCCGCCACCCCCTCCCCCTGGCCTTTTCATGAGGTGGCGCAGGGGACGGTCCTGCGAGCCGAGGAGGGGCCTTGCTGGCAGTGGGTAGAGCAGCAGGGAACTGGAAGTTTAGAGGGGAAGAGAGCTAGGTGTGGGCCATTGAATACCTTCGTTTTAGGGGTACAGCAGGTGCATTACAGACAAGCACAGCACCCCCAGCTGGAAAGTGGGGAAGAGGCAGGTTAGAGATGACAGACGGGGCATCGCTGTTTATTCAACAGGCACTGTGCACCTGGCCCCGTCTCAGGGGCTTTCTGTGGATTCGAGTCACATAATGTTCCCATGGCTCACATGATCTCCCCACTTTTTGGATGAGGAGACCGGGACCCGAAGTTCAAGCAACATATTTGAGGATCTTTGTATGACTGACTCCATGTCCTCCTGTCCGGCCACAGGAGGAAGAGCGAGCAGCCTCTCGTGATGGTGCATCAGAGGAGTGGGGCTGAGCTGCTGTGCCAGGGCCTCCGTGGCACTGCGTGCTCAGCTAAGACCCCTGGTAACAAGAAGTGTGGCCACCACTTAAAAAAAATCTAGCCTGTTGCGGTGGCGCAGGCCTGTCGTCCTGGCCCTCTGGGAGGCAGTGGCAGGAGGATGGCACATGTGAGCTCGGCTGGGGCAACTTGGCGAGATCGTCTTAAAATAAAAGCAATGGATTGGGATTGCAGTTCAGCACTAAAGCCCTAGGTTTTATCCTTAACACGGCAATAACAACAAAACAGTAGCCAAAAACTCCTTTCCAGGAGGTGCATTAAAAAGTAAAAAGAAACAGCTAAAATTAATTTCAGGGATGTATTTTAACTAGAGATATAAAAATATTCCCATCTTAACATGTGATTGATGTAGACATTATTAAGGATGGTGGCACATGCCTGTAATCTCAGCGCTGGGGAGGCTGACACCAGAGGACTGCTGTGAGTTCAAGGCCAGCCTCAGTTTCCACAGTGAGTCCAGCCTACACTACAAAGTGAGATCCTGTTAAAGAAAATTATTAAGGAGATTGTTTACATTCTTTCTCTCTTACCAAATCTTTGAAATCTGGGCTGTGTTCTGGCTTGCAGTACATCCAGCCTGCACGAGGTGTGTTCCAGGCACTCAATGTTTCTAATGCCTGAGTAAGGAATTATTTTGTGCTGGGCCTGGAGGTGCAGGTGTAATCCCAGCACTCTGGGACACTGAGGCAGGACAATCACAAGTCTGAGCTCAGCCTGAGTAATTTAATTAGCCCCTGTCTCAATATCCAAAAAGTGACAGATTGGGGATAGAGCACAGTTGAAAGGCCCTCAGCTCTGTTCCCAGTACTATTAAAAAACTGGACAAAAGCCAAGCATTCAGGGACCTGTGTGACTGGAGGCTGCCCAGTTGGACAGCGCACATGGGAACACAGGGCCTCGTGCCCCAGGAGAAGGCAGGGTCTTGGGACTAGGTTTCGTTGGGCTGCCGTATGTTGCTTGGAGATTTGTGAAACCAGCTCACCCAGATGCCCCAGCCCTCATAATGGTGCCACCTCCACTCTGACCAGGGCACACTGCCCGGGTCCTGCCACCTTGGCATCTGTAGGCATGGCTACAGGGAGAGCCTCCTAAGGGGCTGGCTTCCAGAAGACCTTGACTGTGTCCGTCATGGGTGGGACCGTCTCATGCAGGCTTTCTGTTTGCAGTAGGTCTGGCCTATCCTGAGCACAGCAGGTGATACAGGGCCCAAAGTACAGACAGGTGAGGGAGCTCCCAGAGGCCAATTACCCACTAATGAGGAGGGTCAGCAGCTTCCCAGGCCTCTCGCTCCTACCCAGGGCTCAGCTACAGGGACTGCCTGCGCTGGGCCTTCGAGGCCCTGCATTAAGTCCAAGAAACCACAAGTAACATCACCGGTTCCCGCAGTCCCAGGTCCTTGGAGTCTAGGGTCGACTTAAGCATTCATTCCCTGTCACCCAAGCTCGTGGCTCTCACCAGCTCTGAGATCTTGGGCAACTCCTTATCTTAAAGTCTCTGTTTCTCCATCGGTGAGTGAAATGGCAACATGGAACATTTTTGCCATGCGATAGGTGTGCCGGGGCTGCTCTAGCAGAATGGCTTCCACAACAGAAGCTGTGGCCGCCCAGCTCCGCAGGCCGGAAGCAGAAGACCAAGGTGCGCACCGGGCGGTGCTCCCTTGAAGGCGCGGCAGGTCTGATCCAGTGCTGGGCTTCTGATATCTCCTGGCTTGTGGCTGAGGGCTGCAGTCTCCCTGTGGGTGCATGCATGCGTGTGTGTGTTTGTGCGCATGCGCGTGTGTATGCACGCATGCCCACACACGTCTACATCCAAATAGCACCCCCCCCCCCCACTCTCCCTCTGTTCTTTTTTCTCTTAAGACGGGGTCTCACTATGTAATCCAGAAACTAGCTGTGCAGCCTATGTTGGCCGTGAACTCATGGTCCTCCTGCTCAGCCTCCCAGGTGCTGGGGTTACAGCTCTGTGCCCCCCCATGCCCAGCAAATTGCCTCTTTTGGTAAGAACACAACCATATGGGATTGGGTTCCCCCAAATATGGCTGAGTAACCTCATTATATCTGCAGTGACCTTATTTGCAAAAAATATCTCATTCCGAGGTCCTGGGGGTAAAGGCTTCCAGACTCGTTTTGAGGGAGGGACCACAATGAACCCACACAGAAGGTGAAAGGTAAGAGCCCTGCCTTTAAAGCGTTCCCAGCTGTCTTTTGAAGCAGAAATTTCTGGACCGTGGAAGAGGAAGGAAGGTTTATGAGGCAAAAGCAGCTAGCACCATTGCCTGGAGATAGACAAAAGCTTGATGTGACCCCTGGTGAGACGGGGGCGGGGGGCACTCGGCTCTCCCCGGGACGGAGGTAGCATGGCTGCTGTGGTCCGTGATGGCCAGCAGCTCTGGGAGAATGGCCGGCCACGAGCCGTGGGTTTCCTCCGTCACCTCCTCCTATTCCTGGTCTTACTGGCCACTGCCCAGCCAGTGAGCTCTGAGGCAGCGGAGACACCTTGTGGGTCACCTGGTCTCAGGGAACTTGTCACATGGAGTAGAACTCTGACTACTACCCGGTCCCTGCTTGGTGCTTCAGGAGTACTCCGAACCAAGGAACAGAGGGTGGAGACTGACCTGCCTGCTCAGAAACTGTCTGGGATTCCCTCTCTCCTATCCCACCCCATTTTTGTGGTATTGGGGATTGGATACAGGGCCTTTGCACTGAGCTACATCCCTAGCCTTTTTTTTTTTTTTTTTTTTTTGAGACTGTGTTGTGGTTTGATCAAGAATGCCCCAAAGCCTCATGTGTTTGGATGTTGCAGATTACTGATGAATTCTATGCATTGTTAAGGGACAGGGCCTGGCTGGATAGGGATGCCTGGGGCTTCATCCGGAAGAGGCAGGTCACTGGGGCTTGACCCGGAAGGAGTAGATCACTGGGGCTTGACCTGGAAGGCTGCATGCTAGCTCTGCCCTTCCTGGCTCACTCCACTTCCCACTTGCCTTCCCGTGATCAGCTTTCTGCCAGCTGGTCCTCTGCTGTGTGTCTGCCGCTGCTCATGAGGGGACTGACTCCTCCTGAAAGAGCAAGCTAACATAAACCTTTCTCCTCTCAAGTTGTGGTTGTCAGATATCGAGTCCTAGTAATGACCAAGGGATGGAAGGAGACAGAATGCCACCAAGCTTCTAAGTTGCCCAGGCTGACGTCTAACCTGTCACCCCTCTGCCTCAGCCTCCCAGAGGGCTGGGATTCTGGGTGTGCACCACCGTGCTCAGGCTCTCCGTCTCCCTTGTTTCCCAGAACAAAAGCTAAGAGAGCAGCAAAAAGCGCACCTGGGTTTCCAAGCCACCACTCCTGGGTTCCACTGGCGGCTCTCCACTCACGGCGTGGTTTCTGGGGCCTCTGGCAACTGTAATGGGGTGATCACATGACCTGATGGCAGTGGAGTATTAAGATAGCAAAGTGTGAAAAGTCCCTAGAGTGAGTCCAGCACTCTGAGGGCTCGAGAGTGGTAGTCGTGGCTTTTCACAGGTCAGGACGCTGCCGGGGTTTTGGGCCTGACTGTGGATGCACCATCAGCCCTGAGTGGTGGTGCAGCTCCGGGCTGCAGGGCCACGTTTCCTGGGTCTGAATCATGTTCTTTTCTTTTCTTTTCTTTTCTTTTCTTTTTTCTTTTCTTTTCTTTTCTTTTCTTTTCTTTTCTTTTCTTTTCTTTTCTTTCTTTCTTTCCTCCTCCTCCTCCTCTTCCTCTTCCTCCTTCTCACTATGGAACCCAGGCTGGCCTTGGACTCACAGCAATCCTCCTGTCCCAGCCACCCAAGTGCCGGGATGAGACGTGTGTGCCGCCACGCTTGGCTTATGTGGTGCTGGGGAATCAACTCGGGTACTTAGCGCTTGCTAGGCAAGCACTTTAACCTCTGAGCCCTTCCTCTAGTCCCATGTTCTTACTAACTATGTGAACTTAAGAAACTTGCCTAGAGTCCTGGTTGTTTCAGTTTTTTCATCTGTAAAATGGGGAGGGGGGGTAAATCTGCACCCACCCAGCAGGGCCAGGATGAGAAGAAAGTAAGGGGATGTGCAGATTGGTCAGAACTGAGCTGGTGCTTGGCTTAGTCTTTTCCACTGTCATAACAAAATACTGTAAACTATGTGGCATAGAAACCAACACAGGTTTCTCATCACTCTAGAGGCCGGGAGATCCAAGATCAAGGCAGATTCCGTGTCAGGTGAGGCCTGTACCTAGCTCCCGGGACGGATCTCCTTGCTGTGGCCTTATGTGGTAGGAGGCAGATCTCTGCTGTCTCTTTCATAAGGACATCAGACCTGGTCATGAAAGCTCCACCCTCACAACCTAATCACCTCTCACAAGCCCTGCCTCTATCATACCTGGAGGGGTAGAATTTTAACCCACGAATTTGGGGTTCACAACCACTCAGGCTTACAGCAGTGCTGTGGATATGTGTTCGCTGCTCTGAGCTCCAGGTAATAAGTAACCAGTCCGGCCTCCACACCAAGGACTGACCGAGAAACGTGTGCCTGGGGGATTGGTCAGCGCTAACCCAGGAGACCGGGCTGGTGTAGACAATGGTGCCTGTGACACGTAGCTGTCAGAAGTGTTTTCCTGGCTTCGTTGATCCAGTGGAGGGCGGCTGCTGGTCTGTGCGTTGAGCTGCCAGTGAGGCCCTGGTCATTCAGGAAAGGGCCGAGAAAGGAGGAAAGTTCCTGAACAGTCTCTAGGCTTGACATGAGCC
>PVKB01001904.1:0-345216 GCA_004027205.1 Ctenodactylus gundi | reverse complement strand
GACCAGTGGATACACAAACTGTGGTACTTATGCACAACGGAATACTACGCATCTGTAAGGTCCAACAGTGTGGAGGTTTTCACAGGCAAATGGAAGAAACTTGAGAATATCATGCTTAGTGAAGTGAGTCAGAAGCAGAAGGTGAAACATCGGATGGTCTCTCTGATATGAGAGACCCAGACCACAACTATCTCATGGAACTTTAAACGAAAGACAAAGCGAAAGAGGGGGATGGGTGGGGGGGTGGTGAAGGGAGGGAAGGAAGGGTAGGGAGGACAAAAGGAAAGCTGGAAAGCTCTTGTCACTTTGACAAGAAATGTATGTGCACAAAATGCTCAACTCCATTGTAAACCTTAAATTCTGAACTTGTACATATCAATAAAATGGGGAAAAATATCTTCAGTCATTTTTGGAATTAGACTTAATATTTTCGTAGAAGATTTATATTTTATTTGAAGATTTAAATGGGTTTCATTTTATATGTATCCTAAATGTAAAATTATAAACCCTATAAAGTCATATCAAAAATCATTTGAAATGGGCCTTCCTGTTTTGACAGTTTCTTGAGCCATTTTCAGTCATTTTCAGAGGAGCAGTTCCATCAATTAATATTTGTATAAGAAAATGTTATGAGGACATTTTTAAGCTAAAATAAGCATTTCTTCAATAGAGAAAAATACAGAGACATCTATTTTTGTTAATCTGTTAAAGAAAGTCAATGAGTTGGAAGAAGTTAATGTAGCTGTTAAGGTGGGTTAGTGTAGCAATATATAATGTATGTTTATTATGATTTAGAGTCAGGACATAATCCAAAAGTATCATCTCTATACCTTGGAGCAAGTCAGAAGGAGTGGCTCAATGGAGGTGTGAGTTAGATGATTGTATTCTCTGTATTCTCCTCCTACCCTACCACATTCATTCTGCTTCCTGCCTGCCATAGAACTGGCAGTTTCCTATTTCCATGTCTTCTTTTCCACTGAGTTTGATGCTGTCAACCATTGACTAACCCACAGAAATTATGAGTCTAAATAAATCACGCCTTCTTTAAGTTGTAAGTGATGGGCATTTTGTTCTAGTAATATAATGCAGTTACGGAGGACTAGCTTCAAATCCAAGGTTATTTTAAGCCTGAAGTTACTACATTCCAAGAAGCTAAAAATGTATTCTCTCAGCCAAAGACATTTAACAAACTCGTGCTTGTTACTTACAATCCAATAAAATTCAATAGAGTCACTTGCTATGCATGCATGCATGTTTCAGAAGAAATATGATTTCCAAACACAATCAGGAATTGTAAGAATGAATTCATAGCCTTGATTAACCAGGAAAATAACTTTCAAAAATAATAGTGATAGAGTTTATTTGACTTAATTTTTTACTAAAATATTGGCTTAATTTTGCTGAATATTTCATATACAATTAGTTACTCAGTTTGCAGAGTAACAAGCAATGCAAAGTTTGCATATATATATATATATATATATATATATATATATATATAATCAAAATTTTTAGTTTGGAATAAGTGTCACAATTATGTAATGTTAAGAAGCAACTGTCCATATAATTTCCTTGTAAAATGTCACGTTAAAACACAATTTTGAAATTCCCAATCTGGATCATTACTGTAATTCTACCTTGTAGAATTAGATAACTATGAAAATTTCTTAGTTAAGTACAATTTTCATGGATTTGCATTCAAAGATACTTATATTTGGAAATACAAATTGTGTTACTAATCTTTCATTTATTTTCCTTTGCCTACCACTCTTGACAGTACTGTGAACGTAGAAAAAATAAGACAGGTGTAGTCAAAATAGGCTAACTGCTATGACAATCATTCCTGAAACCACAGTGAGAGTATAAGAAAGTTTATTCTTCATTTACATGGCTGCCCAATAGGACATTTGCATTTAGTATTCCAATTTGTGATTAAGGAACCATGGCTACAGCCTGTTGGCAACTTCTCAAAGCCTGTCACTGGACTACCACATAAGTCTTCTGTGAGAGAAAAGAAAGAACCTGTAAGATTTTTAGGATATTTTGAAGGCCAGTCCTAAAATAATTCTAGATAGCATATGCCTGTATTTTACTGGCTGTAACTAATCATGATCATAAGTAGCTGTCAAGAAATTAAAGAATGTTCTTATGCACCCAATATGTACAGAAAAAAATGAGCCTTGGGGCATACATCATTTTTCTGTGGCAAACAGAGAAAGTCTTTCAGTTTCCATGGAACTGATCCTCTAGAGGAAAGAGATAGCAATAATCATCCTAAGGATTGAATATTTAAAAATAAAGAAAATATTCTGTTGGGTGCGTGGTAAATGAATTCTAGAAGAAATGAACAAATGTTGGAGAAATAGATGATGGTAATGGAATAGTCCAGGAAGAAATACTGTTGTGGATGAAGTTGAGAACACTAGACATCTAAGGAGACGAATGAGTTTCAAATAAATATTTAACCGGAGTCATATTGCTTTGAGATTGGATAAAGCAGTTAGATAGAAGGTGAAGAAATATCGTATATATATTTGATCTTGATCAATTTCAGGGGATAGTGGTGAAATATGATGAAATCTGAAAGATTGAGAGAGAATTGGGTCTCTGAGAAGATGTGAGAAATCAAGATTTTAAGAACCCAACACTTCAGTGGACAAGAAAATATGTCAGAAAAGTAATTTATTATATGCATAGAAGAATCTCCATGCTACTTCCTGTGATCAAGATGCGTGGCTAAACCTCCAGAGCTGAAACGTGCACTGGACATCATCTGTGTTTTTTAGAACAACCCAGGGCATGTGTGCCCCCTCTCTAAACAGGTAGGTAGGAAATAATTGCTAAATTGGATATGAGATTATGGTTGGAAATGGATTTTATCTCAAAGTGACTGGAAATCAAAATCTTTGTCATGCATATTACTATAGGGTATTCACCAAATTATAACTGAACATACTGTTTTGAATAAAATAAATTTTCATAATTATACCCTCACTCTAATCAGTATTGCATACTTCTTTCAGAACATTCAGAAATGGTATGCAGCACTATTTGAAAGTGGTCAGATCTAGATCACGTGAAGTTGTGATTTAGTTGCGTCACCTAGGAAGACAATCAATACAAGAGAACAAATGTTTGACAAGGGAACCTTGGAGCCAACCCACACATACGGCCTGCGTGAAGGATGGGGAGCCAAAGGGAAGTATGAGAATAAGAGAAAACCAAAGGTTGTTTTCAGTTTCCATGAGAATGCTTCACAGAGACTCATCAGTCGATCATGTCGGAAACTTCTAAGTAAAGAAGGAAGCTGACAACAAAATAACTTCTAGACTTTGCAGCACAGAGAGTTAAACATAACTTTGATGAAACCAATTTTATTAAAAGAATGAGCATTGAAATTTTACTGGGTAGGTATAGACAATATGTTGTGTAAATAATAACAAAGAAAAATGACGTGAGAACAAGTGGAATCTTTCAGAAGGGTGCTAGGCTAGGTACATGTTCCGGGAGAAAACAGTAAAAAGAAAAATCAGTTGCACATAAGATAGACCGTGATTGCAAAGGCAGTGTGTTGGAGGATGCCAGAGGCAACCGGGCCAGATTCATGAGGAAAGATGGGGGTTAGGATGCATTGCCTACGCTTGCCAGAGAGAAGTGTTAGACATCACATGGAACGTTGGGTATGGTAAGAAACAGTGATGTTCTCCCAGCAAGAATAACGGCGGAGTTTGTGCACCTCTCTGAAACTGGGTGTGCGTGCTCAGGTGCATGCGGTGTGACAGGTAGTTGTTGGTAGGAGCCAGGGGAAGGTTGCGGAGTATTTTGAAGGTTTGCATTGCAGAGTTATTTTGAAATAGGCATTTTCATGAATAAAGTACTAATGTATTTGATAAATATTTTAGATGACCAGTTTCTGTTTCATTCTTGACCCTTACATTAATGTTGCTCAACATTTAAAGAGCTGTTCTCCTATGTAGATAATAGCTCAAATACATAGATATATGGTGTGTGAATATTTGAGTTTCACTAGTTGAGTTGTGTCAGAAAAAGGAGGGAGAAAAGTGCACGAAAATTAAGGTGAAAGGCAAGGCAGGAAAAGTTTATTTTTGAGTCAACTATTTATATTTTTCTCTCAGATCTTCATTACAAAATATATAAATTTAGTCACAAGCCGAAGCAATTTTTGAAAGATTTTTGTTTCAGTAGTTGTTATTGTTTCTTTTTTATTATTATTCCTCCCAATTTTTAAGAGTTTTTCAATTTATGCTGCTTGGTAAGTTTCCAAATTATTTTAAAGAATAACTGAAAGATAAGAAGCAATACAATTTTTTCCTAGAAACCAGCAAAAGCCATAATACCACAGGAAAAAATCTGAATAGTTTCCGAAGAAATTACTAAAATAATTTTCTCATAAAATTCCATTGGATTATTTAAGACCTTAAGAATTAGAAACAGGATAAGCAAAGAACGCATTTAGATTCATTTTGGCTGTTATTGTTGTTATAAACAGTGTAACCTTGTTTTACTGAAGGACCGTTGCAATAGATCAAAAAACATTAATTAGCCTTATTTTTATCGCAATATTTTTAGACATTTGCTGAATAGTTACTCTTTTTAATAGGAACTATTTATGTGGTCACACATAATAAGAGACAAAAGGCTAGTGATTTCCATGTAACAGATTTTATAAATTCTGATTTAATCATAAAATAATTCAGTAAGGCAAATTCTATTTATCTTTACTTTAGACAATGAGAAACTGAGGTTAAGAAATTTTATATCATTTGCTCAAAGACTCACATTTAGTCAGTGACGAAATCTGGATTTGAGCCCAGATCTGTCACTTTACCAAACCCTCGTGCTTTTTAGGTCAGAAGCTAGCCTCCAGGTTTCTAACCGATTGTCCGTATTACTTTAATTTGTGCAACCATGTAATATTTAAACTAATGGATGTGATGAAAAAAGGCACATAAACAAATAATCTAGCCATTGACATCAGTTAAAGCATGCATTAAGAAATTCAAAATTCTGCCGACTCAATGTAAGCTTTCAATAGCAATGGTTTATTGTTTACCCTTTACTAGTGTTTCAAATCATTCTAATGTAAATTGGTTTTAATTTTCTACATTCTGTCCAATAATAAGGTTTATGTGCTACTGAGTATAGAATCAAAGGCTACATACACTCTATTTTCTCAGCTGACTCAAACAAAACCAGATAAATCCATCTGTTTAATTCTTTTTGACCCAATTCACAGTCACTACTAAATGGATTCCAGATAGACCAGTTCTGCAGCTTAAGGAGTTTTCTTCAAGCAAGGCTAATGGATCTCAGGGTGTCATTCTGTTACCATCAATTTATTCATTGCACAATATCTTCACTTTTTGTACAGGCTTGGTAGCTTGGGAAAGGAAAAGAAAGACAAAAGGTCTTGATTTCAAAGATCTAGGCACACACACACGCACACACACACACACACGCTATACATGATGTTAGTAAAAAATATAGACATGGAAATCTTTAAATAAACATATATACATATAAATATATATGCATGTAAATATACATGTTCACATAATTCCCTGAACAATATAGAATATTCAACAGAGCTATGGATCTCTGTTACTCTTTAAATATTCAGAAAATGGAGCAGTATCTATGGCCCACAATATTAGCCATACATTTACAATACAACTTGGATATTTGCTAAGCCCTTTGGATGAATTATTTAATTCTCCTATCAGTCATTTATTAATGTGTGACAAATTATACCCAAATTAGCAGCATAAAACTACAAGTATTCATTATTTCCGTTTCTGTGAGTCAGGAATCTGGATGAGGCTTAGCTGGGTATCAAATATGTCAGACAACTGCAATTAAACCATCAGTTGCTCTTCACTGCAGTAATTTTAAGGCTTAATTGTGGCACAATAACACACCTCAAGGCTCACTTTGGTATTGCTGGTCTCCAGAAGAACTTCCGAGGTTGCTCCTGTAGGCCACTTCTCAAGCTGCCCCTTAACATGGCGTCTGGTTTCTCCTATGGTGAATAATCCAGGGAAAATGGAGAGGACCTTGCCCTTCAAAATTAAAGCTCTTATATTTATAACTTAATCTCAGAGTGGCATCTATCACTCCTGCAGTGCATTGACTAATACCAAGTAATGTACTTCAACTCATTGTCTAGGAGATGTTGGTACAGTTTGGCTCAAGTTTGAGTTTGTTTTCCACGGCTGACATGTTAGAAGCTTGGTTCCTCACTTAGTGATGTAAAGAGGTAGAAGTAGTACTTTGGAGGGGGGGGATCCTCGTAGTTCCTTAGGTCACTGGGGGTACTACTGTCAAAAGAAAATAATGGAATAGTTTCAGTGGAATTTCACTTAGCTCCTGTAAGAAGAGTTGTTATATTAGATCTGATTGGCTCTTTCCCTAACTTTGGCTTACTGCCGCCTTGTCCTGTGATCTCTTCCTCTTGTGCACATGAGGCATCATTACGATGCCACCCACCATAAACTTGTCACCAGAGGTAAGCTAATGTCGGCCTAGAGCCTGCAGAACTCTGAGCTAAGCAAACCTTATCTCCTTATGAAATACATACTCTCGCGTGTTACATTATAGTCAAAAACGAATAGAGATGGTATTGTAGAAGAATGTGAATACCAGGAAGCTGATTTCTAAAACCCATCTTTGAGGCTATCACAATCTTATAAAATATAAGGCAAGAACTATTCTATGTAGATAAGAAAATGGTGCAGGTTTAGTAAAGAATCTTCCCAGAGCTACAAAGCTTAAAAGGGAATAAGCTAGGGTTCAAATTCAGAAATTAGGACTTTAGGGGCTAAAACAATTTCCCAGAGTTAAAATGCAAGCAGAAAAGAAGTACATTCTAGGAAGAAAAAATGGTAGAGGCAGAAATAAGAAAAGAAAGTATGAAAAACTATGCAAATGTGCAATATTGTAATATTAATCATATAAAACCGCTGACTTAAAAGTTAATAATACAGCTGAGAAAATGGGGCTATGTCGCCAAGCTATTGTTGAACAAGCTTAAGGGGCTTCGATTTGCATAAATGAGAAGTTATCCATTGATCGATCAGATTGTTCTGATTTCTCCATGAAGCTGGGAACAGACCATTATCATACTCAGTGAATTAATAAGTGATTGTTATTTGTTAGATAAAGAATCACTCCATTATCTCAAACAAGAAAAAAAAAAGATCAAGTTTTTTAGTCATGAAAACACATTCAGATTTTGTAGAATCGGAGTATATTGACAACCAGAAAACTACCGATTGGACCATTTGAGCGTGCTTATGTGGGAAATTCCCCCTCCCCACCCGTCTTGCCATCTCTTCTATCTGAGTAAGGAGCTATCTGAGTATCTGAACTTTTTTCTGTGAGCACACCTGTACGATTCCCTTAGGTATGTGAGCAGCCGTTCCAGATTTCCAGCTTGCCTTCACCTTTGGTTTACACGTAAAAAGACTCCGACTTAGACATTATAGGCTGAAAACTTCAACAGAAGAAAGGGAGAGGGAAAGGAAGGAGAGTAGGAGAGAAAGAAAGAGAGAGACAGAAAGAAAGAGAGAGAGAGATGGAGAGATAGTATAACTTCTGCTTGGTTCAAGAAATTTTACTGGACTAGATTCACAGTTGGTTGCTGGGTAGGAGATTAAGATTATTTTCAAAGCATGCTGAAAGAAGCACACTACATGGAAGATGATGTAAGTGAAATAAACAATTTCACTGCCATGTGCAGTACAGTATACTTTATTTCTATCCTTGACAGTAGATAGTCCTTGACGAGTTCTAAATATCAGATAGGAGGACTCAGGCTCAAAAGGGTTTGTATAATTTATATAATGTGACATAGTATAAGTGGTTTTAGACAAGACTCCAAATCCATTGCTTTGTGGCTTTAAAACTCATCCCCTGTTCTTTCTGTTCCTCACTGTAAGACTGATAAGAAAAATAAGGAAGTTAAAATCAAAACGGCTATTTGTTTAATTGGGAGTCATGAAGGCCAGGTTTTAATGGGCCAGATGCCAGTAATTGTAGTCAACTGATTTCCCTGACTTTTATCACCAGTCTGACCCTGTATCAACCTCACAACCTACCTAGCCTGTAGACGCTCCAGGATGGGTGAAATCTGTCTTAACACTTACTTGTGATTAAACATTCTGGAACTTATACCATTTGTTTCCAGCTTTTATCAAAAGAACTCTTCTTCAAAATGCCATACGGTTATGGAATTTTAGCAGAGAAATGAGAAATTATAAGGCTAATGCTATCTTCTTCAAATATAGATCAGGATGGTTAATTAACTGGTTAGTCTCTTTGTTCTAGAAAGAGGACAGCCTCTTTGTGTTGCTAAGAAAAATAAACCGAAGAAAGAGAGAAATAACAAACAGGAGAGAAAAAATTAGTGCAGCGAAGCAACTGAGAGGGAAAGAGGAGGTGGGAATCGAGTAATCACTGAAAAAATAGGTAAAGATGTGCATCTTTTCCTAAGTGACAAGAGGGAAAAAAAATGTGATCAAATAAAAAATCTCACTAGACACTCTGCTCAAAATAAAGAACAAAATGATGTCTCTTTCTGGGAATAAGAAGTGAAGGAAGAATTTATGCTTGAAAATACAGAAGTTTGGAAAAAATTTGCCCATTATATTTTTTCAGATAAATTTAAACAGGATTACATTGACGTCAATAGCATAATATTAATTCAGATAGTTATAATGTTAAGATGTATGTTTCAGAGCATTAAATAATATTTAGTAATCCTCCATATGCTTTGTAGATTCTATTAAACTGCAATCCATATAGTAGTTGCTTAATAAATTTTGTTGTGTGAGTATGAAGGAAACAAATAATATTTGTTCTACAGTTCATTTAACAAGGTCCAAACTGCTATCTGGAAGACATGAGCATTGTGTCCTCTTCTCAGCAATTAAATTTAACATTTTGTATTCTACTTTGTACTTGCTATCATATAAAGCATTTATAACACAAATTTTAGACAGCCAGAATCCTTAAAGTTTTGTGATATGTTGCAAGAATAGGAAAAAAAAATGCTACTGCCAGGAAGTATTATTTTTGAGAAGAATTCTCAAATTCACTTTCATGAAAAGGAGAAAATTATTGATAAACACATCTAAATTTGCAGATCGGTTATTTTTCAGAGGTTACTTGGGGTCATGAATGTAACTCTCATTACCCTGCTTGAAGGAGGTCTCTTTTATTATTATAGGGCTGAGGTCCATATCCCTGAAGCTAATTGCAAGGTAGAGCTGCAGAGTTCTAATTGTTTGCCATCAAAATAGCTGTGTAAGCTTGATTAACAGTGTTCAGCAACATTCATAATAGTCCAAGCCTGGCCCTGCATAAAATAGAAACTGGGAAAAAATCAATAAGATTTAATAAGATCAGGAACAATCACTTACAATAGTACATCAATCACACAAAGTAATAGGTGCAGGATTTGATAGGGTCCTGAACTGCCTGAGAGATTCATAACCAGGACTCGTTAATGATTTGTTCATTTGCATTTTATCAATCTAGCTACAGCTGACAAGCAGAAGGAGCAAGAAAGAAATATGTTGACTTAAACTCATCAGTTTTGCAATTAAAAAAATAACATGTAATAGCAAATGTCTTGTCACATGGAAATGTGGTGTTATTATAAGGATGTGTGCAACTGTTGGCTCTTCAGACTGAGCTTCTGTTAGGCTTGCAGAAGAGCCAGGATAAAGTGTCCCCGCGGTCACTGGGAAGTCTCAAAAGGTTAGGAGCAATGGACATGTGAATGTAAATTTTCTTCCCACCCCTCATGGCTCTCAATTGCATAATAATATTTAATGTAAAATGTGCATATTTTCCCATATTTACCTCTTTGAAATAAGAGAGGCTTCTGGCTTTGCCTTAGGCAAAATTTCTATCAAATACTAAACAATCATAATGAGATGACTTTCTGGTGATTATCGCTTATCCGTTTATCTTCCTTCAGTTGATGTTATGACTTTATAAAGCAATCATGCTCTATTTACTATCTTTATTAAAATACATTTTCGGAAGAAAGATAAATGAGGAAAATATGATTGTGTAAACAAATTTCTGATCCTAAATACACGATAGTCAGTAATATGAAAAAAATAATCCCCCTATAAACATCAGAGGTATAATGAAAAGCCTGAGCTATTTCCAGGAAATGCATGTGGATTCCTGCTTAGAAAATTTCATACGGGTTTTCTATGGAGAGAATTATGTGAAAGAGGGATGCAGAGCGCATTGTCAGAAGCCAGCAGTGGAACCATCCAAAATGTGTATTAATTAGTCTCTGTCCAAAACTGCAGTAAATAATGTGCTCCTTCAGAGAAAAACATTATGATTCAAGTCTTTGTAGATGACGTTTGAATAGCTGATTTCTATATAGGATGCTTTAATTCAATCAAAGTACAGGTAAAATCCCATTATGATAGACTCCGTGGGGCCTCTAAATTGTTTTGTTGTGGTAGAATTTGGTTAAAATGAATAAATACATTTATCACATTCTCAGTGTGTAGTACATACTAGAGAGACAGACTTGATGCCCAGACTCTTTTCTATTGAATTAACACATGAAAAGAAATGTTTTGAATAGGAAAAAGAACCAGGAGGAAACTCTAATGCTCACATACTCCTCAGGGTATCCCTAAATCCTGGGTAACTTTAACGTGGTTTTGTATTAACGTAACATTTTTATTTTTTCTTTCCTTTTTAGAGAGAAAATTGATTATGCTGACCAGGCTATGGACTCCTCAAAGAATAAAGAAAATAAAAAGTGGTTATTAACTGTTATCTTGACAAAACTAACTGAGAATTCACTTATATGCAGTTGCATTTGCTTTCCCTACAAAATAAGCCACCCAGAATCAAGTGCTTTAAGTTGTTGACGTTTCCGTGACCATTGAAGAGAGAAGATGAGTGAATTTACCAAGAACGAATTCATAGCGTGCCAATTTACTTGAAAGCAAATTGATAAATGTCTAATTTACTGAAAGATCAATTCACATTAATTTTTGGCATGCAATACTTTGTTTTTGGTGAATTAGTTGGCTTCAAGTCAGCAGTTATGAGTTGTATGAGAGTAGCTGTTAACCAATTCTGTTGGAATATTAAAATGGTTTTATTATTCTGAAAATATTCACCTATCATTTACTGACAAAACGCTTTTGGTACTGGCAATATAATGCCTGGGAGACATAGAAAGTAATAAAACAAACACTCAAAAACTTTGGCTTTGTAGTAGACAGAAGCATTGTTTGTCATATTAGTGTTCTAAGAAAGATAGTAATAGCACATTTTCAGGTATCAAAAGAAGTCTTGATTGATTGTGGGTAGTTAGGAAACTCACATACTTTGTCATTTCTAACCTGTGGTGCTTCTCAGAGTGAAAAGTTGGCTGTTAATTGTCATTTCAGAAAATAAGGAATAAACAAGGGCCCTTTTAATCACATCATAATATTCAATCACCTTAGCCATGAATGAGGAAGGTAAAATAAGGATTTCTGAGGAAAAAAAAAACCAACAGAGATATTTGAGATTTTTAAAATATGTGGAATTCCTTGAGACCAGGTGAAGAAGATGTATTTTTGGGCAAAAGGGCGCAAGCGATGCCACTTCTTGGTATGTTTTTGAACATCTAGTGAGTGGTGGAAGACAAGGGAAAGAGAAATATGGTTTAAGGTGAAAGATTTGGATGTAGATTTTTGTTTTGTGAAATAGTGGTCATTTAAAGATATTTTAGAGAGAAATAGGAAAAGGAATTAAAACCTATGGTGCTGAGTTGTAAGTATCCTGGTCTAGAAACAAAATATCTTAATTCCTGCCTTTGTCAGTTGTCTAATGCCATAAAATTGCTTCATCTCTATACATTTCACTTTTTAAAAATAATCTATGCTATAAATAAATTGCTTCCCATAATATTTGGGATATAATTAATATGCTTATTGCTAGTTGTTAGTATCAATAATATTTAAACTGCTAGGTTCTAGGAAAAATTGAAAGAATTTATTTCAAATCTTATATATTTAACTGTGAAAAAATATTAAATGAAAAATTAATAAATCACATAATTTATAAAAGCAAATCAACTATATGTCTTCCAAAAGAACTGTACAATATAATAAAGACTAATATAGTTTACAAGTTGCATTCTTGAATATAGACAAGGGGAACCGGATAAACAAAAGAAAATTACTTGAAAAGCTCTGGTAGACACATACTCTGGTGGACCCAAATCAACTTACACTCAGGAAGTCACACATTTATATAGTTTTCCCAGTCATTGATTCTAAGTTTGATCATGTGACTATATTTGATTAGCCTCCCTAAGGGAACATGAGGAAACATAATAAAATGGAAAATCTGTTAGTATTTGCATATTAAGTCTTGTCATTATGCTGCACTCCTTTTTAGAGTATAGCCTTCTGCTCTTGGGAGGACATAGAACATATATTCAGGAAGGGAGAGAGAGATACCCAGCCCGGTCCAAGTATTGTGCGATCCCGTTGTGACACTGGATACATAAAAGGGGACACTGTAATTGATGCTCATGCTTCGCAGATTTCAAGCTATCCCAGTCAGGCTTTATCAATGTCATAGAATCAAACACAAAATAAATATTTATTAAGATGTTAGCTTTTAAGGTGGCTTTTTATGCAGGAATAAATAACTGTACTAGAAACGAGTTCTTAAAAGTAGGATTCTATCATAATAAAGCAGTCAAAAACATACCATTTTCTGTGGGACTGTAAAGATATAAGGAAAAAAAATTGCTGCTAGAGGCTGCAGGAAGTAGGACTCAAAGTTTTATACTACAAAACCATCAGTGACTATGTTAATTGCAGTAGCATGAAAGAAAACATCCATAATTCGAGATACATTTTGTATAAATAACATCCAAAGTGCCAACTAGATACTTTTAACTTATAAAATCTGAGAAAAAGTATGTGAAGTAAGAAAAAACTATTTAGTATTCAAGAAAAAATAAAGGAAATAGACATGACTTTTTTCTTATAAAAGCAAAATTTTTTCTAATCCTTAACATTACCTGGAAAATAACTTTTGAAGCATAAGATTAATTTATAAAATGAACAAATTCTTCTAGTTTACATTTCTCATATTAGATAACTCATGTGACAGTCATCTTTTATTGAATGACTTACTTCTCTGTCAAGGTTACTCATTTTCCTGAAAATATCTTGAATTCATTCTTTCTGGCTTGTTAAGATGTCATTGTGTTTATATGCTGTCTTATTTACTTTATTGCTACTGAGGCAGAATACATGAACAATTTAAACATAGAAAGGTTTATGGTCTCAGTTCATTCACGGGTAGCCTGCAATAATAAAAGGACATGGCAGAGGCATAGTAGAAGAGTATTCAAGCTATATATTGTTTTAGAAAGAACAGATACCAACAAGATTTCTCTTGACATGGCAGACAGGAAGCCAAGAATGTGTAGAAGCGTGGACTAGCAAACACCCCTGCAGGTCAAGCACTAGTGATCCTCCTTTCAGAGTCAGGCTCCTTGACTCTGCCACTTCAAGCCGCACCCCAACTCTTAACATAAATCCAAAAATATTCCTATAGCACCCAAACACATGAGGCTTGGGAGGATATTGCAGACCCAAGTCACAACATAGGCCTTCTTCTCTTTATTCTTTCATCTGTGGATGGGCATCGGGGCTGTTTCCAGAGCTTAGCTTAAGTAAGAGTTATCATCCTATAATCATGGCTATGGAAAATGATTTAATTCATTTGAGAATATACTCAGGAGAGGTATGACTAGATCAAATAGAATTTTAAATTTTGATTTTTTTTTTGTGAAATTTCATACTACTTCCACATTGATTGTACTAGTTTAAATTTCACCAAAGAAAAAATGTAGATAAGTTCCCTTTTCTCCATAAAGGATCAAACTCTGAGGGCTGGCCTAACAGAAAATCTCACAGTGAACTTCAGACCTAGGGTAGGATTGAAGGATACATTTTGAGACTTTAGAAGCATTAGCTGATATGCTTCAGAGGGTTAGATAAAGAAGTGTCGGAGAATCTTAAAGATGTCTCCAACATTTTCAATCAAAGCTTGAAAGAATTATACAGTTGTACCATCAGCTCAGACTAAAAGTATTGAACAGTTAAAAAAGAAAAGCTTTTTTATAAGAAGGAAGAAGGTTGAGGAGAAACTACTCATCTAAGAATACAGGCTACAGCCTATCTGAAAAATAAAGAAAAAAAAAAACTTTTGAAGAATAGTATCAAAGATAAAAGAATTGAGCTAGGGCTTTGTAGAAATTGCAAGTGAGTAAAACTGGGCTCTAGGCAAAGAGCTAGAGAAGTGTGTCCACCTAGATCCAAGGAGGTCTGTGGACAAAAACTATTATTTGTGCCTCTTTCCCTCCTTCCGTAAGTAAGAATGTCTGTCGTGGCTTTTCTTTCTCAAAATTCCCAAAACATAACCTTTTAGTTGTATAGTCGTGTATAATTTTTTTCCAGTTCACAGTGCTTCATGGAGAAGACCCATATTGAGCATCTGCCATGTACACCAAGTCCGGCGATACATGTATTATATGACGGTGGCGGGTTTTACATAATTAAGTTATCAACTTTTAGATTAACATATTATAAAGACCTAGCAAAGTGAGAAGAAAAATCATCTGAAGGCTTTGCTAAAATAATTAAAGTGGCATTTTGAAAACAATAAACAATACATTAGGCTGGATTATTATTTGTGGAATTATGAAAGAAAGATATATGAAGATTACTCCTAGAAAAACTGTGAGGTGTTTGATTTGGAATTGATGAAGCTGTCTAAAACAGAAATCTCAAAGGAAAAGGAAGTGTTTAAAGAGTTGGAATAGGAGATGATAACTTTTGTCCTTTAAAGAAATTTCCTGTACTATATTTTCATTATGAGAATTCAAAGAGTCACTATTCTTACATTCATGTCCCAGTAGCCACAGGAAATATAGAAATTCAGATTCATACCTTTTCTTCCCCCCCTTGTGTTTATTGATTTCTTCCAAAGATGTGTATGGCAGACAATATAATTCTACCATCAAAGTTGCTGGCTCTCTAATCCTTACAACTTGTGCAGATAGAGTGTTATGAAAAAGATTATGCATAAATATTTAGGGTTATGAACCATAAAAATATTAAGATTATCCATGATTATCTGTTTGAGCCCAATCTCATATGAATGCTTGAGTAGAAGTTTACTCCAGGTAGAAGTCAGAAAGATGTGGAGAAAGAGGAAATAAAACAGATGCAGCAGGAAGGATAAAAGGAGATTCTAGACCTGAAGAAGTTCCGGTACAACTTTGCTGGTCTGGGCATTAGAGGGCTAGTAAAAGGACTTGCAAGAAACTTCCCGAAGGATGAAGGCAACTTGAGCTGCCAGTAGCCTACAAAACTTAGACCTCGGTCCTACAACTGCAAAGGTTTGAATTCTGACAATGGCCTATATTAACTGGGAAGGAGATCTGTTTTCAGTAGCTTCAGAAAGAAAGGTAGGTATTGAAGCCGTAACACACAACATTTGTGTAAGATGAATGAAAGTTAAAACTCAAAAAAAGCACAAATGAACATTTCAGGAGTTAGAACACATAAGTCACCATAGGAATTATTCCTTCCTTCCTACTTTCTCTCTTTGTTTCTTTCTTTCCCTCCTTCTTCCTTCCTTCCTTCCTTCCTTTATTCCTTCCTACTTTTCTCTTTTCTCCTTTCTCTCTTTTTATTTCTATTCACATTATACTTTATGAGACCCTGAATGTTTGGTAGATCTTTCTCCATTTTGAATGTAACTCGTTCTTTATTTAGAATTACTGACACACTCTGTTTGTTAGAAGAACACGACTGATGTTTTCAAGCAATACTTAAGCTAAAGTGTGATCTTCCCTGCCATATGAGCATAAGCTAATACAACGGTCCTCGTAAGATCTCTGTCAGATGTAGAAAGTATGTGGCAAACTCCACAGAAGTCTGGAAGTATGGATTCAGTAACAGAGCAAGGCCCAGACCCTTGAAGGTAAATAATTACTCAAAATAAATTATCTCTAATATTTCTGGCCACTTTGTGTTTTTTTCTCCATTATACATTTTTCTTTGTAGAAACTTTATTTAAGAATCATGCAAGCTGACTGTACCAGAGACTGGCCTTATGCCTCTCCTCTCTCAGATTAAAGCTTTATACAATCAATCTTATTAGTATCATGGGTGTTGCACTGATTACATCTCTTATACCATTAATGATACTTAAAGATTCATCTCATCATAGCCACTGTATGGAACCAGTGCAGCAGAGCTTTCTGTAACAACCAGTTGATAGCAGTCTGCCTCAAACTTGCGTCGCACAACCTTAGCATTCTTTTGTATTGTTTTCTCTTTGTACAGTGTGAAATGAGAAAAAATCTACTTGATTCTTATGAATATGCATCATGTAACTGTAAAATTTAAAAGTCATTAGGTAGCCCTATAAGTGATGAAAAATAGTAGCTAGAATTAAATATTATTCTCATCACATTTCCTATTTGTTTTTAGGGTCATCAACAGATTTGACTGTCTTGAAAGTGCCCTTTTTGCAAAACAAATAAAGCTAATTTTTCTTAATCAAGTAAGAATAAGTTTATGATATAGCACCTGATTAAGCTCAAAAATTTAGTCGAGAATTCTTGCAAACACAGACATTTGCTCATATAATCACTGTGTAACCATTGGCACTGAAAAATAAACATTGATATGTAACTATATCAACATAGGGACCTGATTAATTTTTACCAATTATCAGAATTCTTTGCTAGAAAAGGGATCCAATCAATGATCACGATTTTTAGTTAACATGTCTTTTCATCTTGGGTAATGTAAAATAGTTAATCTTTAATTTCTGTAATCTTGTCATGGTTAGATATGACAGACAAGTTATTTTGCAAAATGTCCCCAATTTAAATGTGCCATATGTTCTTTCATAATATAATAAATTCAAATGTCTCACTTTTTGCAAGCGTGTTCCAGAATATTGTCGAAGGTGGTGTAGGTTTCTGATTAGTCCCATTGTTAACGTTGGTCACTTGTTTAAAGTGATGTGTTGTTATTTTCTTCATTCTGAAGTTATTTGTTTATCTTTATTAACTAAATATTTTGCAGTGAAGTTACCATTTATAATCAAATGTTGCTCACTACTTTTATCATTTGCTATTCATTAATAAAATATTTTCTCCTTTTTACTAATATAGATATACTAGACTACAATGAGCTTGAATATTTTGTACACATATATTTCACATCAACATTACAATGCCTTCCCCTTCCCACTTTTGGCACTTCCCATCTCCATAACTCCCACTGTCACACGTACCTATTGTGTTCTATAAAAGGCCTGTATTCCGGGTTCCTCATAATATTTAAACTATGCAATATTTCACATTTTGTGTTTGACTAACTTCAGTAGGCTTGATAGTCTCAAGTTGTGACCATTTACGTACAAAAGCCTCGAATCTGTCTATCTTCAGGGAAGAGTAGTGCTCCATTGTGTACATACTCCACGTTTTTTGTATTTATTGGTCTGTTGGTGGGTTTCTGATGTCTTCCACAATTTAGCTATTGTTAGTTATGCTATTATTAGTGATGCTGCTGTAAATAAGGGTATTCCTGTTTCTCTGTAATACATTGCAGCTAACTCTTTTGAAAAGACACCCAGAAGAGGTATCCTTTGATTGAATGGAATATGTAGGCTGAGGATCAGCCTTTTGAGGCATCTCTATACTGATTTCCATAGTGGCGGTACTAGCTTACAGTCCTACCAGCAATGTAGGAGGGTTCCGTTTCCTCACACCCTCACCAGCATTAATTACTCTTTGTGCTCTTGATAGACTTCATTCCCACTGGGGTGAGATGCTATCTTCGTGTTATTTTGATTTACATGTCTCCAATGGCTAAGGATGTTGAACATATTTTCATACACTGGTTCCCATATCAATTTCTTCATTTGAGAACTGCCTATTCATTTCAGGTGCCCATTTTTGAATGGTGTTTTTGATTTGGAGGATTCTTGTTTTCTTCAGTCCCTTGTATATTCTAGTTATTAGCCTCCTGTGCGAGGTGTAGGTGCTAAAACTCTTTTCTCATCTGTCAGTTCTCTTCACTCAGGCAGTAGTCCCTTTTCCGTCCCACTTATTCTTATCCTGTGACTTGACTGAGGATTGAGTACACCAGTTGTTCCATGGTAATTACGTTGATCTATGTTGCACAATGAATTTCCAGGGATCCTGATCCCACCTTCCTTTAAACTCCAAGAGTGGCAGCTTTTCAATTCCTACATTACATATCCTTAATTAAGGAAGGAGTGAAAATTGGATAAAGATATTAGGAAGAGGTCGCTAATCTCTGGCGCAGACAAGTTCTGGCCTTCAGCGCATGAGAAGAGGGCAGAGTTCCACCCTCGTCAGGGCACTCCTGTTAGATCTTACTGCTGCGGCTGATTTGACCTGAGGAGAAATTTTGCTGCCTGCTTCAGAGTTCCGGCTCTGCTCCCGCAGCTACCCCCCTTCTGGAAGCTGCACTCCAACAACCTACCGCTAACAAGTGACCCCCTCCCCCCTCCAGTACCACCCCAGTCCTTGGGAGAATGACTTTCAACTAAATCTGTCTCTGGTGTCAAGAAATTCGGGAATTGCTGATATAAGTAATATCAAGAAAGAAGGAGGGTGATAAAAGTTCAAGTGTCATGGCTTCTACGTGTTTCCTTATGTAAAAATTAGGTCTAATCAAAGGGTAAGGGCAATAAAACATGTTATCGGAAAGCAGCGATTGTATTATTTATTTTTAATATTATTTTATTATTTATTGCTCTTTTATTATTTTATTATTTATTTTTACTGTGAATAAAATTGTCAGTAGTCTATACAAGAGTTTGATAATGTAAATTTGAAAATAAAAAGGAAAGATTTAAAATTTCCACATAGGAACTAGCTCTTATTTGGGCTAAATGGAGTAATTTGTATTTGTATAAATTCTGGCTTTTTAAGTTGATTTGGTGATGGAAATGGTAATGTTTACAGTGCAGGGTTTATGTTCTTTTCCAAATAAATTCACCATCCACATCAGAACTGATATCTCAGAAAAGGTTTATTTTCTGCCAAAAAGAAAAAGAAATTGAAAAATAAAAATTTAAATCTCATTGTTCTTCTTCCTCTTTTCCCTTCAGTATTTTTATTTTTTGTTAAACAATTATCCAACATCTGGTAGCTATCTGTGTATTTTTAAGCCACATACAGTCTTTGTTGTTGTTATTGTGAGAAGGTAAACATCGCTAACATTTTCATTTTCTCTTTAATTAATCTGTGCAAAATACCACTTATTTTCTTAAATGGTTTGCCATTTCTAGAAGGAAAACAAAAGCCAGATACCTACTAAGTTTCTTTATAAAATGTGTGTACATCAGAAACATTGAATTAATACCAGAAGGAGAGTCAGTCTTTCTAACAATAGAATAATAAATGTATTCACATTGACACTTTTCTGTATCAAGACTTTTGTACAGACAAAGCTTTTGTCAATGCTGTCTTCTGTAAACATGTGTAGCACAGACTGAACAACATGCAAATAGTAGTTATGCATTTATTGAGGAAAATATCCCCCTTAAAACTTTGTCATTTTTTCTTTACACTAAAGCGTTTGGGTAAATTTATGTTATGTTATGTATATGGGGCTGTTCTTACAGATATACATCTCAATAAGAGAAGCGTGTCAGGAATCTGGTAATGACTGATTCATAAGTACTTCTTGGTTATGAGTTATCAGCCTAGCACTATTTATTTGCTCATGATCTTAAGATCCTTCACTGTCATGCTTCAAATTTCAGCAAACCCCCTACACACAGGTTTTTTTTTTTTTTTTTTGTAAATATACCTTGTATTTGTATACTTTTTTAGGTTAATTTTGGTAATAGAAATGGCAATGTTTACAGCGCAGGGTTTTGTCATGCCTGACATTATTTTGTCACGCATTGCGTTCCAGGAGAGTTCAATATCTGGCAACATTTCTAATGTTAGCTTTGCCCTGTGTTAGAAATTTGTACCATATTAACTTTATATATGGTTTTCATAATATGTAAATAATTTACTTTCTAATGTCAATATTAACAGGGTCAGAACTGATTAAAATGCTATAGTTGATCTGTAAGCTCCACCTTTCACAGACACCAGCTCTATTATACGAAACATTTCTTAATTAACAGCCCAAAACGCAACTTGTCGACAATTTTTTCCAGGGAACAAAAAGTATAAAATGCAATATAAAATGCATTTTAAAATACTTGTAAAGGTATAGGCATGTAAGGTACAACAAAGGGATGCTTTTGCTGTTAAATTTAATAGGGGATGCTGACCCTCCATGGTGCAGGACTACCTCTTCTGATGTATTATGCAATTACATTGATGGATGGTTAATTGAGTCAGCGTGGCAGACCATATGTTTACCCATGACCTGAATGTCATTGGTCAGGTTATGGCTTCAGATCTCTAGCTTACGAATATATGGTGTTTTGGAAAATACCTGTTTTAAATGTAAACTTCTAGTTTGGAATGTGTAAAATAAATTATCCACTTGCCTCATAAAATCGCATACAAATGCTTTCATCAACCAAAAGACTTAGATTGTGTTTGTTGCATTGTTTGAAACTACTATAAAAAAGTAAGAGGACTTATGTATATATAGTGGAATTATCTCAGCAATGTGTACTTTAACACCAACACAAATCTCACTTGAATTTTCACAAATTTATAGTGAAGAATAGATATTTAGGTAACACTTAATTTTGTAGATTTGAAGCCACCATTCTAGAGAATAATCACCCAAGACTGTCCCTCTCCAGAACTGCATAGTCAGTAAAGATTACCTGTGGTATTTCCAATTTTCCACTGTCTTTGCATATCCAAACTGGGTCTTCTGTGTCTCAGAGGGTATGAACGATCTCTTTTACATAATAATCTTAAACAACTATTTTAATGGGAGGGGACAATTTTTTCTTAATTACCGAGTAATAAGCTGTCTTCTATTTATGAAGTCAGCATAGGTGATGGAAGTGCATGGGCTACTGTGGCTTATGGGAGAGATACACAGTCACAAGGACTGGGGGAAAGAAGACGCCTGTATATAGCACATTATTGTACCATATTCTGGGCTCTGAGCATATCATACAATATGCCTAATTACTGTCCTTAATTATGCAGTATAAAATATAGCATCTATATGGTAAAATGTTGTAACGTGTAACTAAAAATTTCTGTAGGTGACACCAAAAAAGCTTATAGCAGAAATTTAACAAATAGTTGTAATTTTTACTCTTCCTTAAATATTTTATGTTAAGTCTACAGTAGTTACAATAGCAAAAAAAAAAGTTAATGATAATGATGGTGTAACTACAATTCCATTGACTATTTGGTTTTATGAAGAATTCAACTGTGTGCATGGGTTCAATTATATTTAGAACAATCTTATGACATAGTATTCTGACCATTTTACAGTTAACAAAACTGGAAGATCTTGGGAGTCTACCGGGTTGTTTGTGATCAAAAGTTGAATAAGTGATATAGCACGTAATCAAATCCATGCTGTGTAATTTTAAAGTGCATACACTGTACATGCAAATACATATAACAAATTTCTCTAACTTAGTAATAAAATAAATTAATGACCACATCAGCTGTATTCATAGACTATTCTCATATTTAAAAGGGTGTCTAAGTGTCTACTAAGGAGAAAATAACAAGAATATTGTAAAGAGCCAGAATTCTTGAAGACAGGGATTCTACAAACTGCTTGCACAATCATCTACTGATATATGATTCTAAGTTATGAATTTTGTCTTCCATGAGTGGCCATTTTGAAAAAAAATTAGGATCCCAGATACCTCTTAATCTTTATATAAATACTACATGGATCCTAATAATTTTCTAGACCTGTAATTCTATTTTTACCTTAGCAATTATAAATTGATTTCTAAAATCAATTTTTGATAACACCTTATTATATGTGATCTATCTTGATTCTATGTGAAGGAAAGAAACAACAGGCAACCTTTATCTCATAGACTATTTGGATATGTTTGCCTTACATAGCAAGCAGGTGGTCTCTAAAATTATTAATTTTCTGTTCTAGACACTAATAAAATTCCTAGGTCTATAATCATGATAGATGTTATTCTCACTGTTAAATTAATTTATAAGCCACAGTTGATTTTAGGACAAAGATACTATCTGGGTAAGCTTGACTTAATCAGTGAAGCTCTTCAAGGACTGAATTCTTCTTGAAGTCACATGTTTCAAGCATGTGAGGACTTCAAAAGAGACAGGTTCTCTAATGCTGGTGAAGCAAGTGCTGATACTCATGAGACAGGAAATGCAGGAATTATTGAGGAGTAAGGTGGCTTCCTGATTAATATCCTGAAACAAAATCAATATTTCAGTACTATGAATCTAGGAAAATGTATTCTTCCAATAACCGGGATAAATTTCAAATTAATTATTCCTTAGGAATTCTAGAGAAGAAATCAAGTTGGCTGAGATTTTGATTTTAGCTTTAGGGTGAGTTAACTCTACCCAGGACTAGAAAACCTCAGGTTGTCACAAAGTGGCTAAATCTGTCACAAAATGGGTATTGTTTCATGCTGCTCAATTTATTTGTCATATAGTAATGGGAAGCTATGAAACATCATAGAAAGTATAGCTTATTTATAGGCAAAAGTGTCATCATAGGAGAATTTATAAAAAGACTATGCATTATCATGATACAAAATATCTACAAGTCCTGTGGCACACAAGTGCTGCATATCTTTCTAATGTAATCACAGTTGAGATACGGTATTTTGGTGAAATATTTCCCTGAACTGTGATTATTTTAAGTAACCATTTGGATTTTGAGAGTCAGAATAAACATTTTCATTTATTTATTAAAATGACATAAAATGCTATGTATAATTGCTCTACTTGTTCTACATATTTTCTCTTGAAACTATTTCAAACTATTTAAAAATTTCAACCATTTTAAAATAAATAGTATTTTTATGTCAATATGATAATGTGGTAGAACCTGCATCTAAGTAGTACTGTTTTATCCATGGCAAGTCTTTGATGACTCATCCGGTTTGACAAGTCACTGTCTGCTTCTAAGCTTTTTAGTTTGCATCAACACAGAGACGAAATGAGACTTGAACAACATGTACCATTGAACAGAGTACACAAGATCATTGTATTGTGAAAAAATAAAGCTTTGTAACAGACAAAAATAGCTAACGGATCAGGAGCTTTGATTCAGCCATTGATTTTCTCACAAAATGTCCAGGATTAACTTAAATATGTGTTGTCCAATTACTTTATAATAAAAAAGAGGACTCATCTCTGCCACATAATTTTTAGGGCTACATTGAGAGACATTTATGATAATGTGTATGTAATAAAAGTGTCGACAGTGGTTGAGTCCTGTAATTGTGAACTAGACTCAAGGAGGCTGCCTTGACGATGCAGACCAGCATTGCCTTCGTTTTGATTAGCTTACCTTTCCAAGTGTTCTGTTCAAAACCTCCACCACACAAATAGAAGCAAGAACTTGATTATCATCACTATGGCAACTGCAGGAAAATTTATTTCAAAACAGTTGACTACTTGAAACTTTTTTCCTAAATGAAAAGACATATTATATAAAACATTTTATCTAATTTAAACTATTTTGTTTTGATTTAAACTAATAAAGTTTCACTATATGAAGACCAATCACTTTATGTGTTAAATAAGAAAAAAAAATATATGCATACTTTTTATTTGTTTTTGTAACACTGGAGATTTATTTAGGGCTTTCATACTGAGCTACATTCCTGATGCTTTTGAAACATGTTTGTTTTGAGACAGGGTCTCACTATCTTGTCCAGCCTGAACCCAGAGTTGTGATTCTCGTGCCCCAGTTCCTGGAGTGCTGGGTTTACAGGCATGAGTCAACAGGCCTGCTTAATATCAACTTTTCTATGAATTACTGTTATGAATGTCTCTTGCATTTTTAAAAGCAATATTGCAAAACTTTATAAGAAATAGTCTTACATTCAAAATTTTGTGTCACTGCAAAATATTTTTTTCTAGGAAGATAATATTTAAGAAAAAAACATTGCATCAAAATCAACGTACATGAACAAGTAGAAATAAATTAATACAGTCTTCTCTATCGCAAACAAAAGTGACTGCAGTTTTAAAGCTTGTTTATTTAATATTCTGTACTATCTTAAATTTCTGGACAATAAAACACTCTTGCTCTTTTTAGAATATCTTTTCGTGTCTCTAAAGAAGTCTACCATCTATGTACATGATTTAAAGTTGCTGACAATCTGCATTTGTAATAAGATGAACATATAGAACTGTGTAGGCAATTTTTAACCTTTATATCATTGCTGGAGCCAGAGTTCTGAGAACTTCATTCATAATGGCCCTTTAAAGCTGCCTTTCTCCACTGATAAGACTTAGTTTTTAAGTATTCTTCTGCTACTTTAAGTGAAAAAGACATGACAAGATTTCAAGTTCTCCTGAAGGCGTCCTTATGCACGAATTATGCATATATGTGAGGTAGGCTGGCTGCCTGTGGGTCTTTCCAGTTAGCATCCCACTGATCCACTGATCAGGGCAGTCCTCTGAAGAATGAGGGGATTGGGTACTTTATGAGGCAAACGACATGCATTTACTTTCAAAGCTTTCAAATTCTTTCTGTGACTTCTACTCTTAGTAAGACTCATTAATTAATTCTTACAAGAATGCAAAATTATGTATGAAAGAACAATGAACAGAAAAGTATATTCAAAGTAATGCATGGATTATTTGTAGCTAAATTTCATTTGTGCTTCAATACTAAGTTATAGTGAATGAATTCTATATTCATTATTTTAAATTGTGGATTCAGTTTAATAAAACATGTGGAATATATATATATATATATATATATATATATATATATATATACGCACACATATATACTATTTATTATATAAAGTCTAAGTTTAATATTAAATTGAACGATTTTAATAATAAATATTTGTTAATATCTAAAAAGTACTTATTGAAAAATTTGACTAAACAAGATAATACACTTGTACTAAATGAATTAATGTAGGAAAATTCCATTGTGCTTTTTCCCACATTTATTGAAAACAAAATCATATAATATCCAACAATATTTTGGATATAAATATTGAAATAAGTAAGTTGGTGATCTGATGAGATCTAGAACTATAAAACAGTATTTATAATTTCCATGAATGTTTTGCTTCTTTTTAAGAGAAATTACCTTTTCAAATTAGCATGAATATTGAATAATACTAATCATTTATAATGACATTATTAATATTTTCAAGTGACAGCAGGATCATATAAACTGTAGGGTGAGTGCTAAAAATGTCAAACTTTTTGTTGCATAAACATTTTAACAGATATTAACCCCAGGATTTAGTTATTTCTTCATTAAAATATAATTAAAATTTCAAATTTGATTCAATGTATTTTTTTGTTTGTTTGTTTAGAAGATAAAAAAGAATTGTGGAGGCTGCCAGTAGATGGCATTCTAGTTTCTGTAAGAGTTTTTATTTAGAGGTGGTCTCTATGCTTGAGAAAAAGAAAAAAAGAATCAACAGATTTTGATTAAAAAATTAGACTTTTGAAAAAACTGTAGCCGTTTTAAAAACAGATATGACTTCACCCATGTTTTCTGCACTCATCTTGACAAGGTAGGTGTATGGATGAATATGATTCTATTGTTCAGTGCTCAATTTTTTGATATAAGCTTTGATAAAATTTTATTGAATAAAAATATAATGCTGCTGTTTTTCAAATTAGCTACAGGAAATATTGTTTGGGCCTCACTGAAAATATTATGATATTATGATGGATAATGAAATTTTGCTAATTTCTATTTTGTTGCTTACTGACACAAATTCATACATCAGCAGCATTTAGTCATAAAAGACCACATCCAATTTTCCATTTTCACAAATTCTTGTTTTCTTTTTAAATTAACTTTCTGCAGATAATAAATACAATCTAACATAGCTTCCTGCATTTACTAGACATTCATTAGGTATTTATTGAAGGACTGAATAAGAAATTATAATTTACCAGATTACTGCTTCTGAAATTATTTCTATGATGATAAGAATAAATATAAGATCATTAAGAAACTTTGTAACATTAACTGTAAAACACGGACAATAGACTTCTACATTCCAAGAAGTCTTTAATTATGATTCTACTTAGGAAATACTTAAATTTGAATTAAATTGGAAACTTTCATAACATCATACCTCACTATATGATTTATTTGAATGCTAAGGAAGGAGTTAAGCCCCATGTCTCACTAAAAATTAGTTGCATTTATAAATCAGAATAAAAAATAAGAAAGTTTTTTCTAAACAAATTAGAAGTGCAAACAAGATCATTCAATATAGCAACAAAGTTTAAATACTATTTTTTCATTGATTTTACATTATGGAGAACTAATTCATGTGTTCACGGAATAGCAGTCCACTTTAAGGATTGTAATAAAGTATTTTGGTCATCTACATATAGAGAGCAACGGAGGAAGAATTAAAGTATGTGCCTAAGCTTTACATGGTTTTATTAATTATAATGATTTTTCCTTAGTTATCTTAATTGAGAAAGCTTTTACCCTCACGAAGCACAAATCATAATCCAAATTGGAAGAAGAAAATAATCTCAGTGAATACCTTAGAATTTCTGGCGACAACTTTATAGTTTTTAAAGCTGCTGATCTTTCTGAATTCTGGCATATTCTTCCTCCACCATTAAGTTCTTCTGTTCTCAACCTGCATAAACATGTCTAGCTTTTTAGAAAAGCCAAAGTGGAAATGACTTTGCTATGATGAGCAAGAATCTCTTTAGAATATGATTATTTTCACCCAAATTGTGTCAGTAAATTTGCCAGGCTCATTGTGATTGTTTTGATTAAAACATACCTGCTCTTGAAATCCCTTTCTGTTATCCTCAAACTGTTATCCTTAATTCTCAAATTTATACTGAAATTATTCTATTTTTTAAAAATTTCTTCCATTGTGTGTATGTGTGATTCTTAGTTGTCACCTGCCAAACTGACTGAGTTGAGAAATGCCTAGCAGAATATCAACCCACACTTCTGAGTGCGGCCATGATGCAGTCTGGATGTTTCCAGAAATAAATGGAATGTTGGCCAGCAAACTGTGGGGAAAGGTAGTTGATAGCTGTTTTGAAGCCTCCATTCTGCCTGAGCAGGTGAGTCTTTTGCTGTCATTGCTAAGACACCGGACTCTAATTTTTTCAGCCTTACAATGCAGATTTATACCAATGAATTACTAGGGAGCTTCAAAGCCTCCAGTCTAAGATTGGTACAGTTCCTGCTCTGCTGTTGACTTGCCCCACTTGCTGCTCTGCCGTAATGTTCCTGCCTTGGAGGAGTGCTAATCATGAACTGAATTCCCAGAAAATGTGAGCCAAATGAAATGTTTCTTTCTTTAAATTGTGAGTGCAGAGTATTGTGTCCCTAAAATGGGAAAGCTCGCATATAGTGTAGCTGTTCTGTATGTTTTATATTCTCTAAATTAGTTCTTTACAGGGATGTTCTTCATTGTATCTAGTATATAGGGATACTAAATACCTAGTGCGTAGTAGGCCCAAGTATCTATAGTATCTTGGGTTACTATACTCTTTTAGGGACCCAGTACTAAGCCATTATCTTTTAATTTATAAAGATTATTGTGTCAACCACAATAAATATTTTTAATTGAACATGAAATCAATAAATGTGAACTTAATGTATAAATAATTTTCCCTTGGGGTTGCAGAGGCTAAGACATGATAATAATAAATTGGGGCCTAGCCTGGGCAACTTAGTAAGACTGTAGCTTACAAACAAACAAACAAACAAACAAAAGGCTAAGGATATAGCTCAGTAATGATTACCCTGGGGTTTGATCCTAAGAATTTCAAAACAGTCAAAAAAGTAATTATAATAATTTTCAAAGACAAAACCAAGATTAAATATCCTTGCAATGGCCCATTATTAATGGCAAGTTCAGGCTAGTGTCTTGTTTTGTAGTATCAGGAGTTTGATTTCTCAATGGATTTTTACTTCATTCTATATCAGGATTTCAATGGCGAATGGCCATTTTGAATCAGTTGAAATTTACCCATAGTCCTGTTCTAAAATAATCTCTACTTTTACTTGTAATTTTTCTAATTGAGCACTCTTTCCCTTTCATACATCCATCTAAATATTTATTATTTTTTTGCTAATTTCCAAAACATCAATTTTAGTTTTCATATTTTTGTCTATATTTTCTATTCTCTATTTCTTTGCAATTAAATATTTATTAACATCTTTTTTTCTAGTACTTTCACATTTAAGGATTTCTTTCTGCCTTTTTCGTTTCCTTTCTTTCTTGCTTCCTTTCTTTCTTTCTTTCTTTCTTTCTTTCTTTCTTTCTTTCTTTCTTTCTTTCTTTTCTATGGTATTGGTAAGTGAATCTAGGACATTATCACTGAGCTGCATCTCCAGTCTCAGTACTAATTTATTTTGCTTTGAAAGTCTAGCTAAATTTTTAGTTTTCCCTGGATTACTTTGGATTTATGTTACTCCTGCCTCAGCCTTCAAAACTGCTGGGGTTACAAGCACACAATGCCATAACCTATGTTTTGTTTCATTCTATTTTATTTTGTTTTTCTCAATTTAAGTAAGTTGCTGATTTCAGATCTTTCTTGGTTATTACTATAACATTTCTCCTGCAGATTGTTTTTATTATGCCCTATGATTTTACTATGTTATGTTTTAATTCTCATTTGTTGGTTAGCATTTTCTAATTCTTGCTTGATCTTTTAAGAGCATGATGATGTTATAGATTCATTGTAGATGGTGAGTTGCTTTCCTCTTCTACGTTTCAGAGTTTTTCATTTGTTGTTGTCTTTTCTCAGTGTGATTATGTGTCTTAATGTTATTCTATCTGAGTTCACCTTACCTAGGATTTGTAATGTTATCTGGATCTTATACATATTTGTATCTTTCATAAAATTTGCGAAGTTTTCAAATACTGCCTCTTCAAGTATTCTTTGTTTCCTTTTTCTCTCCCATGTTCAGGAAAATCCACAATGCACATGTTGGCCAGTTTGTTGATTCAAACATCTATTAGGATATTCACTTGTCTTCATTATTTTCTCTCTGTTATCAGACTCGATAATTACCAAAGACCTATGTTCAAGTTTCTCCACTCCTACAACTTTGAGTTGTAAATTTTTGATTTGCTATAGTCCACATAATGTGTGTGATCCGGCTTCCAGCCTAAGACTGAAAGAAATTGAGATATATTTATTGTTTTGTAGGAAGTATCTCTTCCCTCTGAAATAAGATCTGCATACACAGATAGTGAGAATCCCAAAAGTCCAACAGAAAATAAAAATGTGGTAGATTCCAAAACTTCCTAGATTATTTATATTTCAACTGTTTAAGAAAAGTAGAGAATAAAGATTAGTATGTCAATAAAAAAGTGAACCAAAGATGTGAAATGAAATTGATGAGCAGGCTGAACTTTATCAAACAGATTATCAAATATTTATCAGCAGATTATAAATTTTGCCATATTACTGTTGGATGACTAGACAAACATAGTAGCTGATTGAAATAGAATGTCTAAAAATTGATCATCTATACATGGAAATATATAAATGATAAATTTGGATTCTTAAGGATATAATTTTAATAAATTATGTTAAGACACAGATAGTGCACGTATATATAACTAAAAGTATAGGTCAGACGTGCAAAATTAAGTGAGATTAGTTCCCTACAGCAAGTCATAAAAATAGGGAAAGACAGATGTAGGAAGGATAATAAAGCCAAAGTTATGGAGGAAATTACATTAGAACACTGAGTTTTTAAATTTTTTTGACTTTAGAAATGCTTTGGTATTTATTTTTACAAAAAAACCCTGGTAAATGTACTGATAAATGAGACAGAAAGAAAAAAAAAATAAGAAACAAGGTGATTATCAACCAAAAAGAATGGGCTTAAATATATTTCAAGTGGAAATATTCAGTGCTCAAGAACAGCTCACCTAAGAGTGGAACACAGTAATTTACCCCGTGATAGAAGATAAGTTGGTGATCAGTCACGAGTAAGTACTTTGCTCCAGTTAGTGGGGGTTTACCAGGTAATATGAGCTGACAATCAGAAACTACTCATTATTGATATAAATGAATAAATAATGTATGATCAGTGTAAGAAGAATTCTCTTGGTTGGAAAACGGAGTTAGCAATCACAAAATGAACCTTGTGCTTTTGGAAACCATGATTTTTAACTAGACTATATATGGTTCTGTATGCACATATATACATATATAAACATACTATGTGCCTCATCAAGTTTGGGTACTTCAAGTGATGAATATACACTGAATATACAAATTTACAAGATATGTGACAACATTCTGTTATCGAGACGTAAGTTAACCTCATAACAATACGATTGCTTATGGTTGATTAAAAAGTGTTTGGATTCAAAGTATCATATGAAGCCAGAAGATACTCTAGAACTTTGTTCTCTCATGAGTAATACATGCACTTGAAGCACTATTTTCATCTCAAGCTGATTAGAAGTGCTGAATTGTGGGCTCTTCCCCAAACCTCCAAAATAAGAATCTCCATTTTATCAAGACCTCCTGGCAGTGTGTGTGCACATTAAAGATCACGAGGCATTGCTTCAGTAGCAGCGAGAACCAAAATCTGTAGGAATGTTTTCTTTTTGTAGACTTAGATTGTTGATTCTTTTTCCTTCAAACAGAAATAGTGGTGTGAAAGTGAACATAACTGCAGACATTCTGATAGCATTCGGAATAAATCACATTTTGATAAGTCAATAGCAGCCATATCATTTTCTAAAATACTAATCCAGCTAATAAGCAAAAATCAGTCTTTGCTTCATAAAAATCAGCAAAAATGGAGGGCTACCGCCTTCTCTTCTCTTGCTTTGATGAGCTAGGTAAATTACGGTTCCAAATTTTAAAACTATCTTAAAATATTTTAAATAGTATTCCTTTCAAAACAATCTGTTTTAAGTCTTTGAAACATTTAATTTTTGTTATATCCATATCATCATCTTTATAATACTTTTGCCAAGAAGAAATGCATATATTTAGCAAAATATAAAAACCAATTGAAGTATTTTGACAAAAAAAAAAAATAGAGAGTGCTCATGAGGTCCACTAGCATTAGTGGTAAAGATTAAACTGAGTGTAGCTGTTGATTTCTAAACTAGAATAGCATTCTTCTCATTATCCTTCTGAGATGTGGCCCTGTATCGACCAGCTGGCAATAAGTAGAGCTGGGGAATGCTTAAATTAGCCAGCTTATCTAATCTAGTTTGAAAGCCCCAGTTACTAACTGTTTTCTTGTTACTTTCTCCGTAGAGCAATAAACCAATTAATGTAGCCTGTGGTGAGGGCTATGGCTAATTCTTTCTAATATGAGTGGGTGATATGAACCTCTACTTATTTTAAGAGTGAGCATTTTTAGTGATTCTTATAATAAAAACAATGAATTTCAGCGTGGGAAAATTGTTACAAAAAGTGTTACTCATTTTGACTTCCTGCATACCTTTTTTTGTGCATATTTGGTGAAGTAAAGACAGTCTGTAATTTTTACAGACATAGCGAATATATTTTCTTTACCTTTCTGTTTTTCAAGATATTGCCTACTAGGTAGTTTTGTTAATTCAAAATTATATAAGATTTTAGTACCTTTATATCTACCTTAAATTATATATTCTGGAATTCTTAATGTGTATTATTTCTCTTAGTTACTTATTTGTTTCTGGGACAGAATACCCCACATTGACAATTTAAGGAGGAAAGATTTATTTTAGCTCACAGTTTCAGAAGGTCTCAGTCCATTCGTGGGCTGCTGGCCATGGTGGAGGCACGTGGCAGAGGCCCCGATGAAGAACTGTTCACAGTATAGCAGGCAGGAAGCTAGTGGCAGCGGAAGGACTGAGCTAGCGTATAACCTCCCAGATCCTGTCCTAGTAGTCCTCTGTAGGGGTCTCCGTCTCGTAGGGACCCCTGGAACAGCCGAGGAGGGGTCGGACAACAGAGAAACACACTCTGGGAGTCATTTCAGTGAATGCCACCTCGTTCATTTAGGGAAGTACAGGGGCTTAAATGGACTGAGGTAGTTACCTTGGGCCAATCAGCAAGGCCTTGACCAGCGTGGGGTCGCCAGGGGGAGGGAAGGAGTAGAGGAAAGAGGATGCCATGAGGAACTGTTCTGGGATTTAAGCAAAATAACACCTGGCTTATATTACAAGCTGTAACATTTGTTCATGGGAAGGAAGGAACTTGGCCAAGGTCAGCGATGCTGAGGCTCTCGGGCCCTGAAGACTCCAACGATCCTCCCCTTCTGGGTCAAGCCTCAGTGTCCTGCCCCTTCTGGGTTAAGCTCCACTGATCTGCCTATTCCAGGTCACATACCCAGTAGTATGCCATATGCCCATAATCGACTACACACTTTTAATCCACCAAACACCTGCAAAACACTCTTCCTGACCTGGCCCTCCTCTTAATGTGCCATAGACATTCCGTAACATCCAAATACATGAGGCTTTGGAGGAAGATTCTAGATCCGAACCACAACAGTACTCAATTTTACTTTGTTGGGTCTCTAGGCAAAATAGATAACTCTCTGAGTTAGAAAAAAAAAAGCAACACATGCATTCAATTTTGTCATTCATCTTAAATACAATTACGTAAGTACATTTTTGGGAGGCAGAAAACAACTCAAAAGTATTGCGAACCACAGTGGACGAAATGCTATTGTCCTGATGCATGGAAAGCTCAGGCCCTCAAATAGTTGTTTCATCCTCAGGATAATTTGTTACTTAACCATATTAAGTTCTGAGACTACTGTGCTCTCATCTAGATCTAATACTATTGATCATAAAATATAGACCTTGATTAGATGCAGAAAAGAGTAAAACAATTAAAAATTCTATTGTTTAAAGAATGCACAGAAAATGCACTTTCTTTGATTAACTGATGTAAATTGTGCAAAACTCAGAGGCCTTTTGATTCACTCAGTTTGGCATTAGCATCTTGGACTGAAAATTTGTATGTTATGCAACTTTGGATATGTTATCTTTTATTCATATCCGAAGTTAAGCAGATATTGTTGAATATAATAGTCTAGATTTAAAATGTTATTTTGAACAGTTTGAACAAATGGAAAGAGACGATCTTAGCTTTTGGAAACACTCTGTGACCCTAAAATACTGATAGAACCGGTGAAATCCAATGGTTTCCATATCGTAAAGACCTGGAAGTGCTGGAATCTTGGGAAGGTATCAGAGTGTCAGAAGGAATGGGTAAAACGCTGGGGAGAACTTTTTTAGAATACCAGTTTTTACCAACTACTAAGGCATTTTTAAAGAAATAATAAACTTGAGCTGGGGATTTAGTTCATTGGCAAAGAGCGCACCTTCCGATGCAAAAGGCCATGTTTAATCCCCCGCCCCACTCCTTCCCCCAAATCTAAATTGATGGACAAAAGATTATTATTACTTCCTTTTATTGGAGTGGAAGGGGATAATCCATATATGAAGTGATATTGTGAAAGTAGATTTGATCAGCAGAAAGCAAATCTAATATGTAATAAATAATTGTAGAAAAAAACATTGAAGACAAATCCCCGAGGCATGATAAGTTATTTAAATTGTCCATAAGCAAAACAAATCAATGTTAATATTTAAACATAACAACTGTCAGGAACTATGAAATTTTGAAATATCATTCCACTTAAAAATTATTGAGGAAACCAGCCATCGTTTCAGGCAGATAGGAAATATTGGGCTAGAGATGAAAAGACATTGATGCTCCTGATCTAGCGAAAATACATGAACATTAGTAGATCTGTATGTGTTCCTCTTCTCCTGATGCTGTGCAGGGCACTGCTGGTGGGCCCACACATGGGGTCCCGAGGTTAACCACACTAATCTTTGAAACGGGGCAATAAGCTTTCCTGTAACCCTCTTTATGAACAAAACACTGCTTCTATTTATAAAGAAAACCAACATAAATCTATTTTATTCTACAACAATTTATTACATATTAGATTTGCTTTCCATTCCCAACATAGGTCTCCTTGAAATGATAATATGGGGTAAGGGGTAATTTGGTCCCCCTTTATGAGATATGCATAAACAAATACTCACGAAGAAAAATGGAAAATTCTTTAGTGTCATAACAGTAAAAAACTGTTATCATTTCCTCGATAATTTAGCCTTTTCCTACATCAGCCTCACTTTTCCCCCCTGAAATCTGAGCAGCCAGCATTTTTTTCCCCATTCATTCATATAATTTTGCCTTTGCAGGTTGTCTTAGTTTCTTTTTCCATTGCTGTGACAAAAATCACTAACATGTACAACTTAAGGGAGGAAAGGTTTAATTTAGCTCACACTTTCAGAGGGTCTCAGTCCCTTCATGGGCCGGTGAAAACAATGGAAGTACATGGTGGAGGTGGGGGTGGAGAGAGCTCCTCACTGCATTGCAAACAGGAAGCCAAGTGCCAGAAGGCAGGAAGGCAGTAGGTGCATCTTTCCAAGTTCTATCCCACTGATCCACCCGTTCTGAGCCTCAGTGTTCCGCCCCTTCTGGGTTTAAGCCCTTAATCCACTACACACCTGTAACCCATGACTTACAACACGCCTGTCTTCCACCACACACCTATAATCCACAACATGGCCCATAATTCATGCCTCCAGACCAGGCCCCAATCTTCAAACAGTGCATGGTTCCATAGAAAATTCATAACATTCAACACCTGAAACTTTTGGGGGACATTGCAGATCTAAACCACAGTACAGATATACTATATGTATACTTTTGACTGACTTTCATTTTCCAACGTGTACTGAAGACTCAATCATGGTTTTGTCATTATTTCTTTTCATCACCAATAAACTAAAACTGTCTTCCAAAGGAGATGTACCTGTTACAAGAGTTTGGTTTTATTCAAGTCTTTGGTATCGAGAACAAAGGATCAAGCAGGGCCCTCAGAAAGGGCAGTACAATCACAGATTGATCAAGGGCTAAAGTATTAATTCACTATATAGAGTGGTGGAGAGTTAGTGAGGAAGGATCACGACCTTGTGGTATTGGTATTTGATGGTTTGAGGTTTTAGGTAAGGAAGTTTTTCCAAGGACCCATTTCGATCAATGGGTATTTTTTCTCGACCTGGCCATTTTGTGAGAGAGTTCTTGAGCAAAAAAAAAAAAAAAAAAAATGACTTTGTAGGAAATGGCGGGGTCCTTGAAACTCAGGGGGTGACAAAACGACAATGTCAACGAGATGATAATCGGAGCCAAGTGTCCTGAGGCTCGCCGAAGAACTTCTGAGCACGGGCATGGAAAATGGCTTCTACAGGAACAGGTATTGTTTACTGCTCTTTTGTGTCTGCAAAGGATGCCTTAGTTAATTCAGGACAGTGTTTCAGCATGTGCACTGTTTGTGTTTTATCCCTGGCTTTTTGCCTCATGCCCTCCTGCTATTTTCTGTCTCACACTATTCTTATTCTCACGAACACTGGCTAAGAAGAGTTCTTGTTCCACAATCTTCAGGCAGTCAATTCTTTGTGAATTGCAGCATTCTAATTCTATTCAAACTTTGAAATGGAATTATATATTATCTTTTGAATAATTATGAAGCAAGTAATGATGAATGCATTCTCTTTTTGATGTAATATTAGTAGTTTATTTTGTCCCTTTTCAGAGCCTGGTTATAGCTTTACCATTTTTTTTTTTTAAAGAATCTCTCCTTCTGTAGCCCAGGCGGTCCTGAACTCACTATGTAGCCCAGGAAAACCTTAGACTCAGGGCACTGCTCCTGGTTCAGTCTCCCAAGTGCGAGGATTAGAGGTGTGTGCCAGCACACCTGGCTTTTTGTCACGAATTAAACGCAGGGCCTTGTGCCTTAGCTTTACCATTTCTACTGACTGTAAAGAATCAGCTCGTGGCTTTATTCGTTTTCTCCACTGTATTTTCTTTTTTTCAAAAAGTGTGCATGTCTGCTGCAAGTTTTATTGTTTATTTTCATCTGTTTGTTTCAAGCTTAACTTCTTTTTCTGTGTTTTTAATGTGGAAGCTTAGGTTACTGATCTTTAGAAACTTCTTCTCTTCTGCCATGCTGACATAGCAGTAGGAAGGCTTATCACAGCACTGTTTCTGCTGCAACTCACGTGACATCACATGTTGAGTTTTAATATCCTCCTAGATTAAAATGTTTTATGTACCTCTTGAGTTATATTTTTGAGCCACGTGTTTTTAGAAGTGTATTGCTTAACCTCTAAATGCTTGGAGATTATCCAGCTAAGATTATTATTGATTTCTAGCTTAATTCTGATCTGGATGTATTTGTATAATTTGTCTTAAGTGAGCTGTGTGCACCAGAATATGGTCTATCTTGGTGAAAGTTTTCCGTGACCTTGGAAAGAATATGTGTTCTCTTGATGAATGATGCATTGTGCAGGTATCTCTTCCGATGCTTACCTAGACTACTTTATTTTACCTTGAAGAATTTGACATTTTTTGCAAGGACAATCCAGTGATCATTAGTTCAATTTTTGGTTATCAGAAAAAGTATATTCTCTTTATTATGTAGAGTGTTTATTCTGGGTATAGATTCTTGGTTGAAACTTTTTTCTTTTAACCTTTTAAATATTTGAGTTCATTGCTTTCTTAGCTTCTGCAAAATGTTCTTTGTAATCTTCTTTTTTTTTTCCTATAGGAATTTAATATTTAACTTTCCCTCTGGCTTCTTTCAGGATTTTCTCTATGTCTTTGATTTTCTATAATATTAAAAATGATAGATCCTGGTGCAATATTCTGGGTATATATCCTTCTATGCATTCATTGATTTTTCCATTTTCTGTGTCGGTTTGTCTCTATTACTTCTACTTTCTTCTATTACTAGTTCTATTTCATATTAATTGTTCTGATTAATTCCTCTAATTGTCATGCTTCTTATATTTGCTCCTTAACTACTAAATACCTTTTCATCAATTATCTTTTGGCTTTTTATATTTCAGTTTCTGAATTTTTAAATTTCTGTTAGGTCTCACTGAAGTTTCTTCATTATACCTACCTTACAGATTAGTTAACCGAAAGCATTTTCTCTCTTTTTTTTTTTTTTTGTTTCTCTGTTTTGTCGTTTTAAACATTTTTTATTATATTTCCAGTTTTTCCTTTTGCCTTTCTGTAGCAATCTCTTTTCATTATTTACCAGTTCCCTTGGAAACTCTCATGTACTAATGCTAGTAATTTCATGCTTTCTATTTAACAAGCCCATCATCTATGCCATATTTATTTTGCATTATAATTATATATTTTTTAGTTTTTATTGCATTTTCTGATAGTGTGAAATGGTTTTAGAAATCTGAAATTTTGTATTGTGGTTTAAGAACTGCCATGAAAGTCTTCAGTGTGAAGATTTATTTCAGTCTGACTAAGAGATGAATTCTTGTTTTCTCCCTGATATGTATAAGGGCAAGACTTAAAGTTTACATTGATCTTGAGCATTTTGTGCACATACATATTATGGCAAAGTTACACATCTTTCCCCTCTCTCCTTCTGAACCTCCCCCTAACCACCACCCCGGTTCCCATTATTTCCCATATTGAGTTCCATGAAGTAAATGTGACCTGGGACTCTCATATCACAGAGGCCATTCAATGTTTCACCTTCTGCTTCTGACTCACTTCACTAAGCACTATGGTCTCAAGTAGCCTCCATTTACCTGCAAAAGCCTCCAACCTGTCTGTCTTTATAGAAAAGTAGTGTCCCATTACTCTTCATTGTAATTGGAGATGACAAAAATTTCTATTCTTCTGTTTTATTTAATGTTTCTCCACTTGCCTTCTCTAAATGCCCTCTTCAAAGTTTTCATCTTGTATTTCTATCTGCTACAAACTACTGTAATTTTGGATCTGAGCTTCCATGGTTATTACGACTGAAAGAGAAGGGTTTTTAGTGTCTTCTAACCTCAGACAGTTAACCAACCATCTATAATCTCCACACAAGAGCTTCTGCATTTTTGCAGAACTGTTTCTGCATTTTATAGCCTTATTTTTGAAGAATCATTCAATTTGGCAGAAACTTAGAGATCTGGAGTTGAAGGGATGATGTTCCTTAAGAGAGAGTATGTCTCTAAAGACATTAAGTGTTCCAAGAGTGAACACTTATTATAGAAAATGTGTTGGACTTACTAAGCAAAGATTACTGTTCTTCTCTCTTAACCAAAGGCATAAAGTAATCTCCCTTGGATTTTTACCCTAGTCCCCTTCTTGCCAAATGGCTTGCTTCCTAAATGATAAAACTCGCCATGCCTATGCCAAGACTGCAACTGCAAGAACGATTTGGTTTCCAAATGGCTAAATAATCCATGGTGTGGGAAACTTCAAGACTGAAACTGTCCAAGTTTCTAATTCTAATGTTATTTATATTCAACTCCAGGAGTCCTTAAAATTTACTGGCTAAGTAATCCTAGTACTTTGCATCTTCAGGGAGTGGCTATAACTCTGAAACTAGTGTCTTTTCAGATTGGCGACAGTTTACTCCAACCGTAGCTCTCACATGGATTCTGTAAAAGTCGCTGATCTTCAGCAAGTTCAATCTTTTCTTGTAAAGATAGAGTGAATATTTCTAAGCTCTTTGCATACCAAAGTTAAAAATGGAAGGAAAGCGTTTTATTTTCACATACTTATGAAGCATTAAGCCACAATTTGCTAATTTTGGTCGTGTATAATATATATTAATGGCTGTAGTGACAAAATAAGGGTCATCATAGTCATTATCATCATTGGTATCATCACCAAAACTTTGCAAAAGAAAGACACTGTAATATGACTCTTTTCTAAATTGTCGTGAAATTAGGAAATGGAGAAAATAAGTTAGAATAGCTCTATTTGTATCATCTTATCTTAAGTCAGAAGCCTTTACCTTTTACACGACGAAGACTCAAAATAAGAAAGGTCCATCAGGGTCTGTAGAAAAGGAATTCTGCCAGTTAAGGAAGTTTTATAAAATGAAAATTGAAGTTAAGTTTTCAGTGGATAATAAACAGTTCTTTCTTTAAGATCCATTTTTGTAGAAAAATTAAACTTGTCTACGGATAACACATGTATGCATTTATGACTAATTTTCAACAAGACTACTCAATGGGAAAAAGAATAACTTCCTTAAAGATAATACTGTGACTATTATTTACATATGTAAATAAAATTGGATCTGAATCTTATACCATGCATGAAAACAGAAGGGCAAATATTCATGAAAGGGATTACTGAGGCTCAAAAAGAAAATGTTGGCATGCTGGTTTTAATCTGTCCGTTGAGATAATATATTTCAATATGCCAGATAAACTTTTCTCCAAAGCTCAGTTTATATACATATATATCTAAACATATGTACATATATTTTCTCACTAGTGGTTTTTTTTCCTTTATATTATCTTAATTCTTGGTGTCAACAACTTTTCCACTGTTTCCATCTTTAATCACATTTTGGCAACTCTTTCCATGTACGCAATTTTTCTTTGGCTATTTCTAATAGTCACACCTTTTGTTCTTAAAACTTTTACAAAGATAATACTCTTCATGTCATCTGATGTGCTTTGTAAACAGAAAATGGAAAGCACCATGGTCCAGAGCTTTACGGTCTCAGCATCTTTTCCCCATTCTTGTTAAATATCGAATAAAAAAGGCGTAAATTCAACAATATATGAACTGAATTATACATGACAACTGCAGAGGCTGTGTCCAGAGTATGTAAGGCAGGCTAAACCAGCGTGGAGCAGTGCGATCTAAGGCATAAACAGGTTAAAGGAAAGAAATCACGTGAGTGTACCAATTGATGGAAAGTGTTACATAACCCAACACACATCCAGAAACATATTCTCAGCAAAGTAGGAATAAGGAAGATTTTCTTAATTCACAAAAAGTCTATAAAAAGTTAAAGTTCAACAAGATAAGGCATATACATATAAAGTAATCAAAAAATCGGGAAAGGCATCTCAACACAGCATGCATACGAATGACATGCATACATTTACAGAGGTGCAGAATTTAAATGATTTTAATAAATTGAAATTTTGTAATCACAATATGCTACTACTGCACACTTTTAAAGAGGGTAAAAATAAACAAATTAACAGAAAAAAAAAAACCTAGCATTTACAATTTAGTGAGGACACGGAACAATAGGAACTTTCATCAATGGCTAGAGGAAAAAAAAAAGTAGTAGAGCCACTTTCAGAGGCAGTTTGAGAGTTTGTGATAAAGGTAAGCATAATCTTAATATAAACTACAGCAATTCCCAGATAGGCGTTTACACAACCAACCTGAAAATGCATGTTCACATAAAATCCTTTGTGCAAATATTTGTACTAACTTTTTTATTACCATCCAAAACTGGGAGCATCTACTATGTGCTTCAAAAGATGAACGGATAACCAAATTGTGGTATATCATACAAGGAGATATTATCCAACAGGAAAAGAACATGAGCTCTCAAATCACAAAGCGATGAAGGTAAAACCTAAGTACACTTTACTATGTAAACACAGTTTGAAATTTTACAATATACTGGGATTATAATGTCTTCATGTTTACTCAATCTTTGTTTTTTCCATTCGAATATTATTTTAATTATTTGGTTACTACATATAAATTAGCATGTCATTGAGTTTTGAACTTGCATTTTTCTCATGACTAAGAATGTTGACCATATTTTCATATGTATTTTGGCCATTTCCGAATCATTTTTGAAAAAAAATCAGTTTAATCATACCTGTTTTTAATTATATTATCTTATTGTGAGAACTCTTTAAAAATTCGGTACACTACACCATTATCAAGAATGCACTTTACAAATATTTTCTGCATTATATAGGTTGTATTTTTAAAGAATGTCCTTTAATAAAACTTTTTCAATTTTGATGAAGTTGACATATCTTCTTTCTTTATGTTTGCTTTTGGTTTGACATCCAAGAATCCTTTGCCAAAGCCAAGATCAGTAAGATTTATCTCTCTTTTACTAAGAGTTTTAGAGTTGTACTTTGTTCATTGATCTATTTTTAATTTTTTGTGTATGTTATCAAATAGGGTTCAACTTTATTTTTACATGTAAATATTTAGTTGTTCCTCTATTCTTCAACATATCATCTTTTTAAATAAGAATTTATTGACAGGTATAGAATTTGAAATTACCCAATAATTTATTGTTTTCTATGCATAAGATCTCAAAAATCAACCGTGTACTTTTGATCTCAGTTCTTGTGCCTCTGCCTTATTTTTTCTGTATTTTTAAACATTCATTTTACACTTCAAAAAATTCTTTTTATGTTTATTTGGAAGTTTAAAAAATTCTGGAATCTATGAGTTTATAGTTTTTGTCACATTATATCCTTTCCTATTTCAACCTTTCTTATTTTTAAAATCTTTCCTTAGTCCCTTATGGAGCTTTAATTAAAGCTATATTAGACCACTATGGCTAATTTTAATATCTTTTCTTTCTATGCTTAAACGTATTTATTTTTATGTTTTGATGTTTTCATTTTCACTGGTCATTCAGTATTTTATCAATTGCTTTATTGATTCCAAAGGTGAAAATTTCATTTCAGATGTTCTAACTTCAGGTTTCCATTTGGATCTCTTTCTTATGTCTTGGTTCACTATTACCATGTTTTTCTTTAAATTCTCAAGGATATTTGTAATAATTATTTTAAAGTTTCTCTTTGCTAATTCCATCATCTGTTATTCTGTGTCTATTCGATAGTGTTAGCTAGATATGGATTACATTTTTTATCACATTACAGATGTTATGGGTTCTATCATGTATGTCTATAAAATATACCGTTTGTGGGGCTAAAGGAATAGCTCAGCAGTTAGAGTGCTTACTTAGCAAGTATAGAGTCCTGAGTACATTCCCCAACACCACACAAACTGGGTGTGGTGGTGCTCTGTCGTAATCTCAGTACTTGGGAGGCTGAGATGAGAGGATCTCTACCATTATTGCCTATCCTTAAAATTTTTAAATGTCTGAAGTGCATTTGGTTATTTGGTTTTATTTTTCTTTTTAGCTGTCTAATACCTTCTCTTTTAAAATTGATAAATGTAGGAGAAAAGAAGGGGTTTTTTTTTTGTTTTTTGTTATTACCATTTTATTTGATATGAACAACCTCAAGAGGAGCTGGTGAGCTGGTCTTAGTCACCACTAAGACTGCTTGAGAGTCTGACTACAGCATCTCCCATTTGAATATGGGCTCTGATATGTACTTGCCATGTGATTGGAGCAAATGACTAAATTTCACAAAGGCTCCATTTATTTTTCTTTAGAATGTGGATAAAATACATCTAGATCTCAGGGTTGAGAGAACTGAATGGAGCGATGTGTGTTTATGTTTCAGCGTCTGGAACTTATTAGATCTTAGTACATGATCGCCGTTGTTAGTTGTTGTGCTAATTATTAGTCAGAAACTCAAATTGTGGTGTGCTCTGTGCAAATTACTTTCTTCATCTGTGTTGGTCACATAGTCAGTGTGTGCAGAATTACATTAACTCACAAAACCCTCTTATTACATGTATGTAGAAAAAGCTGCATTTGTTTAGCACAATGTGAAGTGATTTGTGCTAGCATGTGATCAATCACATCACTGTGAGTGACATGGTCAAAATAATGTATAAATAAACAAATAGCAACATAGCTGTGGATCTGGACCACTAAGATCTGCCACTGATCTGTCTCTGCTTGTGTATACAAGATACCACAAATTTGCTAAGAATGTAGTTTTTATAAACTGAAAAAAAAAGTTATAACCAGGCCATGTGAGTAGCTTGATAGAATATTCTATTACTGCCCTATTATTAAAAAATACAGAGATAAATTTCTTAATGTTACAAAGAGGCAAAATCCTTGTATTTTTAAGGGTTTCACGTTACGTGATGTATTAGTTTTTAAGGGTTATCATAACACAATGCCACAACTAGGTGGAGCGTGGAGGGTCTTAATCAACAGAAATTTATTTTCTCATAACTACAGAGGCAAGAAGCCAGTAACCAGCTGTCAGAGGTGCTGACGTCTTCTACCGTCTTCTGCTTGCACACAACTTCTCTTTATACCATCAAAAAGTCTACCCACCTGTGTTCTAATATCCTTTCCCCCCTTTTTTGTGATACTGGAGGCTGAACTTGGGGCTTTTGCACTGAGTTACATCCCAACTCATCCTGAATTTTAAGTCAGGGTCTCCCTCAGTCCTCGAGGCTAGGCCAAAGCTCAAGATCTTCCTTTGTCAATGCCATCAAAGGCAGCATTGCAGGGAGGCCCCAACATGTCCTGCTTAATTACCTTTGGATTAGAGTCCAGTTTTGTGACTTCATTTTAAATAAAGTACTTCTTTAAAGATATTATCCCCAGACATGTGGTCACCTTCTGAAATGAGAGAAGTTAGGACTTTGACATATTACAGAGGATAGACTAGATCACAAAACAGTGCCGATAGGTCAGAACAGTGTCCAACATCTTACGTCGTAGTTCCCTGGTCTGCAATAAAGTTCCACCAAATAAATTTATCATAAATCGAAAGTATGTTAAGTCAAATATGTGTTTCTATTATACAAATGTTTTATAAAACAGAATGGGTATGATAGGAGTTGGGGGGATGAGGAAGGAAGTGGAAGGGCAAAAAATTGAAGGCAAAAGAGGTTTATCATGATGTATATATGTGCACAAGCTTGTCAATCTCAAAGTAGCCATTGTGTAATACACACACACACACACACACACACACACACACACACTAATAAAAATCAAGATGTTTATCTTACATTCAAGCTACTGAAAGTGGACCTTAGCACTCTAAGTTAGGGGTGTGGATTGCGTATCTGCATGTTTGTGGGGCTGACTTGATGCTGCGCATTTCTGTCATCTTCTAGCAATGCAAGAGAAGATCATCATGCATATTTTCTAGACCAGAGAAACAGATCAAAATTAAAGCATGAGTTCCACAGAATATATATTGCTTTTATGTCACCATAAAGTCAAAAACCCATAAATTAAATCATCATAAGTCAGAGATGGCTTATATATTCAGAACTTGATTTAGAAGGTAATTCTTAAAGTCACGTATTAATTCAAATGCCTTCTCGTGTTAAAAATTAATATAGTGTCACTATAATAATCAATAAATTTTCCTCGAAAATATCTAACACCTTACTTTTTAAAAAATCACTTGCAGTTTACTTTTCAAATTAATGCTTTAATTCTTTGAGAATAGCCCATCCTCTCTGCGAAGTCAGCAAATCAAAATATGACTTAGGTAGTTAGAAACACCTTCTTGGAACTTATACAAGGCAGAAATATTTGAACATACTGTCAAATACATTTGTGGAAGCTAATAGATCTATCATTAATTCTCTTAGAAATAAAGTTCGCTTTTGAGTAGCTGAATCACTAATCATGAGCTTGTGGTTCTTGTCGAGTGTGCTTAACAATTTTTTTTCCACCTTTCATCACACATCTGGGAAAAAGTCATTTTGGTACTTCCTATTTTTCAAAATCGTTCTCATGTGAACAGCAGAATTATTTTTATCTGATAATCATATTTATAATTATTGATTGTGTGCCTGCATGCATAGTAGATGAGGTAGCTATATAGGAAGTACAATATTTATTTTTCTTGTGCAATGTGCCATAGTGTTCTAACAACTGCAGCCCCGGGGGGGAAAGAGTAATGTTTGATGGGGCCCAGAGAGCTGTTCCCCAGAGAGGCAAGTACAAGAGCGTGTGACAATTTCCAGGAAAGCATTTGAATAGTAGCAAGATTTTCTTTAATGTCTGCACAGTTGTAATACAAATTAGGTGAAAATAACAAAATCTATAGATGTAAGCTGGAGTCATTGTATCTGTATATACTTTTTTTCTGCAAATCACTTTCCCCTAGTAGATATTTATTACACATAATTACAGACAGATATATTTATTGTGTCAGTATATCTGGCTTACAAGTTTTTACATTAGCTGGCCATAGAGCACAGCAAGCAATTCTCCACCCCTGCCTTTTATTTAATTTTTTTTGACTTTCCACGGTTTATGCTGTTTTCAATAGATGAATTAGAAAATATTAGGAAACCGGTTACTGAAAATTGAAATGGGAATGGTGGGATCTGTTCTGAAACCTGCCTTTCGGTGTTTACCTCAAAGCCTGAATCCGTGTGCTTGCTTGATTTACATTTAGCAATATCTAAGTGCAAATAGTAATCATGCACCATGGTAAATGGGACCCGACGCGACGGCTCCCTCCATTTCTTCAATTCCGGTGGCAATGCCATAGATTTCAATCTTGACAGGTAGCATAATTAGAAAATTCTCTTTGTCTTATTAAATGTGACTCTTCTCAATAGAATTCACCTCATTGCCAGCCAAGAACAGAAAATATACTTCAAATCTAAAATGGCAAATCAAGGGGGACTGTTTTATTTTTATCTGTCTTTGTGCAAGCAACATTATTATCAAAGGATATTGTAATGCTGAAAATGTACTTTGGGGATTTAAATCACGCATTAGCCTGGAAAGCAAAAAGTGCTTTAGGGCCCATGCAATATATTTTCTCATTAATCTGATTGAAAGATTCGCCTTCCTATAGCTATGAAAAGTCTAATACTTGTATATCCATCTTCTCTGCTAGTAAAATTTTGCTTTGTGCAAAGTCATTGTCTATTGCATTGGGGGTCTGAGAGTTTTTTTTTTTTTTCTTTGCATGAGCCTATCTGTATTAAAATAAATTCAGATCTGGCCACCATTTCACACACACACACATTTTCATTATCACATAAACTCTGTGGAAAATGGAAGTACCAGCAAGCCACGCAGCTTCCTGGTCATGTAAGTCTGTCATGACTACAGTGGTCACGTGAAAAAGTTTAGCTACATTGTCTTTGACAAATGCTCAGTGAGTCAAAACAGTGCATCTGAATGAAATGCAGGCATGAATGGGCCATTTATGCAATCAAAATTCCAGCTTCTAAATTTTCTTGTATGAATATATATCCTGTCTCCACAACCTGACATTGGTAATGCATAACTAGTTCTGCGTTGAGTCTCCAGCCACACACCCTGCCTGTTTTCTCACACCCATCGTCCCCAGACTCGGAATGCCGGAGCGCAACGATCAGACGCTGCACGCAGTAACTGAGGAGACTTCCGATGATTTCAGGCAATCAGAGTAGCACATTATTTGTGATGAAAATTAAATAAAAAGACAAAGTGGATGTATAAGTTGTTTCACTGTACTCTATGCCTTTACAAATAACTAACAAGTCCATGTGAGAAACCTTATGAAAAGAAAACCCCAACCACTTACATGCTTTTACACGTAAGAACCCGCTGAAAATTTGTGAAACCTCAGTTGTAACTTAGATTGCAGCACTTTGTGATTTTAAGTTTTAATGAAACTATGGGAAAGATCTTAAACGGAATGATTTCTATTCAGAGCACTTTGAGTGCTGATACCATGAACAGTATAGATGGCTCCAGCCATAACTGTCACACAGATAATATTCTTTTATGCCTGGAGACACTAAGATGGTGCTGTAGATAAGCAAAAGAATTAAGCTGCCACCATCACTAATCTGCAGCTTTGAAACACTATAGCTGTCGCATGGTTAAAAGGAGGTAAAATCACCTACCAGTGTCATAGAGGAGGCATTTTAAAGTGAACAGAAGCTAGAAGAATTAAAGCTTTTTGTATTTATTTGCACCATGGATCAAATTGTCCATATCCTATTTTATGTGTTTATGTATGACAATTGGAAACGCAAAAATGAGCCGAGCCTTCTGCGTTCCCCGAGGACATTTTTGCTAATGCAGTGAAATGAAAATCCAGGGAGTCTTTGACTTTAGTGTTCCCTTCAGAGGGTAACTTTGGAGATCTTAAGTGTGTTCTTACGGCTGGTTTGGAAATGTATGTAGCAGATTAGAGTTATTATTATGATATTCAGATGCAACACCAAGCAGTAGGGAAAAAATTGCTGCCTATATTTTTCTCACCCAGCATATATGGCTTGGGGGCTTTTTACATGGTTAAAATTGAATTTTACATTTTCACTGAATAATGTGACTTATCAGCTGCTTTCTGTAGGTTGGAGCCTGGAGTTTGCAGAACTCAAATCATAACTAAAGTTTGATGAATGTCTTCTATAAAGCCAAGATACTGGATTTATAAAAACATTATAATTAGCTTTGTGTCTGGAAATTAATTTTGGGATGCAATATGTAGCTTCATATCACAATAAAGTACATTTTTACTGGCAAAAGTAATTCTCACTATTTTTATAAGAGAGAAAGAATATAAGATCAAAACAAATTTTGATATACCAAAGGAATTTATTTCTACATAATGGAGGTAATTGTTTCTATTTGTTTTAGAATTCTGTAATAAAAAATTACTGTATTTGTGAATGTAAAGCTCAAGACTCAGAAACTCATAGAAGAAAATGGTAAAGAGAAAACCAATAAATCCCACAACAAATCTATTTCTGGATTATTTGTTCTAAGACTGTGATAGTTTTCTAGGTAACAGAAAGTTTTGCTTGAAAATGTGGAGCAAGATACATAATTTTTTAATCGAACACAAGAACTATCAATACTCATCAGTTAATTTGTGCCCCCAAATGCAATCATATTGTTGAGACAAAAACACAATGTATTCAGGAAGCTATTAAATGCACAGCAGTATTTGAAATCGAACCTCAGTGACTTGTTGTTACAGCGCGCTGACATTATTGGCTCTTGTGTATAGTTACATAATGATCTCTGAAGCTGGCTTTAAAACCATTCTATAAAACCAGTTAACAGTTGTCAAAAGCTTACTAGAAAGTCAACTTTTAAGACCTTTTCCTTAAATCTACGTTCAAGAGTCTTTTCTCCAAGATGAAAATAAATAAAATATGTTATTTTTTTCCAGTTCATTCTGGATGTTATCATGCACTGGTCTTGGAAAGAAAAAAGATGAATGACAAAAAATTATATACCCGACTGAGTTAAAAAGTCTATTAATTGTTATACATTTTCTACCTGAAATAGTATACTCTGTTTTCTGTGTGAAAATGTTTGTTGTGCAATGCAAATTTTTCATCATTTCACATGTACAAAAAATCAAATAAACAAAAATTCATTTATTATAAAAATAGCATCCTGTTACATACTCGTTGTGTTATGATGTCATCCGGCAATATTAAAGAATCACGATAATGTCATCCGGTGGTGTTGTGGGTGCTTAGTTTATATAATTATTTCCTGAACAAAATAAACAGTTTGGTCTCAACTGCGATCATTATGAGAAGAAAACGAAACCATATTGAACATCATGATACGTTCTCGTCTCCTTTCAGACTTCCACCTAGAACAGCCCAAAACTAGTATGCAAAGAGAGAAATTCATTCTCAGTGTTTTTGCATATTTCTCCAATAAAGAAGATGACATATAGAAAATGGAATCGCAATAGCAAACCTGCTTTTGTTCTGTGAAAGCCCTTGCGTTTGCAATTGTAAATGAAGCTGTTTCGTCTGGTTTATATGCTGCTGTTCACACTATTGCAGCTTAGGGCAATACAAATGATTAGTTGCCTGATTCCAGATTCATATAGGCTCAACTATGAGAACTAGACTTTGGCATTTAAATAACTGAACTGATGTGAGACCACAAAGCATTGCAGACCATTTATACGAATGAAACTTGGTGTGCATTTTATCGAATTTTCTCTTACAGGAAATTACCCCAGATGAGCTTCGTGCAATGTCAAAAAAAACCTCACAAAATATTGGGGCATATTTATATTATCTCTTGTTTTTAAAAAGTTTTGACATCAGTGATTCCAAAATTATGTTTTAAAATCACAATCTGAATTGGTCAAAGCGTGTTTCACTGTGCCACACTTCAGTGAGGAGATCTTCACAAGAAATGTTGCCCTCAAAGGAAATCAGCCTTTCCTATAAATTAAGTTCTCAGGAGTTTCCATAGGATAGAAAACTGTGAAATTCGACTGCCCTCACAGTATAGAATTTGCATACAAAAATCAATTATCCTATTTTGACTTGAACACCAAATTTACCTAGATAAGCTTTCGTATTTGTAATTTCATCTCCCTAAAGAGTTTGGAATGTCAGCAAGTCCTCTCCAAACTCTCATTTCTACTTCACACCAGAAGATCTGGAATGTCAGTGAGGAAAATTGCAGAGACTGTATGAAATTTTGAAAAAGCAAATCACAAAATCTAAATACATTACTAAGTTAACAAAGTTGAAATGTTGACTTTAATCTCATGCTTTCTGGATCTCAGTATCTTCTTCTCTGTATTCAATGGAATAACAACTTGGTAGCAAAATACGTGGAAAACATTAGACACAAGTAACACTGAATTTTGTGAGCTATCCAGAGAGGCAAGTAACTTTCCTTATCATAATAGACTCTTTTCAAATCACAAATAACAATGGTAGCCACGTAACACTCATAACAAACATAAGAGTACAATTTTATTATGGTTGATAAGACAAATTAGGAACTCAACCAGATTTTGTTAACTAAAACCGTTTCATTTTTATACCTACATTTCCCAAATAATTAATAATTGTTTCACGTGTACTGTATCAGGCCTAACAATAATGTGTGATACCAAAATTTCAAGTTTGTTATGATTAAATACTCAAGATTTGAAGAAATTAGACTACCATTTTTGCCTTCAAATATAGAGTGTCAGCAAAACATTTATTGACATGTCTCTTCTATTTATTCTCAAGAAAAAGCACTCAACTAGATTTTCAGTCCCACACTTCTGTTTCTGCTTTTTAAAATCTGTTACAACTTTTATGACATAATCCTTTAATGTAGATTAAATTAACATTGACAAATTTGTATTCCTTTAACATAATGTTGAGTCCAGATATTTTACAAAATTAATTGCATGCTCGCAGCTGTGGTCCTCAAGTATTGTAAAGTTTGATAAGGAGGTAGCATGCTGATTTCACAGATAAAGAATAAGTCACAAGTATTAGAGAAAGAAGTTCATTCACTCATGATGATGATGATATCTTGAATTGAAAGAGAATTTCTAAGAAAAGACCACCTAGAGGAGAAAAGATGTCAACAGAATTTTAGAAAATGAGTTAGTTTTCCATGCAAAAATAGGGATAAAAAACTCATGTGGAGCAATGAATATACAAGACATATGGAAAGACAGACAAGTGCTTTGATTTAGGGAAAGATATAGACGATAGAGGAATAGGCTAAAGAAGACTTGACATGAGCAAAGATCAGGTCATAAAGGGATATGTTGTCATGGTAAGGATCTTTGATTTTTTTTTTTTTTTTTTTTTTGCTCTAGATTGACAGAAGTAAGGTTTTCAGATGTAGGGGAGAAACGATAATAGCTTTGCGATCTCTTCTGGTTTCAGATACCACATACGTACAAAGAGACGGTGTGTGTTGGAGAATACCTGTGCTAATAAGCTAGAGTAGGAGAAAACAGAGAAGGACTTTTTGAAAGCTAGTTCTCTGTGCTTTTGCTGTGTGGATCCAACTTTGAACACATATACAAGTTCACTATTCTGCATCATTTATATTAAAAAAAATCAGTGTGCCTAAGTTGGGAGCCCATTAAAACTAGAAAGCAATCAGATGTTTAGATAATTTTCCTTTCAAGACGTAGAGTAATACTTCACAGTTTGGCTCCTGTAGACTATGCAAAGGATCCTCTGCTACCTAGGTCTCTCTAGGTAAATTTATCTTGACTCGAACTTGTAGCTCCTGTGTGAATTTGCCCTTACCTCAACAATATTTCAGAAATGACTATTAACAGTAAATACAAGTGTGGTGGTTTGTTTGTGTGATTATTATTGTCACAGGAATGTCTTCGTGGAATGCAAGATATTTTTTTTTTTCCTGTCGAGGGAAATTGTACAAAGCAGTCCATTCTTACATAGAAGTGATTAAAATGAAGAAGATTTAAATGACTTGCACAATCAAACATGTACATGTTAGTCAATGGAAGTAATTTTGAGTATGAATTATGCTGAAAGTTAACGTTATTAAAAGAGAGCAAGAACCACACTGGTTAATAACTCATTAGCATCCTTTCACCTTTCTTTAGTTTAAATTAAGCTATTACCTCCATTGTGGAAAGGCGGATAATAGACTACAGTTTATCACTTTTTTTCCAAGAGCTAGAAATCATTGGTCTTATACTTTAAGTTCTTGTTTGAATTATCTAGTCTGATATTTTGATAACCAATGTTATACTATCAAGATGTTCAGAATAGACCATAGGAGAGATATTTTGACATATGTAGTCTACATTTCTTGATTTCATAGTATGGTTGCAAGAGAAATTCCCATTTACTCTTGAGCTCAGCATTTAGATAATTGAATAATAAACCACAATCAATAAGGACCTTTAAAGATTGTCACTCTGTGTTCAGAATCAACTTAAAAAAATAGCTTGCAACCATTTTTGGCTAAATCCCATCAGTATTCAGAATATAAATGAGATTTGTGATCAGGCAGAAAATCTGAAACTGATTTAACTTAGATACTAATCTTCACATTAAGGACATATTTACATTTTGCACATAGCATAGTAGGTTAGCACAGAGGAAGATCTGCATTTAATTCTTCATAACTGGCTAGGCCCAATTGATATGCAGTGCATATTTCTAATTTTAGCAATTTTGCTTATTTCATAGATTCTTTTATTTTCTCATGGTCATGTGAAGGTTTGCTGTATAGAAAATGTGTTGCAAAGAGAAGCCAAGCCACAGTAAGATGACTCTGCCTAACCCTAAGAGTTCCAGCCATTTCCTTTTATATTTCATAATAAAATATGACAACTCAATTTAAAGAAAACACGCAATAGTTGCTGACTACAGTGAAAAGTTTATATTAAAATAATGTGTTGCTGTGGGGAAGTAGATAATTGAGCACACGGTAGGTAATTTCCGGCAGCACTCCTCAAATAAGCAGAAGTAAAATCTGTTATCAAAGAATAAATGCAGATAATGTTACGTGAGTCAGTAGTCAGGATTTTACAGATCCCTACTTAAATGCTGATGCGTGAGAAAATGACGAAGCCTAGATTTAGTCAGTGAAGTCAAGCCAGTTCACGTCCTGCCTGTAAGAACTGACCTGTGATTGTGCCCGCGTCTCGCGGATACATGACTCCTCCAGTTTTACTATGACTTTACTGAAGATTGAGCAAAATTGAGAACTCCAAACAAAATTTAACTGGAATTGTTAATTTCAAGAAGTAGGAGGGAGATGGTATTTGAAACTCTGAAAGCTTAAGAAAAAATTTCTTCGCTTCCAACAGTATTTTTTCTATTTTGGTCACCCTCCAACTCTTTTATTCCAGGAAAATAGACTTTTAAGTTTTTGATATTGTGATTAAGGTGACTAATCACCAACTGTCTCATGACATAGTTCTTAGGAACTCTTGACTTACTGAAAATGTATGAACTTAACACAGGCATATCCTTTTGGGGACTCTGTCATCAAAACAGGGTAGAACTGAATAACAAGTCAATGTTAAGAATTTGAAAAGCAAATATATTTTTCCTCTAGACACTCTTCAAAGATAATAGTGCTTATGTACAGAATACTGACTTAAAAACAAAATGTAAACATCAGATTTATTCCTCAATTTATTGGCCACACAGTTCTTCCTCTTTTTCACTCCGGTATGGGAGGTGATTGTGAGGAAAGAACAATGGTCTTTATTCACTACCATTTTGGGTTTGAGAATAATTATACAAATTTATTCATAACTATATGAATCATCTTACTTCCTTTTATAAACAAAGAACTCTGAAGATTTGCTGTTATCATGACTTACTGTATTCTGAATAATTCCTTCCACAAGGCATCTTTGCTACTCAGTTCAGTGAGAAGGCTTTTGCAAACCTAAATAGGATGGATTAAAGTAGGGGAAAGGATAGATTCAAGAAAGCAATAGTAAGGCATTTTTAAATGTATTGGGGCAAAAGTCTCCATTATCCTTTATCAGTCTTCCGTTAGTTGGGGGCTACAGACAAGCCTCTAATCAAGCATTATTGTTAATGACGGACACTTGAATCTCTATAATCATAATCTCATCCATGGGCTTGGAACCCATTTATTCCATTCCCCATAAGTCCTTTTAAGCCACTTGATCAAAGGTCCTGTCAACCGTTGCTGTTTTTCCTTAGGTCAACGAGGATGAGTATTGGCACTTTCTCTGTTACTGGTTTCTGGTCTATGCTCATCTGTGGTTAATGTCCTCCCAGTTTTTCCATACTGCTAATTTCTGTGGTTCCACTTTCCTTTTTCAAGTGCATAGAAGCACTTCTGGACCTCTACTCTAAGTGAAATCACATCTCCCCAATATATAGTTTTGTAGGAACTATTGTTTACTCATTTTTGTTCTTTTATTTAGCTATTTGATAAACACGTGTGATATAGTTTTCTGGAGGATACACGACAATTTTTAACAAAAGAGGTAAAAATTTGAGACTTGATGGAGTTCATATCATACTCTTATATAATGACTAAATGCCTTCAAATCTCTACTAAAATAAAAGCTCTTTAAAGGTATGTGTTCACTCCGTGTCTTCAGAAATATGCAGAGTACCTGGAATGCCACCAAGGCACAACAGATATTTATTGAATATTAAACTAAAAATACAAAAGTTTCAACTTTATAGAAACATAAGTGTTATATGTGTTCAGGGGCCAATTCAAGCTTTATAAAACTAACAGTAAATAGTACCTGTAAAACATAACATAATGGAACTATTAGACTGAAACACAAGAGTATGTTGACACTAATAAGATCATGTTACTACTTAAAGAATCTGTTTTCTAAAAACATTCTTTGGCTTTGTTTCATATTTTGATTTTTTCACCAAGAGGCATCAGGCAATATTTAAACACTTTCTAAAACCTAGTCACGTATGTATAGGTAAGACAATTGAATATAGAGAAGCTTATTACACTGACACCAACAATCTCATCCTAGAATTCTGGTGGCAAAATTGGTAACACAGCACTGATGAATTTTCCACCTCATAGTAGACACACACACAGAAACACACACAGAGTGACGCACACACACAGCATTTTCAAAGTGCTTTGAGTCAAATGAAAGAACACTGAGTAAGGCCCTTTAATTGTTACTAGAGTGTTGAAAAACATCTGAGTCATTAAGACTCTGTTAATGAGAACAGGGAATTCCTAATGATGAAAAGCTACAGCTCTATGCCTCCATGAAGACACTGCTTGTTTTCAGCTGTCTTTTTCTTGGTTTCCAGGTTTATTCACAGTCAAAATTAGTTTGCATATAAAGAAGATGAATAGAGACAGACTGTCTGTTCACCAACTCCCCCTCACTTATGGAAACGGTTAATTAAATCATAGACAAAAATACCATCATCATTTTTGTGGTGTCAAAAGTTATCCAGCCACACACACACACACACACACACACACACACACACACACACACACACACTAATGAATCCAGTATCTGCTCCCAACTAATTGCATGTGCAAAAATAACATCAGAATCAATCCAATCAATTGCCCATGCAAGTAATACCATGAGAACCAAAGTTTTAGCTTGATATCCTCAGGATTGGCTTCACTTAGGGACCCAGAACTTGATAATGAGAAAATATTTGACTCTAGGACGACTTTCTTACCAACAACCCAGAAACAATGATCAGAAGATTAATATGTTTCAGGCAGCAATTTTTAGCATTTATTAGAGATTCTATATTTCTTTCACATTAAATTGGTTAGAGCTTGACCTTCATCAAAAGTTTACTCTTTTTTGGTAAAGAGGTAAACAAACAGGAGTCCTGAACCCAAGTTCCAAAGAAAGAACAGAAAGGCATGTGCAGAGCAGAGTTTCTCAGCCAGTTCTGCCTCTGTTGTGCTGTTTGATAACACATGGAGATGCCTTTATTTCATATAGTAAATGGGTGTCAATACTGAAATTAAATGTTCAGGATCTTAGGCCTTTCACCACCTTAAGCTTTCTTGATGGTCTTTCACAATGACAATCTGTTTGCTCCAAAGGCTAAGATCACCCTGTCCTCTAGGCCCGGGAGGCAACAGAGAGGTGCTTAAGGTGACAGAGACCTTGTTCAGTGAAATGGATAAAGAAGGCAGCCAAAATTTTTGAGACAGTACTGATATTGGGGAAAATACACTCAAAAGATAAAACTGAGAAACTGTTAATTTAAGGTGAATTTTGGGGGGGCACGTACATGCACAACTATAAAGTATATGGCCTCTTGTGTGCTCAGTATGCGTGCTACCACTCTTAGCATCACTACTCCTTTATCGGAGACAAAGTGCCTCCATTTTTCCAGGCTATCGTTAAACTTCCACCCTCAAGAAATCCTTTTGCAACATCCTACCGCGGAGCTGCGATTATAGGCATATGCCTCCATACCCAGCTTTTAGGACTTTTAATCTAAGAATATAATCTCTGCAGGAAACATCAAAGCTCGAACGGTCCACGTGAGCAACATGCAGAATAGGGATAGATTAAAAGTGCATTTCATAAACCACGCATAAGAGCTGCATATGGTGTCTGTGGTGTACTAAACAAAGCACCAAATACTGGCATACATAGTTGTCATGTCTGAGTGACATGGATTTTCAAAGAAAAATTAAGCATCTTCACGAAGTCTTAATTTGCTTTGTTAAAAAATCGTATATCAACAATAACTGTGAGGTTAAGGTAAGATAGAGTTCTTATAAAATAAATCAAGACCTTTTTATATCGTTGAATTTATACTACAAATCTCAGAAGCATATCTGCTTATGCTGTACATGTTCGTGCAGATACATTCTGGGTTGAAATCTCGGTCCTGGAAGAAACAAATAAACCCTCCGTGTCTGTTAGCAGTTGGATCTGTCATGGACCTGATTTGGAATAGAATAAAAATGAGTGCTGGAAGCTGAAGCCATTAAAATAACTCCAATTTAGCAAAAACACAACTAGAGTAAAATGAAATGTATTGATAGTCAAGGACAAGAACTGTAGATAATTAAAACTATGTTTTAAATAGTAGAGCTATATTTTTAATTCTATTTAATTAACACCTTTTCATGTCTTTTCATGAGATCTTCATTTGACATAATCACAATAAGTTGCTCCTTTAGAAATGATTAACAATAAAGATGCAGTTTATTAATTTAAAATATTTTTTTTTCATTAGAATTGTAGTGGTATGGCCTAGGTAAAAGAAAAAGATATATAGAAATTTTGATTCTTATTCTACAGTAGATTAATGTCAACAGATACGGAAAGGAAAGATTTTATTGCTTGCAAAGAACATTTTGAACTTCATCCTCGTGAGAAAAAGAGCCAAGAATGAGAAGAGAGAGGACATCTTAGAACAGCAGAGAAAAATGGTGCTTTAATACCTAGACTATAGTACCGATTGTTGGAGTGTTGGAGAAGAGCACCAAGCTCTGGACATTGTCGGGGGTAGTAGATGTAAAATGGTTCTAAACAGGGTCTAGAAAAAAAGGGTTGGTATCTCTCTGCTAACCCCTTGAGGAGACCAAGGAAGTTCCTTCTAAGTGACAGATAGGGCTCCTGATAAGTGCAGTAGGCAATAACAAATATATTGCAAGACATCCAATAAGATACTGATTTAGTTTTGTTAGTAACTATATAAAGGGATACGACTGCTCAAGAACCAAGGCAAGATGCTCCCGTTAGCAAGGTGAATGGAGCTTGGTGCCAATGTTTGGGGAGTAATCAGTGGATACGAAGAAGTTGCCAAGACCAGCATCATAAAAATCAGTAACTTCACACTGTTTCCTCAATGACATACAAGCCCCTTTGGATGCAGTTGTGGTGGTAAGAAAGGATAGAAATTTGAATTGAGTTTACAATGGAAATGACACAGAAAGTAGAAGTGACTAAATTTACCTGGAGACAATCACAATTTTCTGATGACATTTGGTAGTTCAGACTTGAAAAGAAAATTACAGATTATAGAAAAAGTAAACATGCATTTACTTACAGTATGCATTAAATATGTTCTGCTTAAAATGGCTGTAATTTGATTAGTGTATAAGATTGCTAGTAAAGAAATTGTCTGGAAAAAGTCAATTTTCTCACTCAAAATTTTGGAGGAGTGGACTAGATACCAGTCAAAGTTTCTCCCAGTGGAAATCCACAAAAGCACCATTGAATTGGATACGGGGCAACTCAAGATGGCATTAAAGCGAGTGATGAAATGCACTAAAGATCAAGTACAAGGGGGCAGGAAACAGCGTGTGACAAGGGGAGCGGAGAATGTCTAGTTAGTGTGCAAAAAAGATGCGACCTGACACTGAGACTCATAGGATAAAAACGAAGATCCTATAAGTCTCTGATAATTACTAATCAAAGTACAGTCGGAAGAATGTAAGACCAATAACCATGAGCCCATGTGCACCGTCACGTGGTTTCTTAGGTATACCACATCTCATGACTCATCCTGGCCAACAAAATCTTAGTCTGGCTTGTAATAAAAGTGGTAGGTGATTGTTAATTACAGTAAAGTATAAGAAGCAAGCTCTGAATGATTTACTAAAGAATGAGTCCAAAAATATGAGTATCCTTTCCACAAAAGCAGTTTTGCTGGTTTTATTCATAATTTCTTCTATGGGATCTATAAAATGCCTGACTTTTGTCAAGCATGTAACATTTGTTGAAAAAAAATAATATAGCCAACTCCACCTTCATTATAAAAATGAAAGAAAAAATGCTGCATAGGCAATTATTAACATAGTTGCTTTAAAAACAAAATTAATGTCAAACTTTTAAGCCCTTTCTTAATTATATTAAATTCATCAAAAATTTGCCTCATTGCAAAGTCTCCTACGTAATAGTGAATGGTTACTCAAAACTCTACATCTTAAAATATGTGACTGCTTGATAATATTGCTTATAGGATTGATGCATTTTATATTTACATCTGCATTTCTTTTGACACAAGTTTATATAGGTCATTATTTGATATATTTATTTAGGCTAGTACTGTAATCCCTGAATTGTACTTAGATTTTTGAAGAAAACTATAAATGACATACTATCAAGACCTTTGTATAGTTTAAAGACAGTGAGAAAAAAGCTTTCAACTATTAATTACAAATACTAAACAAAAAGAATGGCTCATGTAGAGCAAAATTTGTTTGAAAAATAATGACACATTGTGTCAAATAAACACAAGTGAGAAAGGCCAAGATCAAATATTGATTGATTTGGAAGCTAAAAATATAATAAATCACTTGTTGTTTCAGATAGTATATTTAGTCATAGACAGTGACACATAGAATAGCCCCAAATACTGGTTCCCCCTAGTCCTTTTTCCCTATGCTAAAATTAATGATAATAATAAACAAAAATAATAGGGTCTCTCGTGGCTAAAATGTAAGTCATGGAATACCTTGTCGCTGAGGGGTTACGTTTTAGTGTTCTTAATCATGTTATACACCGTGGTTCTCTTGTGGAGAGAAGAGCACACAGCCAATGCCTCATGAATCTCTAGAGGCCAGGTGGACCCGTCTCCAGACAGCGTCACAGGTGAGACAGATGCCGAGGAGCGTTGCCACTCAGGCTCTCGTTCTTCTGTAATCCAAAAGACCATGAGACCTTCTGGTGCGCTCACATTGGTTTCAGCTCAAATTCAACTCTGTGTGGCTGGCCTAACTGACATGGCTCTTTTGTGGAGCCATTTTGCCCTACAGAATTCTTAAATAAGAGTCGTTATCTTGAGCAGTGTTTGGATGGGATCAGCTGCAGAGATAGAAGAGACGAGTTTTGTTTAAGGTATTAACGTCTTGACTCTGACAAGTATCATTGGAAAAGAAAAACAGGAATATATATGAGAAACAAAATGAGATAAAATTCACTTTTGACTGTTTAGTTAGACAATACAGAATCCTCGGGTAAGCTATAAACTAACAAGGGAGTGAAGATACAGACATTGAAAATGAGAAAAGAAAAAAATAACAAAATAATAGCTTGTGAAACATGCTTATTCTTTGAGATGATATGATCAGAACTTTTAAAGAGAGCCCAGTAATGTTTGGACACAGTCTCAAGTGCAAGTCAGTGCACAGTGTCCGACTTTTGAATTTCTCACCTTCCAACTGCCTAGATGCTTGGGTATCCTCAACTATTGCTATGGTATTTTCTCTAAAAAGGACCACCGAGCACAGCTTTGCTGCCCCAGATGAGACTCAGCCTGGATGTCTATTTAATACGTAAGGAACACAGACTTTTCAACTAGGCCTTGTTTTGGATATGAGTAAAGCAAACACGAGACAGATAAAATCCCTGTCCTCATGGAGCTTATAATCTTTATGCTATCAATAAATAGTGTTTGAGAAAGCAGCCGAGGCTGACAAAATGGACATTGTGCTGCATAATTGAGGACAAGATACAAAAGTGTATGTCCTAAGGATGCGTCTTCATCAATTCCAAGTGGAAGGGTTCTGCTTGAGTATTTTTAAGGCATTCATTAATTAATAGTAAATGCGATATGCTAGAATGTCCAATGATTTCAAAAAAACTTCAGCTTTTTAAATTTTTTTTTTTACATTAGTAAAGACAAACTAACCCAAATGCTCAAGCCTTCCCCAAGGACCTTAAATGACCATAATTTCCCAGCTGAGTAACTGAATGTCTCTGTCGCTAAACAAGTCAGGCAGCATTTAAACGCCTCTCCCAATACCTTCTTTTCTCAAAGGACTTCAGTTGGCCACTGTGTCAACCAGGAACTGCCACTGCTTCAAATAGTTTTCCTCTTTTATTGAGAGGTCACCCTCCAAGACCTGGGCAGGCAAAGGCAGGGTTCACCTCTGCTTCCTTCTTTACTGTGTCACGTACCTGTGCAAGTGGAATCCCCAGTCAGAGCGATCCCTCAGGCCATGGAGTTCTATTAAACTGCAACAAGAATTGGTCAGCTCTTTGCTCCTGGGAAAATCCTACTGCTGTGACTAATAAGTATTTCAAAAGAAATAAATGGGCATGTCATTCATCCTATGATTACAGGATGAGTTGTAAGGGTGTTGCTGGCCAGCAGGCCCTTTGCCTCACCCCAGTTACGGAGTTCCTTCTCTAAATAGTACAAATTGTGCCAGGATGAGATTAACTCCTTTCCCAACCCATACCATGAAAAATATGGTGGAAGATGAACGTACACAGTGAGACAAAGTCACGTTTGCTGTCTTAAGAGGAAAGAAAGATAGTGCTTGTGCCAGTCAAGTCAACAGGGATATTAATTACAATTTTTATATTCTAATCATATAAATGGCATGATCATAATTATAATTAAAATGTTGATTAGAGTAGGTTAGGTAATTTCATACATATCAAAAGTTCATAGCACGTGCCATGTAATGATTATTGTGCTCAAAATATTAACTAACTCAGAAGGAGTATTTATCAGATCTATCTAATAGGATGGACAATCATTGTTTACCAACAACACTGCCAAACTTCCACATTATTATTATTATGCCAAAATAAAATAGTTATGAGAATTCATGAGTAAAATATGGAAGCGGTTTATCAACTTAGATTTCATATCCTATCACTCAATCAGATTCTAGGTTACCAATGGAAGCTTGTGTAAGAACTTCCAATGAAACATATTTCATTCTTTTTTTCCCAAATTTCTCACATACATCATTTGTGGGATCACAAGTGCTATGAACTCTCTATTTATGTGAAATTACCTAACTTTTTCTCATGAATGCAAGCCCTTTAGGATCAGAATCATGTTTAAATCATTACAATATACACATTTTTTGTGCTTGGTATTATTATTATTATTATTATTATCATTTTTGAGACAAAGTCTTATCTGTAGTCTGGTCCTGAAATCACAATGTATGTGCTTGGTATTAAGTAAATACAAAGAGCTCAAAAAATAAAAGGGTCAAATTTAAGACGTGATATTGTATCATTTCCACGTTATTAGTCAATTGGGTTTCAAAATAAATCCTAATTTTTAGAATAAGTTTTTCCCCTTTTATTAATATGTATATGTACAAAATTTAAGTTTTACAATGAAGTTGAGCATTTTGTGCACGTATGTATCTTGTCTAGGTGACAAGGACTTTCCCACTCTCTTTCTGTCCCTCTCCCTCCCTTCCCTCCCTCCTCCCCCACCCTACTCCCTTGTTTCACTTTGTTTTTCCGTTTTAAGTTCCATAAGAGTTGTGCTCTGGGATTCTCATATCAGAGAGACCATTTGACGTTTCATCTTCTGCTTCCGACTCACTTCACTAAGCATGATGTTCTCAAGTTTCTTCCATTTGTCTGCAAAAGCCTCCACGCTGTTGGACTTTATAGATGCATAGTATTCCATTGTGTGTAAATACCACAGTTTGTGCATCCACTGGTCTGTTGATGGGTGTTTTGATGACTTCCATATTTTAGCTATTGTTAGTTTTGCTGCTATGAACATGAACATACATATATCTCTGTTGTGTGTTGTTTTGCGCTCTTTTGGATATATTCCCAGGAGGGGTGTCACTGGATCGAAGGGGATATTTATTTCTAGTCTTTGTATAGTCTTTTCACATAAAATACTTCTATTTCTGTTCCACCAACTTTTCCTTTGCCGGGCCAGACTGCCTAAGCACCGCGTCAGGTGGAGCATCCAGGAATACATACCAGGGGGCATGGCGCTTCCTCAGTGGTTTCGTGGCCTTGCTTCCTATTGGTTCATTGAGCCTCATTTTCTTCTCCCCGTCATTTGATCTTCAACCGTGCTGTACTGCTTTTCAGTTTTCAATATGTGTAATGAATAAGTCATAGTCTTTGTAGACCGGGGACGCATATGTGGTTCTTTATTGACCTTTCAACTGTCAACTCCTTTAGTTGTGACATACCCATCTCTTTAGACTCTTCCTTCACCAGTTTCTTCTATGAGGAAATAAAGGCTGGTAAGGGCTCCGTGCCAACACCTCTTTATTCCAGCCGAAGGAAACTGAACGCACACGTACATCAACAATGTGAATGGTTTCATTGTTACCAACCGTAGTATGATGACTTACGTACTATCTACCTATTTATTTCTAATTCATGTGCTGTCTACTTTCCAAGAGAATATAATTAAAGTTAACAACATTAGCACTTACAGCAGAGCAATTTAGTTTTATGTTCCACATGTCTGCTGATTCAGTTACTGAGAATGAGTCTTAAGACCAGTTTTGACTTCTAATATAAAAAAACTGAGAACTCATATGATTATCAGATTAAAGGAAAAACTTTCTTATTTATATAAACTTTTGTTATATTTCTAAATTCTAGTAGGTTGTGAATCTTCGTGTGAGCTACACTGATAAACAACATACTTAAAAGATGTTTATGGAGCACAAAAATACTTTGCATCATTTGTTTTTCTACAGAATGACAATGTTACACTATTGCCTAAATAAATGAGTACAAACTGAAATTAATTAACAATTATAGGCATTTCCGGTGCTTGTTTTTATAAATCAGTAAGGACTAGTATCTCTTTTAAAATATTGCACAACTCAAAATTGTTTATCCAGCAAAATTATCCTTCAATGTAAAGGTGAAAGAAAAGCATTTTTAAATAAATCAAAGCTGAGTTAAGTTTCCTGCACTGCAATGTGCGTTAAAAGAAGTACTCCAGGCTATACGGAAATGTCAACAAATAGAAAGTCAGATCTGTGGGAAAAATAGCACCGAAAATGATAGTGTGTAAATATTAAAAAGTCTTTTTGTTTTAATTTCTTTAAAGGTTATTTGAACATTTAAAACAAAATATTATACTGTGGCATTTATAATTTATGTATAAGTACATTACAAGAAAAAAGTGCAGAAAGATAGGGTTAAGATTAACTGTATTCTTAAGGTTTTAATATTTTTGTATCAAGTATAAGTTATTACTTCTATTTAGAAGGTGACACATTAACAATGAATATTGTATCTCCAAAGTAATCATTAAAATAAAAATGGAAGAGGTATGGCTAACAAGCCAATAATGAAGATTTAAAATATGCTAAAATTGCAATACAGAAAAAAAAGAAAAGGGGAAGATTTAAAACTATTATAATAACAATTAAAATATGTGAGAAAAATAAATATCAAAGTCACACACCTAAATAAAATCATAAAAATGGAGAAAATACTATTACTGAAAGGTGGGTATTTGTTAAACTAGCTGCAAAGAATATTACAACATATTTGATCCATTTATACATAGACAGGTGGTTGAAAAAAAGATGAAGCAAAAGAATATTCTTAAGAAATAGGAAATACAGGAAAGTTATCATGTCTGTATTGATACTGGACAGTTTTGCCTTCAGGACAAAGGTCATTAGAACAAAAAAGAGAGATCATAAAATATAGGGCCAACAAGTTGGAAAACAGCAAATATGTAACTACCAAGTCATACGAAGTGATTGCCGTCCAAGCTAAAGATAATATTATACAAATGAATGACCGTAGCTGGAAGTTTCAACTCACCCTCCTTGTTGAAGAAACAGACAAGAATCAGTGAAAAATATGAAATGTTCGAACAATACAGTTATGCAACCTAATTTCAGATTTATAACATATTATCCACATCACCCCCCAAAAGTCTTATAATATACACATTGATTATCAGTTTACATGTTGTAGTTAAAGTAATTGATTCATATTCTAGGCAAAAAAAATTTTCAATAAATTTTAAAATTTTTGAATTTTACAGATTATTTTTACCATATGAAATTAAGTTACAAATTAGGAAAATAAGATTTTATGAAATTCTTAACTACTTAAAACTAAACAGAATATGTTAAGTGACATATGGTTCGCAAAGGAGAAAAATGAAAGACATTTTAAGTGAATTATTAGTAAAATCAACATTTTGAAAATGTAGTGACTGAAGCTACTGAGACTAAATATGTATACTGATAACCTTAAATGCCTACATTTACGATAAGAAAGACAAGATTGATGATGTATGAAAATAATAAATTTTAAGAAAATTATTATCACAATAAGCCAAAAAAATAAAGCCAAATACAAAGAACACTCAGTGTTTGATTTCATTAATGTGAAATATTCACAAAATCTGCAACAGTGGTTGCCTATGGTATGGATGAGAATGACTCCCAGGGTTACTGAAAACATTATGTCTTGCTCAAGGTCTTTCCTATTTAAGTGTGTACACATTTTTTTCTTTTTCTTTTCTTTTCTTTTCTTTCTTTCTTTCTTTCTTTCTTTCTTTCTTTCTTTCTTTCTCTCTCTCTCTCTTTCTTTCTTTCATTTTTTTTTTTTGAAACAGGGTCTCAATATGTAGCCCAGGCTAGTCCTGAGCTAACTCATGTAGCCTAGGCTGGTCTTGGACTCAGGGCAATCTGCCTGTCTTGCCTTCCATGTGCTCGAATGATAGGAGTGCACCACTACACTTGGCTTTCTGTGGTGCCAGGGAATCCAATTTAGGGCCTTGTGCTTGCAAGATAAGCGCTTTAACCACTGTGCCATTCCTTCAGTCCTCAAGCGTGTGCATTTGTGAAAACACATTTAATTCTATCCTTAAGGCCTGAGCGTTTACCTGTTGAATTATATTTTAAAAACAAGAATGGAACAGAAGACGAAAGGAAACCTTGCTCTCCAAAAGAAATCTTATCCCACTCTCACACAACATTCTCCCCTAAGTGGTGAAGGCCCTAGCAGTCACATAGCTTTCACTTTGCAGCTAATTTCATGTTGGTGTGATGACAGAGAGAAATTTTTCTTACAAAGTTGTTGCTCCAACTAGAATCTAGCTCTCAAAGAGTGCTCTCTAGTTATTTTTTTTTTTTTTAATATCTTTGCCGTTAAGTTTGTTCACCCTAGAATAATTTTGTTTCAACACATTTGACTTTAGCATCATGAAATACCTGACATACTCTTAAGTAGCTGAGTAACTGATCTGCAGAGATGGTTATGGAGTTTTCCATGGGTGAACAAGAGACAAGGTCAGTCAAAATGTTTAGGTGATTTCTTGGCCTAGATGTCACACAGCATAATAGAGCAGCAACTGATGGAGAATTTCTGTTGGCGGTGGTGGTGGTAAGGTATGTGTATGTACAGGGGTGGTTTGGGAAATTTTTTTTCAGAATTCAGTAACATCTTATATCACATAAAGAAACGTTTGTATTTCTGATACCGATGGTACATACACATACATTGTATATAAAACTAAATCAGGAGTTTGATTCAAAAAAAGAAAGGTCTGCAGAGTACAAATTTATTCTGTCAGCATACTAAAATTAGGAAAATATTTTAACTATTTTATACATTTCCTTTCTTCCTGTCTTGAGTTGACTCTAACTCTTGCAAACTGAGTAAGAAGAAAATGTCTTGATGAATTATTATTCAATGAGAGCAGCAACAATAAAAACCATAAGAAGAGTTTTGTCTGAGTGATGTTAGTTTTTATTTTTAACTGTTTCTGGAGCAATCAACAAAGAAACAAACAAACAAGAACCAGAGTTCAATTAAGGCCAAGGACCTATGGTGGCCCTTGCCGTTAGTAAGATCACAAGACTTTTAACAGCGTATGATTTCTTTCTCACACAGCAGCAGTAACTTCTCTGGCTACTTTAAGGCCTATATTAGGTGCTTGCATCTTAGAGTGTTTCTCATTCCCCACATAACGTAGTCATCTTGGGCTTGACTCTGTCCCTTTGGCTCAGCAATGTTCTCCAGAAGCTCTTAATGACTTCACTAAGAGCTACAGTCTGGCCCCACCCTACAAGCAGTGCTGTTAGCTTTGCCTTGCAAGAGTACTTGGGACATAAATATGTATGTATATATGTAAATGTGTGTGTGTGTGTGTGTGTGTGTGTGTGTGTGTGTAGAGAGAGAGAGAGAGAGAGGGAGAGAGAGAGATCTTCCTTCACCATTTTTTCTTTTGCAAAAACTGATGTCTCTCATTTATTCACTTATTTCCAATAAATATTTTAAGGGTTTTTTTTTTTGTTGTTGTTTGTTTGTTTTTTATTTCTTTTTTCCTCAAGTGCTCTGTAGTAGGTGTCATGAACACAATTTGGGACAGCTAAAGTCCAGGTTCTCACAAGACTTTTATTCTGCCCAGAGAGATAAGCCGATAAACCATCCATATACAATATAAATTCTGAGAATTAAGTCCTCTCTTATAAAGGGGTGTTTCTGGACAGTGGTAAGTAAAGTACAAAGCATTCAGGAAAAGAAAATAAAAAGTGTAAATGAGACAAAAACAGCTTGGGATGTTGGAGAGTGACGAATGAGTGAGTGAAATGGCGTGAACATGGAGGACGGTACAGATGTAATCAGAAAGGAAGGCCTGGCACAGGCCAGGGATACATTGGTTAGCTCTACTAAGAAATACAATGTTCATTTTAAATGAGGTGAAATAGATAGTCAGAAGGTGCTAAGGGGAAGCAGAAGTTGCTTACTCTTTCTGGCTGCTGTGTAAAGAAATAACTTTTAGGGAGCCAGGAGACTAGTAGAGCGGATTGAGAGCTTGCTTATCATGAGCAAGGCCATATGTTTGATTCCTCAGCATCAGATAAAAAGGGAATTTGTGGTGCACGCCTGTAATTCCAGCACTTGGGAGGCTGAGGGACAAGTATTATGAGTACAAAGCTAGCCTTTGCTGCACAGCAAGCTCAGAACCAGCCTGGATTACAGACCAAGACCCCGCATCAAAAACAAACAAACAAAACAAACAACTTTAAGGAACAAGAGTGAAAGTAGAAGCACCATTTGAAAGTTCTGTCAGCGCAGTAGATTAAAAGTTTAGTTTTTCGAAACCTAGGAATTTCAGACAGAGATTTAGGACCTTATAAATTCCTAGGATCGAGTGGAAGATGAGCAATAGGCTGGCTTATGACGGCAATCAGAGCGCTAGACTCTGGATGTGCTTTGTCATCACAGCGCTATGACGGGAAAGCTGGGGAAGGGCACCACAGTGCTGCAAAGGGAAAGGTCCCCTAAAGGTTTTCATGTAGTGGAAAATAGAGTCAGGAAGGCAGCCTCTGTCTCCTACCTTTCACATTTTAAAAGGCATATCTACTCAAAAAATTACATTCAAGATATCCCATTGCAAGTCAGTTTGGAGCATGTGGTAGATAAGACCACCAATAGCACACTAGAGAGAAGATGGCCTGAGATGACCCCTCCTGGACGTGATGAGGAGGGAAGGCAGTTGAGATGAATTACAGAAAAGGATAGTGAAAGAAGGCGGGTATCCGTACACAATGGAATACTAAGGAGTCATCAAGAAAGGCATATATGAAGGTTTTAAATAAAAACGGGGCCGCCGTCAATCAATAACGCTTTGTGAAATGGACCAAACACAAAAGACTAATTACAGATGGATAACCTTCTCATGCAATTCACACGGTAATGGCATAAAAAGCCTCAAGTGAGCGACAGGGTAGAAAGAGGGGCAGTCATCAGCTAGGAAAAAAGCGAGCCTCCGAAAAAGGGGCGGGCAGAGATGCTCACTGATTCCCCAAATTTTATGTCTCATGTGTTCCAGAATTTGGAATTCATGCACAAACAATATATATTATATATAATTAGCCAAGAAGAAAGCTAAAATTCCATAGATAGTACAATTTTTAAATTCTTAAATCATGTCTCGCTCAATATATTGAAGTCTGAGATTCATTTTAATATTTTATTATTGTATAAGTTTTTATTCATATGCTCTTAAGTCATTGATGCATTATCCATGCTCAATATTGTTCAAAGTATGACTTTAAAATACAAAAGAAGAATTCCAATAAAAAACAACTAAATCATGGAACTGAAAATGAAAAACAAAGTGAAACAGCGGGGTAGGGTGGGTAGGGGAGGGGCAAAGGGGAGTGGGAAAGTCTTTGTCACCTTGACAAGATACATATGTGCACAAAATGTTCAACTTCATTGCAAGCCTTAAATTTTGCAGGTATACATATCAATAAAATGGGGAGGGGGAGTACATTCCGAAGGCAGAAAATGCTATGTAGGGAAACGTAAGGAAAAGGTGAAGGCAGGCAGGGCTATCTCTAGATTTGTTTTTTTTTTTAATTAAATTGATGAATGATGATCACCTGAGGTGGGGGATGGGATAAAGAAGGAAATCAAGATTTCTGACGTGGTTATTTTAAGTGCAAAGTACCAGTACTCAGACACAAGATCACCGAATGAGGAGCTAGGAGCCTAGAACAGTGGGTAAAATGCTTACCCAGCCAGCACTTACAAGGCTCTGGGTTCCATTCTTTGGCATCAAAAATAAAGAAATATTAAAATTAAAAATATAAAAAGAAAGAGCATGGAATACAGAGTGAGACTCTGACTTAAAAGAGAGAGAGAGACAGACAGAGAGTGAGTTGAATCAATCTTGATATCATGGAAAATATGTTTGGAGGTCCTGTGCATGGGGAGGGCATGAAGAACCGTGCCTATGTGAAAACACTTCAAGAGCGAGTGTGCAGAAGAAGCTGAAGGTAAGGCCTCCTAACCCCCAGAGCTGAGAGCAGCAGGAGTAGACTCAGCGGACAACAGGGAGCAGTGCGGCCAATAGAAGCGTGCAAGCTCAAGAAAGTGCATAGTCCAGGAGTCAAGGGGATCACGGCCAGAAGCTGCTGTAGGTGCAAGAGCTAGCTGATCAACTGTGCTGCAGGCTAAGGAATTACTAAGGGAAGGAAGGACCTTCATTCTAGCTGGGCACTGACTTGATAGGAAAGGTGAGTGCTGCAACTCTGAAACTGATTAGAGATTTTTTAACATAGTAAACTGAATTTTAATCCAGGAACTTGACCAAAATTTTTTTTACATCATGTCACTCAAGGGAAAAAAATGGAATTCACAGAATAAAAATTTAAACATTATTTTAAAAAAGACAATTCAATGGAAATACCCATCACACATCTTAGTAGAATCCTCAATAGATCTATTTCAGAAGAATCAACATTAACAAAGACGATCAAACATTGTGATCAACTTTTTAAAGGTTCTGCATATGCTCAATAAGACATTAATTCATGTAACACCTACTGGATGACAGGCTTTAAAAAAATAAAAGTTGTGTATAAAGAGTATAAAATAGCATTCTTTTGTATTTTGTAAGGTAAAATAAAGACATGTAACTGTAGGTTGTACTTTTTTAGAATTGTTTAGCCATTTTGTCATGATGATATATTTCTAAGCAAATTCTTGATTAAGTAACAAGAACTACTAACTTAACGTCATGTAGTTTGCAATAGTTTCTCATTTAATCTCCCTATCTCATAAGTATTATAAATTTTGTTACCAATAATTTACAAAAAATTAATAGGGTGAATAAGTTTTAGGAGTTTCCCAAAATTACATAGTTATTAATTATTGGAGCAAGTGTAGACCTTCCAATTTCAGAACTTAAGCTCACTAATCCTCTTTGTCTAATCTAGAGAAGAGTATAGCAACGTGTGTGTAGGAAGTAAGAATTGAGGAAAGATACATTTGGGATGTATCTATATTGTCTTAAAATCGACTTTTTTAAAAGAAAAGAGTAGAATTCTTGTGTTCAAAGTAAAAAGGAAACAATTAATTCTTTGAAGAATGTTCTTGCTTCGGTAGGTGCTTTCTTAAACTGGACATTTCATACCCACTGTGATTCTCAAGTGACGTTCCTTTTCATATGTTCGGTAGTTATATATGACACTAAGATATTTACATTCTCAACAAAACACCTCAGTATGTGAGAATAATGAGTTGCTGATTTAGAAAATTATCTTGAAACTCAGGAAGATTCCAGGTTTGCAACATTTACAGGAGAGTATCTGAAGAAAATGAAGGCAAAGGTTGAGTGGATAGCTTGCCTTCTGGAATCTCAGCTCGAAAGTATTTGTCTCCATTAAAAATGATGTTCTTGAGAAGCTGGAAGAATTGTGCAGTGGTTAGATCACTTACCTAGCCAGCACAAGGCCCTGAGTTCAATTCCCCAGCACCATCAAAGCAGGGCGTGGAGGCAGATAACTGTAATCCAAGTACCTGGTAAGTTAAGGTAGGAGGATTGCTGTAAATTCCAGGCTATCCTGGACTACATAGTGAGTTCAGGACCAGCCTGGGATACAGAGTTAAATCTTGTCTCAATAAGACAAACAAACAAGTGAAGTTTTTGATATTTTCTTGCACAATCCAGAGAACTGACATTGAACCAAAATATGCAATGATGATTGCACAATATTGTAATCACAAGTTACATTGGTAGCTGCCCATCATATTTACTTGAACTATACTAAATTAATCATAAAATCTTAAAAAGTTTCATAATATAGCATACTTAAAACTAAAAATTATTTCAGATACACAATTTATGTTATTTAACATTTTTCAGCTACCTAATCTTCATACAGGAGCCAAAGACATACACTGCAAAAAGGATAGCCTCTTCAACAAATGATCCTGGGAAAATTGGACATTCACATTCAGAAGAATGAATATAGACACACATCTGTCACAATGCACCAAAATTAAATCAAAGTGGATCAAAGACCTACATATTAAAACTAAAACACTGAGCCTCTTGATAGACAATTTACACATATATCTAAAAGATCTGGGTGTTGCAAAGGACTTTTTCAATGAGACATCAAAAGCAAAAGAAATAGGCCCCATAATTAACAAGTGGGATTATGTCAAATTAAATAGTTTCTGCATGGCAAAGAAAACTATCAACAGTGAACAAATATTCAACATCCTTAGTCTTTAAAGAAATGTAAGTAAAAATATCACTAAGATACCATCTAACTCCAGAGAGATGGCATATATAAAGAACTCAAACAGCAATCAGTGCTGGGAAGGCTGTGGGGAGAAATGAACCCTCCTGCCTCACTGGTGGGAATGTAAACTGGTACAACCACTATGGAAAGCAGTAAGGAAGACTCTCAAAAGACTGGAAATAAATATCCCCTTCCATCCAGCAATACCTCTTTGGGAAATTTAAAAAAATAATTAAAATAACTTGTAACAGAAATACATGTATACCTATGTTCATAGCAGCACAACTATCAATAGCTAAAATGTAGAAGACACCAAAATACCCACCAACAGACCAAAGGATACATAAATGGTAGTATTTATACTCAGGGGAATACTACTCATCTATAAAGTCAGATAGTTTGGAGGTCTTTCTAGGTAAATGGATGCAAATTGAGACCATCATGCTTAGTGAAGTGAGTCAGAAGCAGAAGGTGAAATATCGAACAGTCTCCATTATATGAGAAATCCAGATCACAATTATTTAATAGAACTTAATGTGGGGGATGATGGGAACTGGAGGGGAGGAGGTGGGAGTGGGAGGGTCAAAAAGAGAGAAAGTGAGGATTTGTAACTTCGCCACAACATGTATATGCACAAAATACTGAAGTTCAATGTAAATTTTATGCATTGCACTTATACCCATCAATAAAATGGGAAAATTTTTTTCTAGTCACTTTAATGAAATTTATATGAAATAAATTTTATTTAGCTTTTGCCATTCATAAAATTAAAACTATTTTATAGTTTTAATATTTTTATTTTATAAATTTAAAGTTTAGAATATCAGTGTGACTCAGAAATTTTTATCTTTTTTTTCAAGGCCATATTCAACGGATAATTATATTATTGGAGCACCTACATTCACAGGGTCGATAGGATCCTCTCAAATAAGCCTGTGCTATAATTAGCATGTGATTGAAAGTGTGGCATGCAGAATTTTTCCAAGGATACAAAGTGCCCTTTAAAAAGTTAAAATCCAAAGCATCATCATATCCGATGAACAAAAAGACACAAACACTGCATTAATATGGAAACCATCATGATTCTAAACTATGATCTTCCTCATAATAAGAAATTCAATCTCTAAAAGAATTAATTAGTTGAAGAATTCCTTTCAGTATTTAAGTGTCCTTGAATGTGCATATAATATGGTCACAGGACAGTCTCAGACATGGAGCTTCAGAAATCTATTTCCAGACATTTTAAATGAAAGGCATTCATAGGCTCTAACTTCATTCCAGTCATCAGTACAGTCACCATCTTTCTGAGGACCAGCCCACACTAATCACTAAGTTATAAAACCGATTTACTGGTAATGAATCGGCGAGATGCAGATTCTTATTACTACTCTTTCCCAATAAATCAGAATACTACTGCTGTGTTAAGTTGTACTTTTACCTTTGAGTCATTTCTTAATTTTAGACTAAAGAAACTATCATAGGTGGTTTCCTCACATGTGTTAATTAAAATATAATACATAGGGGACAGTTACTGGAAGACGTAAAAGAACAGGTATTTGTCTAGGCTTCCAGAAACAGCTCCCAAAATCGCAAATGTCAAAAGCATCACTGCTACCACCAACTCCTAAAACACATTACTCTGCATTAGCAGTGGCTGCTTCCATGTCCCAGAGACTTTCTAACCAGAAAAATAAATGACCAATGCCCAGCAGCTCTTATGGTTTAAATCTAGAGTCTCATGTGTCCAGAAGCAGAACATTTTAAATGTGATTGAATCGTGAAGTGTCGTACTCACAAATGAATTTACCCATCGATGAGCTCATATCTGAAAATGGTCTTATTGGATAAGGAATGGTTGAAGATAGGTCACTATTGCTGATTTGGAAGGTTATGTTCTTGCCTCTGGCTCTTTCCCACTTTATCTTTGCTTTCCAGTGGCCATAAGTTTGACATCTTTTCTCTACTAAGCTCTTTGTCATAATGCCCCTTTCTGGGATCCAGCCAATCATGAATAATGAGCTAAAATAAACCTTTGCTCCTTTAATTTCCAGGTGTCAGGTATTTTATCCTAGCAACAGCATAGTTGCAAAATGGGAAAATTGGTACTAGGGAAGTAGAGTAGTTGTTGTGACTACATGTGACTGTACCTGAGTGTGGTGGAGAGACCTTGGGAGCTGGTTTTCATAAGAAGTAGAGAGGGATGGTGGGGTCGGTAGGGGGAAGGACAAAAGGAGAGCGGGAAAGTCCTTGTCACCTAGACAAGATACGTATGTGCACAAAATGCTCAACTCCATTGAAAACCTTAAATCTTGCACTTATACATATCAATAAAATAGGGTCAAAAGTACAGAATGTAGAAGATTTTTTCTATATTTACTCTTTTTCTTTTTTTTTCTGTTAACAAGCTTTATAATTCTATGAGCAGATATTACTGATCGTCAATTCTGGTGGGAGCTCAGCAAACCAGAATGTTGATATGAATTCTAATGAAGATGGAGCTCATTGCGGTTCTATTTGGGACGAACGGTCCGCTGGAAATTGCACTCTGGCCTGTTGTAGTTTAAATCTAAAATTTGACCCCAAAGTCTTATATACTTGGAAAATGACTTCATTGTGTAGGGAGATTTTACTCATACTAGACTCATTCATTAAGGAATTCAGTAGCGGGACTTCATATGGGGAGTCATGGCTTGGTTAAATGTAGGTCATTGGGGCTTTAACCCGAAAGAGCATGTTTTTGTCCTGGCTCCTTTCCGCTCTCTTTGCTCCCTAGATTCCATGTAATTAACGCTTTTCCTTTGCCCAAATCACTCAATCGTGTACTTTCTGCCTTAGAGCTGCCAAGCATGGACTGAGTCCTCTAAAAATTGCCGGCCAAAACAAACCACTCTTCCCTTAAGTTGTACGTTTTAGGTACTGTGTCCCACGGCTGGGAAAATTACTGATACAGAACTATTTGCATTGAATTTTGGCGAAAAATGCTTGTATTTTGTGCCTGTTCTAAGACTTTGTGTGAAACTGATTTTAAGGTGGCATTCTAATTGACCTGGTGGAAGAAATTTCACTAGTTTAGCGTTGGGTTGGTGATGTGATTATAAGCTGGAAGCTTTGAGCAATCTGCAATTAAAATCAGGAGCAAAAAGCAGAGCTGAGACATCTGAAAAATTTGCAGATCTGTCGGGAAGAAAGTATGTATAAACCTGGGACCAATAGAGTACAGATACCGAAAAAAGATTTGATCCACTAAACTGCGTCAATATTTTGCTCCAAAATAACAAGAAAGATGTCTGGAGGACATCTCCAAAGTTGTTCTGACCTCTGTTATCCCAGAATAATGGACGCAGAAGGGTGAGCGCCTCTAAAGTACTTAGCTTAGGGGAGAGACCCTCTGGGTATCCTGCTCATTCAATGCTATCTAGGGAAATAAGTCCCAGAGTTTATCCATCCAGGCACTCAGAAGCCTTGAGCCACTTAAACAGGCTTAAGGAATGTAAGAGTTGAGGGCTGGGAGGCTTCCCCTCAAATTTCAAAGAAAGGCAGGTGATGGGCTCCAAAGAGAGTAATGGGTAAAGTTGTAAAACTGAAGCCACACTGTGTGGGGTAGAGCACACCTGTGATTACAGCACTTTGAAGAACTGAGGAAAGAGAGTTCAAGCCCTACCAAGGAAGTTGTGATTTAACAAGATCCTGCCTAAAAAATTTAAAAAGTAATTAATGAATACATTTAAATGCATTAATTATATATCTTCACGTAAAGGCTCTAGGTTCAATCTCCAATATCCTCTTCTCACTACACACACAAAGAGATAATGAAGCCAAAGCAAAAATGAGTTAAAAGTGTCTAGAATGTGGACTGTCTGCCAGAGAAAACCACAGGCAATGATTGAAACCAGCTCGAGAGAGATGATGTAGCCTACACCCTACAAGATTGTATAGGAAGGATTCCACAAGAGCATCTGGATGGGTAGCTACAAAATTTAGTGCTTTCTTCTGTTGGTTTTCAGTCGTGCTTTGTTTTGATTTCTTTCTATTTTTACTATTTCTCCTTTTGGGATTGGATGATTACCTTGTGATATTGTATGTTGAAAGTATTTATCCTTTCAATTTTTATAGGAATTCATAGCTAAGCATTTGCCTTACTCTTAAGGAGATTTTGGACTTGGACTTTTTGGCAGGTGCAGAACTGTTATACCTGTATAATCTATAGGGATAAACAAAAATTTATTGTTTTATAATAAGATTGACATGAACCATCGGGTGGGTATGGATAGAATGTTATCAATGTGCAATGTCTTCCTAAAATCTGGTGTGTCCAGAGGCGGGACTTTTGGAGGATGATTTAATCATGGAAGCATCACATTCATCAGTAGATTAAATCACAGATAATTGCACAGTTGAATGTCCTGTTGGGAAGTGGACCTTTGGGATGAGTTCGGTCACTGGGTGAATGACCTTGAAAGGGGTGTTGTCCATGTCTCCTCTCTTCTCTCTTTTCTGACTGCTTGGGATTCAAGGCAGAAATGGCATGCCAGGAGGAATGGTATCTAGGAATGACAGAGTTGGTTATACGAATATGCACTTCCAGGCCATGCCCCCAGTGACTTACTTCTGACCTGGTCCCACCTTCTCACAGTATATTTACCTACTGAATTTATCAACAGATGAATTCACGTATAGTATAGTGTCCTTGTAACCTAATTATTTTACAAACACTTGAGATGTTTGGATGAAATTTTGTATCTAAACTTAACTCTCTCTCTCCTTGGTTTAGCTTATTGTTTTATTGTCCCCCTCCCCTTTGCAAAATAATTTCATTCAGCAAATACTTGAGTTTGCAACCATTCCTCTAAATGCTACTAATTCGTTAGTGAATAAAACAATAAACCTTTGAGAAATACATGCTTCTCAAGAAGAATTATCATCTAAGATACACATGTTCGGTGGTGATTAGCATATAGAAGGAAGTAACAGGTAAAGGTTGAAGATGTGTTGGCATCACACTTCATTTAGATATGCCAGCACAGAATTATTTTTCATGGTAATTAAAAAAAAATCTAAGCTGGACGTGCTGGTACACTCTTCTAATCCCAGCACTCGGGAGGCTGAAGTAGAAGGATTATTGCAGTGTAAACTACAAAGTGAGACCCTTTTTCATAAATAAACAAACAAATAAAAATTCTAAATGAAGCAAATAATTGAGTCATTTTACATACATTACAGAAGGAGGACCATACCCTCCCAGACAACTTGGCAAGTAGATTGTTGACTTATTGCAATGAGATATGGAAATTAAAAGTTTGCAGAATTCTATGAGATATTTTTAATATGGTTGACCTAACCGGCCTAGCAAAAATTAAGTTGAGAAGTCATGAAAAGCAGGTATTATATCTATGAATTAGAAAATGGAAAAATTTTGTTTCTATTGTATTGTGGTTTGGATCTGGGATCCAAAAGCCTCAGATATTTGAATGTTTCAGATTATCTATGAAATCACGAGTCATTAGGAGATGGGGGCCTGGCCTGGAAGGGTGGATTATGGGTCTGTGATAGATTATGGCTGTGTGGTGTCATACTGGTTTGTGGTAGATCATAGATTGTAGGAGTGTGGTAGCTTAGAGATTTAAGCCAGGAAGGAGTGAAACACCAAGGCTGGACTCAGAAGGGGCTTATCAATGGGATAGGATCTGGAAGGGCATGTGTTACTTCCTCTGGTCCCGAACTTAGCTTCCTGTCTACACTGCCATGAGGAGATTCTTCCACTTCTACTTCTGCCATGTGCTTCCACTGTTGCCTGCCACCTATAAATGGGCTGTGGCTTTCTGAAACTGCAAGCTAAAATAAACTTTTCCTACCCTAGTTTGTGCATGTTGAGAATTTAGTCACAATGATGAGAAAGGAAGACATATGTAGAGGTATGAGGTTGGATGTGACTAAGGAATAAGAAGAGGGAGAGGAGAGAAAAAAGAATTATAATTGGATTATACGACATTCCAATGTTTACGGAAGGAAGATAGGGCAAAAGAGACACTAGAAGGAGCAAGTAAGGCGCAAGACATGGAATGAATAAGGTCCTCGCAGAGGTTCTCAGGACATACTTCTGTGTGCTGTGCAGCTCTTCCCGAGTACAGGGAGGCCTTAGCTGGGAACTGTATCCAACAACTAACAGTATGCCTTGCATATGACACATAGCTTAGGAATGTCCCCAAGAATACCAGTTTCCACGTGGTAATCCACTTTAATATAATTTCTTTGGGTTTTTTAAATTTCTAATTTCATTTTCTTTACTTCCGCAGTGGTGCATCTGCTCTTTCCTCAAATAAACTACCTGCTCCAAAGTCAAGCCTTCTTATCTGCTTTATGAGCAACATAACAATTTCGATAGCCTCCGTTTGCAGTTCTATTTTTGTGAATGATGAAAAAATTCATTGAGGAATTTCAATAAGAAGAACTAATGCATTTCTACTGGTGAGGACTTTTGTTCTAAAGAGATATCGGGAGTAGAACAACAATAGCTAAAATGTGGAAGACACCAAAATACTCATCAACAGACCAATGGATACATAAGTCATGGTATTTGTACACAATGGAATACTACTCATCTATAAAGACAAATAGGTCTGAGGCTTTTGTAGGTAGCTGGATGCAGCTTGAAACTATCATACTTAATGAAGTGAGTCAGACAGAGGTTAAATATCAAATAGTTACTCTAGATATGAGAAACCCAGACAAGTCATTTCATAGAACTAAATGGGGGATGAATGAAAATTAGTGGTGATCTGGAGGATGTGGGAAAGTCAATAAGGGAGAGTGGAATGATTTGTAACTTTGCCACAATATGTATGTGCACAAAATACTCAAGATCAATGTAAACGTTATGTATCATATATATATATAAAATGGGGGGAAAAGGTGAAGGATGTTGGGGGCTGTTTTTTTCCTTTTCACTGAATATTTGTTGAAGCAAGTTTTGTAATGATGAGAGTATCTGGAGAACTAGAGAATATAAATGTGAACGTAGGGAGTTATGGAATTCTTTTTTTGAAAAGTATTTTATTCAGAGAATAAATAAAAACAGAGAAAAGACATTCAGACAATGTGAGGAGATAAAATAGCTTGCTAGAAGAATGAGCAAATGAAAGACACTGAACTACATAGACAAGAGTGAGAATCTACAGAAAGCCCTTGACTCACAGTAGAAGAAAGGAATTGTTTGTGTCCCATGAATTCGATGATACAGTTGAAAGGTGCCACCGTTGTACACAATGGGTCGTAAACATAGGTAATTAATTTTCTTGAGTCAGGTGAATAGACTGAAGGTACTGACAAGAAACAATGTGCTTTAAGTAGATAATAATTATTAGATGAAAATCGCTTATATAAGATCTTCTAACGTTCCTTTCAGCCCATGCCCTTTCTCTCCCTTACGTAATGACTTATGTGAACGCCCCTAAGAAAGTTCCTCTAAGCACATGCTCTTGCTTCCCCTTGAGTATAAAACAGACCTGCAATAAGACAGCAAGTTGTTCTGTCCTTGTGACGGTTCCATGAGTTTTCCTGAGTAGACTGTTATTACGCCTCAGATTCAGACCCCATCCACCCTCGGCTGTGTTGTCATTGACACATATGCTAGTCGCTTGCAGACAACGATCCTAGTTTAAGGTGAATCCAGTCAGGATGTTCACATTCTCTTCATCAAAGTTCATTTCTCTTATATATGTATTGAGTGGGCAGATATTTTGATTTCAGAAAATTTGAGCTTTTTTGGTAAATAGGAAGCTGAAGTTGTATATAACTTAGTGATTATAAAATTGAACAATGGATCTAAGTGAAAGAAAGGTGAGGTGGAGTGATTATCAATTGTAGAATTCAGGAAGATCAAAGATAGTTCAAGTACAGTATTAAGAGCAGAATATTTGCAAAGATAGGAATTGTATAAAGGAAATGGGATCCTTGAAATTAAAAATCAACCAGGGAAGAGTAGAGGAAGGTCTTGGCTGAATCACACAGGATATGAGGATACATAGGTTTTTCCCCTGACTTTTGAGAATAAAAATATTTTGGTTTTCAATTCATTTGATATTTCCTGAAACTACCATGATCCTCCAGCTCATTATTCACCTTCACTTTAATTTGAATATGACTCAAATTCTTTTCGCCGAAATATTATCAGATATCATTAAATCCCATTAAGACGGTAGATGTAAATGGACATATCCTAGAGCAGTACTGCATTTCTTGACTTCTCTGATTCCCAGCTCTTCTACAAACAAGTAAATCGTAATTGTTGAAATCTAAATCACATTGATATTAACTGGCATTGCGACTACTATTAATGGATGTTCAATAAATATTTACTGACAGTTGGCTCTTGAGTGACTCATAACAATGTAAAACCAGGAACGTCATAAATACACAAAGTTTACGAGGGAAACTTATCTTTCTGTCCTTCACACAAACCAGAAAAAACGAGAGACAGATAGATGAGGGATGAATGATGTCACTTCATTATCCAAGTTGAAGTGGAGTGAATTTCTGTAACAGTTGCCAGTTCTTCCTCTTGGATACAAAGGAAGCTGTGAACAAGGTGACAGTGGAGGCAGCTATGTGTTGGGGTGATTTAAACCCTATTGGATGTATCTTCAAGATCTAAAAGAATAATTTCTAAAAATTCAAAGGATTTGAAAAGTTGTCAGTAAAAATCTAATAGTTTTAATGTCTTTATTATGTATTTTTTAGCTATTCTTCAGAATTATCCATACTAACATTCTGGCTATTTATATCTGGTGTAGTTTTCTTTAGTCTAGTGATGAAGGAACTGGAAGAAAGAAAACTACTTTTATGTGTAAAGATAAAAAGCTTAATCTTTGTATTAATACATGAAACTAGTACAAATTTTCAGAAGCTAATGAGATTATTCTTAATGGTTTGTTTAAATACATATACACTCAAATAGACACAGAGAAACCCTTTTGAGAATGAATATGAGAATTAAACTTGAATTGTTCTTCAGTAGTGAAGCTCTGTAGTACAACACAAGATTTTGTACCAGCAGCAATTAAACAAGAAGGTGTCAGACAGTGTTATAAATTATTCCCATCCAGATGCTTCTACTTGAAATTCTTGAGAAAGAAAACAAGGTCATAACAAACCGACTAGGACTACAAATGCTTTAATGCACTTGAAGAGTTTCTCATTTAAAATCATATTTCTGTAAAGTTAGAATCTACAACTGACATTGAAAAAGCACAGAACATATTAGTGTAACTTACATAAAAATACAGAATCACGTTAACCTAAAAGTATGACCACTGTTTACTAAACTTATTAGAACTAACACCGGATGAGCACAAATTTTTGGAGTTTTTTCCTTACTAAAACATTGTAATATTTTCTATATTCATGTAGAGCAGATGTCTAATATAGAGGTGCATCATTTAAAGATCTTTAAATGATAACATAGCTAAGTTTTTTTAGAAAGTAAAAAGAAATGAATAGTGATAAGAATTTAGTGTCACATATGAAAAGTAACACTTTACATAAAGATGTAGAATATTTTTCTTACCTTGTTATTGTCCAAAAATAAAAATCATAATAAATAAGATGAGACTAGTACACCAAATAATCATGAGGAGACAGATGAGAGGCAAGAGATCTGATTTCAATGAAACTGGCCATGAGATTCAAGGACGTTATCTACCCCTATCATTTGTATAAATTCCAGAACTATTCTCTTCCACCTTTTCAAAAAGCTATTTACATACTCACTGTTCTCTCTCATCAGAGAGTGCTCATGCAACAAAGTATATTTGGTTCATCCTTTCACTTCCTATTCAGAGCTTATTTTTTGTGGTTTAAGTTTTCAAATAAATGTTGCTGAAATTAGATTAAATTCATATTGCCAAATACATGCCTAAATTCTCAAATAATAAAAAATGCAGAGATTAAAATCATTAAATAATAAATCTCAAGTGATCTCTAACTGAATACAAAAGAGTAAAAGAGTAATTCATGACTGAGATTGAAACAAAAACAAAGCTGGGCATAATCACAGATTATTACTAGCCAAGTAATTGAGAAGTTGACAACAGAATTTTTTTGTGGGGAAAGGGGACTTTCCTCCCAAATTGGAGGCTAATGAGAATGAAGTGAATCTGAGGCGTGTTGGGAACAGTGTCAACTACAAAGTCACCATTAAATGTTGGTTTATGGAAGCAAAACAAAATAGTCAAAAACTTGAGAAGCAAATATTTTTGTATTATTGTGGCAAACGATATTACCCACTGAAATAGAAGAATTTACTAAAGGAATGTTAAATAAAATTAAATATAAAAGGAAGATGGAATATTATTCATCTAAGGTTGGATAATTGAGAAAATTTTTAGACATGCCACAATTGAGGTTTTAACTGAATTTTTTCTGCTTATACTTTTAAACACAACTTTAAAAAGATTCACTTGGACACACCATCTGCACCCCATAATCATGGGCTTAATAAAGAGTGTTGACATTCTATAGAGCAACAAGTGTATGTTCTTTAAAAACAAGCTGTAACATATGCTTCCAAATGAATTCCTTAATTATTCAGTTTGGAAGCTGTTGATGTGCTTCATTGAACCTAATATTTGTGAAAGATAACTTTTGCACCTAGAACAGGATTTAAAATGTATGTATATATGTATGGATGCATGTGTACATGCATGTATGTATGTGTTTGTAATCACACTATGGATTTAACCCAGTCTTTGCTTTGAGATAAAGATCTAGTCTTTTTTATTATTATTAGTGACAAGATCTCACTAAGTTCCTAAATGATGACCCAAATTTGAGACCTTTTTGCCTAACTGCCCAGAGTGCTGTTTACAAGTCTGCACCACCAGGAGTGACTCAATATGGTGGTTTCAAGCCTATTCCTCAACCTCTTAAACTATTTTCTCCTACTTAGGTGACCACCGTCAGAATCAAAGCACGACGTAGGCTTTTGAGTACATCTGACAGTTCCTCAAATCAAATATATCTTCTAATAGTAAATAATTTATACCCAAAGAGACAAACCTCAAAAATATGTCATGAAAGTTGCGAGTGATGTCTTCTGTAAAAGACCAAGAACAATGCTGTTTTCCATAGTAAGGAAGGTGTTATTCTCATGCACCAACAGTTTTGCTATTTCTCCTTTCTAAAATTTTCTGTTATTCATCTTTCACAGTTTTTTCTGCTTCTGCCTTATTCAGAGAAGACAGCTGTTTAAGAGACAACCGAGTCTCTTGATTCCCATTTGAGTTCTTTGTAAGTACCACAAATTTAGTGTTTTAAAACAGCACAAATTGATTTTGTATTCAGAATCAAATTATAGTCTGAAGATCACAGGGCATTTAAGGCTATGTTTATTCTGAAAACTCTTGAGATACCCTATCTCTTCTTCTCTTTCACAGTTTAGAAGCCCCCTGTTTTCTTTGGTTCATGCCTTATCGTCAATGTGCAATATTCTAACCTCTGTGTCCACCCTCATCTGCATTCACCCTTTTACTGGTTGAGATCTTCTGTTTTTTTTTTTTCCTGTGATTACATTGAGTATGCCTGAATTAACCAAGATAAATTATTCTTGTCAAGACTACTGGCTTAATGATACCTGCAAAGTTCTTTTCAGCAGGTAAAGTGACTCATTCACTAACCTGGGATTAGCAGATGTGTACACTTAGGGGCTATTAATAGGTCTGTTGGAGAAACAGATGGATGGGTTACCATCTCAGCACTATTAACTTTATTTTTTGTTTGTTTCTATTCAAAGCAAATTACTTAATCTAACTAATTGTGTCTTACTTCTTCATTTCTGAGACAGAATACCTGGCATCCACAATTTAAGGGATGAAAAAAAATTATTTCAGCTCACAGTGTCAGAAGACCTATGTCCATTCATGGGTGGTTGGCAGTGGTTGAAGTACATAGCAGAGGCCTAGCTGGAAGAAAGCTGTTTATCCCATGGGAATCAGAAAGTGAGGAAGGATGAAGCTAGCATACACACCTGTGGATCATATTCAAGTGATCTGCCCTTGCTTGATCAGGTTCCAGTGTTCCATCACTTCTGACCAGGTCCCACTTCTTATGAGCTCATCGCTCCGTAGGTATGCCACGGGAGGTATTTGGGGGACGTTCCAGATCCAAGCCATAACAAATTTCTAATCTGCTGTGCAAAGTAAGACTCATATTAATATTTCACGGGATTATTGAGACAATCAGATAAGGTTGTACAAGTATATATAATTGCTATAATGCTTCTTTTAGAATGAGCTCTCAGTATTATATTGTGAATAGCTTGTTTAAATTTATATCAACACATTTACAGATATAAATGAAGAATTCTAGAATGTTTCTGTGAGAGTTAACCCAGATTTTTAACTTTATTGGTTAAATGATGCCTAGAAAGTAGTATAGTACATTTCTTGGTATGTCTAGGAGGATTATTCAGAGACAGTGTGGTGAGCATCTGTGAACTGATGAGGAAGTTAAGGAAGAGCCACTTTGGAAGTGTGGCACCACTTAAAAGTCAAAGGGCCTCGACGGAACAAAAAGTAGAAGAAATAGAAAATGCTCATCTCTTCCTGAGCATTTTTTTTTAAGTCACACACAGACATTGAATTCTGATATTTTTAGCGGCATACAAAACCAAAGCAGCCGTCCTTTGGGAGAGCTTTCTGGTCTTCAATCTCAGATTAAACTATACCATTAATACCTCTTGTTCTGAGGCCTCTAGCTTCTCACACTGAGCAGCTACTGGTTTCTGGACCTCTCTACCTATAGGCACAATGAGTAAGCCGGTAGAATAAAGTCCTCCTTATAAATACAATGCAACCTATTCTACTGGTCTGTCGCTCTTAATGCAATCACACAATGATGTGTAACACATAATACAATCTCTAGGTAACTAGGTCATTATCTAGAAAGAAAAGAAGTCACAAAAAGAAATGGGCTGATGGACCTAATTATGTGTTTGCTTTTTAGTAATTTCTATTAATATTAGAATATTTTAAAAAATTTAAAATTTTAATTTTGGAAACTCAGATAATGAAAATTATTCAGGTTAATCACTAATAAGATAGATATTAAATTTTCTATGGCAAATAAAAAAGAAGCCATACTGATCACATTTTTCAAATTGAAAAATAATCACCAAAATATGCTATGAAAATGAAACCTATTATCCATGTATACATTAAATTTCTTTAATAAAATATGCCTACCTATGTCAAAAGATAAATGCCTTGTAATTCTTTTTCTATCTTCAAAGTTAGAATTTAAGGTCAAAAATCTTGCGGGTACTCAAACAGCTATAATTAAATAAATTGTGACCTTTGCCTTGGCAATATTATCTACAGAGGATGAGTTGTAGGAACTTTTGCAGACACCAAATCCAGAGATCTCCAAATTCCTTATATGAAATAGTACCTAATGCAACACATACTGGTGTGATGACACACATCTTTAGTATATTTAAAATCACCTATTGATTACTTATAATACTTAATGCAATTTGAATGCTATGTAACTAGTTTGCTGTACTAAAGGAATAGCAGCAAGGACAAATCAGTTTATTCAATACAGATACAACCATCGCAAGTCTAAATATCTAGTATAAGTCAACCATAATGTAATTCTTTTTGGGGGGCATTTCCCCCATTTTATTGATATGTATAAGTGCAAAATTTAAAGTTAACATTGATCCTGAGCATTTTGTGCACATACATATCTTGTCAAGGTAACAAGGACTTCCCTTCTCCTTTCGACCCTCCATCCAACCACCCCTCCAGCCCCCCACACCTCACCTCGGTTCCCTTTATTTTTCACTTTAAGTTCCATGAGATAATTGTGATCAGGATTTCTCATATCAGAGAAACCATTTGATATTTCACTTTCTGCTTCTGACTCACTTCACTAAGCATGATGGTCTCAAGTTTCCTCCATTTGCCTACAAAAGCCTCCAAGCTGTCGGACTTATTTATACACAATGAAATACTATGCATCTTCAGGCATTTTCTATCCATGGTATAGTTGAGTCCGCAGATATAGAACTCAAGGATACATAGAGACAAATGTGTATTTATTGATTTTTTATTATATGAAAGCTTCTATGTTATTCATATTTGGACTGAACTATGGCTGTATTCAAAGAACTTTCGCGATAGAAGTCTGGTAATAAAACAAACATAAGAATACTCTAACCTGATAGTTAAAACCTTTGTCTCAGCTGTGATTCTTGAGAAAGAGATGGAAATTTTAAGAGATTTATGAGATTTCATACTATTGTCTATAAAAGTGTTTTAGTGCTGTGTTGAGGGAGAAGGGATGCCTAGAACCGACAAGGAATTGCTATATAATAATTAATGTTGATGGACACAGCAAGAGGAAGGTTTTACACAGAGGTGAGGGTTTACAAAGAGTTTCGAAGACTAAATAATCATATGATGCAATCTATGGAAAAGACTATCTAATGTATTTAAATGGTTTTTCCAGGAAGCTTCTAAATGAACAATAAAGTTACTTGAAACTTGGGTAAGACTTTCCTGGAAGAGTAAACTTGGGTTGATGGAGACAGTAGAATAGTAAGCGACATTGGTGGAGACAGCCTAATGGCACAGTCGAGTTATGTTAATGTAGAGAAGGAGCTGCTCTCTGTGCGTGGCTTTGGCTTTCATTTTAATGATTCAGAGAAATAAAGATACAGTCATGGCTCTAAGAGTACGCGGTGGGATGTGAAATTTTTACAAGCATTTTTACATTTTAAATAGGTTTGTACCAATTACGAAATATAAGGCTGATCAAAAACAGAAAAATGTAAAGAAAAAAATGTCAGAAAGTTTCACTAGCATGATGGAACAGTTGTATCATTTTGATGTTTACATGTTAGGCTTACGTGTCCAATTTTGAGGTATAGATAATGCATACATATAAAATAAACAAGCTTAACCAAAAATTTGCAAAAATATTACCAAGAAACTTTGTAGTATTATATTTACTGAATTCAAAAAATTAGGAGTATTGTTTAATGCGATTGTATATTCTTTGAAAACTTGATTTTGAACCTATATTTACATATGTGATAGGATATATATTAGGACTATATATATTACATAAAAAGACATATAACAAGTAAGGCACAATGTTTAAAAATTAAAAGTTGCCATAGTAAAGACAGCGCAGTTTACTTCTCTCAAAATACTGCCCCTAACTTTAGACACACGTGCGCCATCATTCTTACCATTTTCTGAAACAGTTCCAGAAGTGAAGTTCTCTTTCATGAGTGCTTGTATTTGCACTTCTGTGGTTGTGTGAATGTCCTTAATTGAGTCAAACTCTTTACCTTTCAGAGACGTTTTGACTTTGGGGAAGATCCAGAACTTGCACCATTCCAGGTTGGATCAGTAAGGGGAATGCAAACACACCCTAGTAGATTTTTGCTTTAAATGTTCCATCAACAGGTGGAATAAAAATGACTTAATAACAGGGTGAAATTTGGCTTCCAACTCCATCCTTAACAAAGCATATAACTTGTAGTCCCAAAGATGTCTTTCTGCCTTCCACTGTTCTCTTTTTTTACTCTTGAATTAAAGTATGATATTGGATTGCTCATATCAAGGTAGACAAATAATATGTAATTATTATGTTAAAAGACACATTGACATTAATTCCCACCAGAATAATCAATTTATTTTCCCTCACTTCAAGTATCACCCTTCGGGTATCACACCATTATTGGCAACATGTCTTTCACTGTGATAAGTTACACTAAAATTAGCCATATTTTTGGAATGATCAAAATATACTTTGAATGTTTAAACTGCAAACAAATGTTTACAGTAGAAGAGACATCGCCGTTAGTCCGTCTCGCTGCAAACACTCTGTTTCAGCATTCTTGCCACTTTGGGAAGTAGTTTTGGAGATCTTCAGTGTCTCCACCAAGAGGGTTCAAAAATGCCAACAGTGGTGTGTGCCTCATCTACATTATTAACCTGATCTTGCACATATATATCCGAATTTGTTTCATCAAAACATTAGTTGTTTGGTTTGGCGTTTTTTTACTTTGATTGGTTCACTGGTTTGATTTGATTTTTCTATTTTGGAAATTGGAGCCAAGGTCCTCACGCCGAGCTACCTTATTAGCCATTTTTTAAAAATCTTAATTTTTCTTTTTTAAATTTTGAAACAAAGTGCAGTCTTCCTGTGTCTGCCATCTAGAATTCTGGGATTATGGGAGTATGTCCCTGTGTCTAGTTTGTGAGATATATTTTTAATCTCTTATAATTAACTACTAGAAATAGTATCATTCCTGAAAGAGGTTCAACTAAATAAAAATGATTAAAACCAATCTCACACGATGAGAATTTTTATATGAAAATATTGTGTTTTCATTGACTTGTTGAACTTGACATAAATTGAGTGACTATTTTTAATGCCCCTCCAAATGATAATGGTGTCCTAGAACCTACTAAGAAGACTTTTCATGAAAGCATTAATCTGAGTAATCTTCTGTACTTTTTCCTCAGAAATAACAAAAATGTTTAATTTATAGAGCTATTTTGAGAATTTTGGGGTCTTTATTTGGTGGCAACATTTACCAATAATATCAGAGAATAACTGCAGATTTCCAACTTTTGTTGAGGTTAGACAAATTACTGGAATACATCATGACATTTTTTGAAGTTTTATTTTTTCATGATCTAATTTGTAATATAATTTATAGTGTATCAATTGTATTTTTAAATACTGGGGAAATTTCTCTAAATATTTTGTTCTCTAAGAAGATAAGAAGGTTTATAATTTTTGAGTCTATACTTTTTGATCTATTCTCGAAATTATTAAACCTAAGTAATAATAACTTTAAAACATACAAATATGAAGGTTTAAGTTTATTTTTTAAAGTAATTATCATAATTTAAAAAACATACAGCCTCTTCTTTTCTATATTTCAATGTCTATGAATTAGACATTACCCAAAAAGCTTGTACCGTACTTGAACTTACGTCAAGAAGAGACTCAGTTCATCTCTGACTAGAAGTCAAATATTGTAGCAAATATTAACACAATTAATACATAAAAAAGAGATGCCACAGAAGAGAGAACATATGGTAACTTGAAGGTTCCCCTAAATCATCAAGAAAGAAAGTAAAAGAGCTCATAGATCATAATTGGACAAAATAATTAGTAAACTGAAAGCATTTTAGAGACATTTGCTTTAAGAAATGTAAGGATGAGAAGATAAAAAATGCATCTTACTATACAACAGAAAATATATTTCATACATGACTCATAAGAACTGAATTAAATGTTTATATTATTTTCTTTTTTATTCATTAGTTAAAATTATTTTTTGATTTTCTAGTGATCATGCTATGAATTATAATGCACTTTCTTCATTCATTAACTCCCAAATTTTATTGTTAGTTTTACATCTTCATGAACAACGTAAGCACCACAGCATCCTACTTATACTTAGGTCTTTGTGATTTATGTTTGCTGCCAATTGTTATTTCACAGAAATTCAAACTTCATGGGACATTTTTGTCTTAGATAGTCCCTCTGCATTTATTGAGCTCCATCTCTATGCTTATCATTCCTTCTCTTATCTGTAAAGTGCTCTGGGGGATCCCTTTTCTTCTGACTGAAGAACAAATTGCTAGAACTTCAACTCTGCTGTAAGTAAATTCTTGATTTGGTGCATATGTGTAATATCTTTAAGTTTCTTTCATTACTTGAAAAATATGTAATCTAAGTTAGCAATCATTGTCTTTAAACACATGCAGGGTTCTTGTTGCCTCTTATTTTCAGGTAACCTTATTGGGTTATTTGAAGGTACTATTCCTGTCTGCTTGCCTGCATTTTGTTTGATCATTAGAAGTTTCGCTCTGGTGTTCCTTCACAGTTTTGTTGTTGTTGGATTTATCCTACTTGAACTTCATAAGGCTTCCTGCTTTTGTTTATTGTTTCTTTCATCAGTTCTGGAAAACTCTTTATCTTCAGATTTTTAAACATTGATTGTTCATCATTTGCCCTCCTGAGGTCTTTTCTATGTGTTCAACAGGGCTCTTGCTCTTGCCCACATTTTCATCTTTTTGATCTATTTGTACTTTAGTTGAGATATTTTTCCCTGAGCCATTTTTGAAGTTCAGTGCTTCTCATTTCTTCAAGATTCCATCTGTAGTTAACCCTTTCTACTCAGTTTTTAAATTGAGATGTGCATTTCTCTTTAAGAATTTGATTTATTTTATAGGCTCCTATCCTTATTACAAATTCTTACTGTTCTCTCTTATGCTTGTACACATGTGAATTGCATTTACTTTAAAGTTCATGCTAGATAATTCTGTTTTTGATTTATTTGTAGCTCTTCTCCCTCAATCGCTTCTCGTGTTTTCTCTTTTGTTTCACTCAAGTTTCATGTTCTTATAATATTTAAGACAGTTAATAGTGACTTTTTGGTTCTGGGATATAAAATATCATCTACAAAGTAAGTATAAGGCTTTGCATAATCTTAACTTACCAAAAAAAAAAAACTATTTTTCACTCTTTTAGATGGTATAGGGTCTTATCATCTTAATCTAGTAGCAGACAGAATCGACTCAAAGTTGAGGTTTTTTTTCATCAGTACCCTTTACTTACTATTTATCTTTAGAGTAAATTATAGACATTTTGGAATATAATCCTCCATCCTGAAGGATTTTTTTAATGGAATGAGAGTACCTGGACTACAATTTTTGTTTGTTATGGATTCATAAATTTGCTTATTACATTCTTTACATTTTAACTTCATTACCGCAACTTTAACTTTTCATCTGAAGATTAAATTGGGGATGTATACATCTTTGACCATATTTTTTTTCATAGAACTGGGTTCTTCAAGTTTATAATTCTCCAAAGGTACATGTTGGATTTGTGCATCTTTACTAATTGTTCCCCTGTAAAGCTAACTGAAGGCCAAGTCATCAGTGATTTCTAGAAATGAAATATCTAACTCATACGTTTTGGAAACTCCTCACAGCAGAATGGTAGAAACCTCAATCTACTGCCTTCAGAATTTTCAGTAGACTTTCTCTAAGAGTCAACATAACACTGCAAAAAGAGAAGAATAACTCTTATTGAGAATCACCAGCATGAAGGGAAGACTGGATTTAAATGAGGCAACCACATTTTAAGCATGACTCAAAAGTTTTTTCTAGGAAAATATATCATACTCATCATAAATACACTCAACAATCCTAGTTAAATTTACAGACATGATCCCTAAACTATATACTTCAATATGTAGTTAGATGGAAGCAAAAATCATTGCCAAAAGAAATACAAAGAGGTTCATTTTCAATATCATCGATAATTCCAAAATCAGTCAAATTACTAAGTAAAGTAAGTAGGAGGCATTGATATTTGCAAAAGAAATATACACATAATTCATACTATATTTGGGGAGAAGCTTTTCAAAATAATTATGCTCTTGCACTCTTAAGACACAAGACCTCAGTTTTTTAAGAGTTCTACTGTGTCCTGAGTTTCCCTTGCAGTATTTGCAATTGTTTAATTCTAGTATGTTATTTTATTGGCATTTTAGTACAAACCCCATTGTTCATATTTCTGATATAACTCACTGTCTTGCTGATAGTAGACAAAAGGACTATTTAAACAAAAGGACTATCTATTCAAATGCCATAACTGTGCAATTATGAAAATATGCTTCATGAGAGAGATTTGTAATGAGTATCTTTAAAAATATGGATAAATGAAAATGTAAATGAAGGAATGAACGTAAATATATACCGATAATTTTCAAGGGTTATGTTCTTTGATGTGGTCTGTGTATACTTTTGTGAGTGTGAGCAGTTCTAGGAGTTGGACCTAGTGTTCAGCACATGTTACAGAGTGCTCTGCCCCTGAGCTACATTTTCAGCCTTATTTGTACATTTCTGAAAACATTTATGTTCATATTAAACAAGGAACTTAATTCATATTTTTCTGATAGCTATCTTTGGTCAAAAAACAAAATATTCTTTTTTATTTATGTTGGGCTAATTGGTACAGAAACAAGTTTCTCCTTTAGAGTGTTCATTCTCCACTGTGACTAATGCGTGCTTTTTTCTCATATGAAAGATACAAAAGTTTCTATTTTGTATATGTCATGGAAATTCTACTAATAGTAGAATATTACCCACATAGAACACATTACTATACTGAGAATCAATTAAAGGACATTTAGAGATTTAATTTTTCTCTTAAGCTCGCCTCCAGTTTTAGCTATCATTTGTTGCCCATGAAAGGGAAGAATTGCCGAAATGAATTGAAGTTGTATTTCTTCATAGATAGTAAATGTCTTGACTGCTCCCGACAGTTAGTCCACTAGAAATTCGTATTTTTATTTCTCAAAATAAAACTGATTTGTCAATCACGGATATCCTTCCTCTCCCTTTTAGTGAAACTGTGGATTCATAATTTGGTAAAAGCTTAATACCCTACATAGACTTTTCTGCTTCTTCTTCCTTGTTCCTTCTTGGGACTGTCCCAGAAGACAAGCCCAGTAGTCATAATTTCGTGGTCCTGTACTCTACTTGAGTTTTTGAAAGACTATTTTCCTTTCAGCGTTCAGAAATAAGTAACCAAATAATAAACATTCAGGATGCACTGTTTAGTTTACTTTAGGTACATTTACATAACATGGTATCTAAAGAGCTAAATAAACTCGATATACTTTTCATGAATGAGATTAAAATGCATTTAAAGATAACTCTTCTCACATGCACTTCACTTAATGTCTTTGAACCTTGTACCTATCCCTTGCTCTATACCAAATAAAGAAGAGAACATGAAGTAGTCAAGGATATCAAAATCACTGATAACCTAAGGCTTATGTGAACTACATGGTTCATGAACAAAATGTTAGTGAGAAGTATATATGTTTCCTTCTCATGTAACATATGATTAATTAGTCAAATTTAAAATCTGATAAGAAATATGTAAAAATTTATATTAAAATCTTTTTAATAGCGATGACGAGTTCAGGGAGTATGGAGTGTTCCTGGGGGTCTTCAGCTAGTCCAAAGGAAGTTTCTCAGATTTCAGCAACAAAGCTTTATGACTGAAAGAAAGAAAATTGATACAATTTACCAGATAATTTTAGCAAAAGGAAAGGTTATTTTGAATTATCTAGGCAATAACCCTATTTTTCAACTCCCTCAGGCTGTGGGGAGTACGCTAAGCTGAAATTTCGATGTCTCTCATATATCATAAATGTTCCACGTCTTATATTACAGCCTTAATAGCAATTCTTTCTGCCTAAATAATGAGTTATCTCCAGGTGATAAAATCATCTCTCCTTTGGAATACCATTCCTGGTATTATCGCGTCTCTTAAGAAGCTTTAATTCTATAAAGTCAAAATAGACAAAAGCAATCAATCTATTAATTACTCAGTGTTACCAAAGGGAAACTGTATTATAAGAGCCAAAAATGTAGTCAGAGTTCCAGGAATCATTTCAAATAAAGCAGATGGCTTCTTTCATTACGAAGGAAGGAGTGTCAGAATTAATCTCGTTTCTTTAATGCGAGCTAAGTGATCCACCTGGTGTGTCTGTTTTTTATAACTTTAGACACCGCCAAAATGGGTCAGTGTATTGGAAACTTATGAATGATTACGTTTTTGTTTTTTTTAAGTTATTAGTTTCTATTTTTATACATTTTAAATATTCAACTTTACAACTTCATTTAAAAGGTTAGGGATGGTTTGATCTTTAATAAATGTACAGGTAACTTTTAAATTTTTTAACAGTGATATTTGTTAAAGTAATTTATGTATTTGTAAAACAAGGATATTTATCAAGTGGCATCTTTGCATTGGTAAATCTGTTAGCTGCTAAAAGATGTGGGAAGCACGGAACTAACGAGAAAGAATATTGTAGAAATCGACATGAAAAAAAAAAAAAGGTGCACAGCAGATTCATGTATTGGCGTCATGGAGCCCACCCAAATTTTATCTAGTTTGTCCTTTCAATTAATTTTATTTTTAGTGGACTTGTAACTACTGTGAAAAAGTCTAGCCAAAACTTAAGTCTCAAACTCCGCTATTGCCAGGAGGTAATCAAGAGGAAAATGTCTGAAGTATTAATCCGGTAATCAAGAAACAACGGAAAAGAGTTGCCTTGTCCTCTGTCACATTACAATACTCTCAATTAATCCTTTTTATCATATTTCAGACACATTTTAAGTAGTTTATAAATTTCAGCTCTGGAAAAACATAACAACTCTACGAAGTATTATTGTCACCTTTATATTTAAATAAGAAGAAGCACAGAGACATGGTGTTATTTGCTTAAGTTTTACAGCTAGTTAATTATTAATAGTACTCATATCCTGGGTGGTCTAGCTTGACTCAAGGACCTTAATCTCTATGGTACACTGCAAACACCCCCCTTTTTTATAAGACAATATAATAATTTACGTTTTTCTCCTAACAGGTGAAAAAAAATTGTAGGAGCACTAATGGCAGATGCTCCGCATTAAGACTCTGGTGCTTTTGATCGGATACCTACTGCAATGATTCCCATAGTACCGACCCATGGAACCATAATAGCTGGTGGCTAAAAATTGTGAGCATTCAACTTCTGACACTAAAAACCAAAAATAAATTTGTATCTACTAACAACCTAATCTCACACTGGATAACTCGGAGTAAAAAGAAAATCTAGGAAACTTGTTACACTTCTGGTAGAGAAATGTTCTCACTAATACGTGGCTCCTGTAGGTGAAGAGGCCTTGAGCATAGAGTGGGTGTGTCAGATCCAGAGACATTCAGCTTTTGGTTGACTCAGGGTATCTCCATTGAAGAGCAAGGTGCAGTCAAGTAGAACGTTCCGACTGCTCCTGGGACGCCGGAACTTGCCTTATGGGAGAGCAGGTGAGAGGGACTTGGATATTTGATGCGAGCGTCCTGAAATTGCACTCTGAAAATGTCGACCCAGCTCATGTCGCTTGTCCTCTTCTTAACCTCGTTTTTCACTAGTAATGTTCAGCCTCTTCTCTTTTGAGATTCTTCAAAAATATGATAAGCTAGTTTGTAAAAATTCTTATGTATATTGTGCATATTATGCCCATTTTGCACAGTCCAACCAGTTATTAAGGCCACAGTGTTCACACAGTGTCTTTCAAGGAGCTCGTGAATGAGATTACCATTAAGCTGACATGATATTGGCAAAAAGAGAAATGAAATAAGCCAATGTACTATGTCTTCTAAGTATTGATTACAATGCTGTGATCACCAACAGGTATTTGCAGAGCATCTACAAACGTGAGGAGTATCAGCTTGGGCAATGTAGAAGATGAAAGAAGTGCATTTTAATTAAATGAAAACACATGCTTTTAATTGACAAAACTCTAAGACATGACTTTGATTCATTTCATTAAAAATACTACATACCTTAAAAAATTATAAACTGTGACAGTGTTCTAAAATTATTCAAGTCTATAGAACTTTGCCAAACTTGTCTTTTCTAAATATGTTAGAATAAGATAACTTAAGGAGTTGGTTTTCGTTCACAATCAGTGGAATTGCTAAAGAAATTTGCTAAATATCGCTCAAGGACATGTTGTCTAATGAATGCTGCCGTTAGTTAGAAAGGTCCTAGGACTTAACTCTGACTCCAAGAGCAGTTGTGAAATTTACTTTTTCTACGTTTTAGCACAAAGGAATACCAAACCAAAACAAGCGCATGAGAACACTCCAGAATCATATTCTAATGGCTGTCTTTTAGATTTTTTTTTAAAATAAAAATTTCATGACAGGAGAAAGAGCTCTAGTGACAGGGAACATGAAGATGATTAAGTGCCCTGGCGAAGCTTCGCACCAAGTTATTTAGAAAGCTCTGGTGAGTCTGTCAGCCCAGCACTTTGTAGTGCCAGCTCAGCGGGCCCTCGCTCCCTCTGTGCCAGGTTGCCCTGCCTCTTCTGTGACTAGGCTGTTTTTCGACTGCCATTTTTTATTGGAAAACAAAAGCTAAATTGGAGTTTCAGAATACCTTCCATTTAACTCCTTTAATAAAACAGAAAGATAAAAGCAGGCTAGTCACAAGAGAAGGGTTTTTGAAAGCCATGCTTTGGCTATCACAGATGCAGAAAAAAAGGCTGCTTCAAAAACAGAGCCCACAGGCCTTGCTCCGGCCCGCCGCGGCTCCTCTGCACTACACCTGCTTTTAGCTCTAATTTTTTATTCAAGAAGTTAAATGGGAGACTTGAAATAGTTTGGATCAAATATCACAACAAACGAAAAATGGCACCGGATCATTCTTTCAAATGCATTATTCTCCTACTCCTGGGTTAGACAACTTCCAGCAATTTTACACGTGTCTGCTGGAAAAAGGAATACTACTTGTATTATTTTTTTTCTTTAATAGGGAAATCACTTTACACTTTTGCCAAACTATTGATTAATTCACAATTAATTAATTCAATATTAATGAATTCATTGACATAATATATTCTGTGAGAAGTCCTTGAGTAAAATAAAGCAAAGACCTATACTTTTCTATTTTCCTAAGATTCCTTTAACACTTCACATTTATCAGTACCCCGAGGGTCTACTCTACACGTATTAGGACTCTGATCCTGACATCATTTTAAAATGTTTTCAAGAGATGCCTTCCATTTAGCTGGATAATTATAGCCCTGTTTGATGCATATCTGTTGATTAGCAAATTAATTCTTATGAAGGATTAGCGCTTCATACAACAATAGTATCTCATGCAAATTGACTAGCGATGCTAGTATTCTATTTGGATTCACAAGAGAGTGATAAATAGTTACTGAACTGACAAAACTTGCAAGAACCTGAAAGAGGAATTAATAGGATCCTGCCAAAACAAATCGATAATCGTCACCTAATTTTGAAAAAAAAAATCAACTATTAATTAGATCATTTAAAACTACACTGGCCAATTAACTACAATATTCTATTTTATTTTCCCCATAATTAAAACCTATTGTTTTAAAAAAGGGATTCTAAAATTCTCCTCACCTTTTATTCTCTTAATTTGTGCAAAACATAAAATTTGAGCCTATAATAGTCCCTTCTGAATCTTATATATTGCTAAGTACACATTTTTCAAGAGGAGCAGTGTTTCCGTCATCTTGTACTATTCTACCCAAGCAAAGAGAAGCGGGGAAACAGAAGCCAAGACCCTGTAAGTGTGTCTCCCACACAAGCCGTACTGATGAGCGATGGTTTCTGAAGAAACAACCGCCCTCCCCACCCCGCACCCCGGCAGATTCTGAGGCGCGTGCTAAAAGCATTCTAGTGGGCTTCAATAGGAGCTGCCTCATTACTGGGAGCGTGGTATTATTTCAAATTAGCTTTTTATATTTAATTAAATAACACCTACTCTATAAAGTACCTCTTATTTTCAATGCCCGCATTTCGTATGACTCCCTTCAAAATAAGTTTCATACAACAGGCAAAGAATAAACCGAAAGCAATTACTTTGACTTCATAAAGAAAAAGAAAAAGGAAGGAATGTAGGTAAATTTGGCAGACTGCCTTTTGATTCTATGAAACAATCTCCTTTTTAAAAAGCACCATTGTATGCAATAATTACATAATTTCCCCTAGCCTCCAACAAAGAAGACTTTTTGAACAATGCTAAAATGTAAATAGCATTATCATTGGCTTATGGTCTTCCACAGAATACAACTAGTGTGACCTAAACTGGGACCTTTGCTGCATCATTGTGTTTGCTAAGGGACTTCCTTATTCTCTTGCTCTAATTTTCTATGGTGCATACTTTTTTTCAGAGACAGAAGATGAATTGAAGGGTGGTGAATACTGTCTCTTAAGGATTAACAAAAAGTTTCTTTTGCAGCAATAATATTACTTTTGAGACTGCAAAGAAGATAAGTATAAAATTATGCATTGTCTAGTCTAGACCAGCTTAATTTGATATAAAATTTCAAAACGGGAGGTAGTCTCTCACTCTCTCTCTCTCTCTCTCTCTCTCTCTCTCTGTCCACACGCGCGCGCGCACACACACACACACACACACACACACACACACACACCTTTGTATATAATATACATACACATATATACATATATTTTTAAAAGACTTTTTATTTGAGTTATGCTGGCACATACTTATTTTTAGGATTTGCTAAAATGAAGCTCCTCCATAACACAATGTAAAACTTTAATGTTTTATAAATTGATAGAGATGATATGTTCCGAGAATCATTGTTTTTTTCAGTATCTGTAAACTAAAAGGCTTTTTTACACTGGAATGAAGTTTTCATAGACAGTATATAATCATATTATTTTATTCTGATCTCTTTCACCAATCTCTGCCTTTTGATCACTGCATTTAAAACATTTATGCTTAAGATAATGCTTAAATCTGCTGTTTCCCTTTCTTTTTTTGTGTTTTGTTGCCATATGTATTCTATGAATATATTTTACAAGTCAACTTTTATATATATATATTGAGAAAGCTTTAGCACTTCTCCTTGTCTTATATTCAGTGATTCCCAAGTTATATTGTACATACTTTTACAAATATTTTACACATAATATGATATATATGTGTGTATATGTGTGTGTTTGTGTGTATGTAAAAATAATTGGAGCTTATCAGTACTGTTTTATCAGTATACATGAAGTGTGAAATCCTTTGTTTTTTAAGTTGCTTCACCCCTCATTTATAATATAATTTTATTAAATACAGTTACACAATTTAGAGCCACCTTAGGGAGTGTTATAATTTTTTCTAACTTATGTTAGAAAACGTAAGAAAAGCAAGCTTATGATACGCCCTTGTTCTTATCTATCATATTTTTCTTCTTTTCTGAAATCCCAAGATTCCTCTGCCACCCCTTCATGCCTATAGAATTGTCCCTAGCCGTTCTTTTAGTGTATGTCTGCTGGCAAAACTCCATGGGGTTTCATTCATCATGACATTCCTTTCATTTCAGAAAGATGTTTGCACTGGTTGTAGGATTATCAGCTGATGGATTTTTCTTTTAGTACTTGAAAAAATTTGAGCTACATACTTTAAGAAATTGATATATTCCTATAGTAAACTATCATTTTTCTCTTAACATTTTCTAATATTCCTTTGTGCTAACTTTTGAGAATTCAGACAGTGATTAGTCTTATCTTAGGTTTCTTTGATCTTACCCTGGCTCAGCTTAACTTAGATCTTCATGTTTGTACATGTGTGCATGTGTGTGTCTGTGTTTGTGTATGTATGCATATATACATATATGCTTGCATCTATCTGTGTATGTGGGCCATTATTTGTTAAGTTTTTTTCAGCTTTTTTTTGTTTGTTTTGTTTGTTTCTCCACTCCAGTAACATAAAAGTTAATATACGGTTAATATATGACATATTTTTTGTGCTCTGCAGAACCCAGAAGCACTGTTCCTTCTTTCACCAAACACTTTTTTTGTTGTTATTCACATTGAATAATTTCTTTTTAATTTCAGTTTTCTTATTTTTTTCTCTTTTTTCATTGCTGTGGTCTGATTGCTTGAGTCTGCCAAAAATTCATATGCTGAAATGGAAACCCTGTGTTGATATTAACCTCTGATATGAGACCTTTCTTTGGTGAATAGGTCAGAAAGACTCTGCCTTAGTGAGTAGAAGTGGTGCCCACATCAAAGAATTTTCTGGAAGCTGACTTACCCCTTTTACCAGCAAAGGACTCACTTAAAAGACACCATCTTGGAAACTTAGAGCGAGATCCCACTAACATAAAATTTACTGATGTCTTTCCTTGAATATCTTAGTCTGCAGAACTAGGAACAATGTACTTCTATTGCTTACACATACCTAGTCTAACACATTTTGTCATAGCATCCCGAAAAGTGTAAGAATCCACGGAGTATTCTCTTTTAATTGTCATTACGCAGTTGCGATTTTCCATTTAGTCTTTCCTTGATATTTTCTTCTTCCAGAATGTTTTTTTCAGCTTTTTATTTGTGTCATGTATCTTTGGTATTTCTCATTAAAAGCTGTTATCATGGCTTATTTTAAAATTTTGCAGATAATTCTAACGTTGCTATCTATTGATGTTAGCAATCAAGGTGAACTTTTTCATTTAGTGTGAGATACTGCTATTTTTTGATATAACAAATTGTTTCTTATTATAATCTGAGCATTCTGGAAGTATGATATTTTTATTTCAACCTTCCTCACACTTCCCTAACCAGAGAAGAAGGGTAAATATAGTATAGGTTTCCTTCATTGCCTCTTTTGATATTTAAAGAGACGGATCAGAATGAGTGTGTAAGTTTGTGTGACCTGCTAGACGCCTGCTCTGTCCTTGCTGGCTGGTAGAAGTACTTTGCTCTGTTTTCCATTCGTCTTGACTAAGAGCACAAAGGTGGAGACATGGACCCATTATCTCTGCAGTGGTGACCTTATTGACTTTTTAGAGTACTACTGTGAAACTATTCCACCGGGGAAGAGGAAGTATACCAGTTTACTTCAAGAGTGGGTGGAATTCCAGGCTTCCATGTGTGCTCCAGACATAGGTGTTGAAGGCTCCTTACCACCTGTCAGGGATGAGTCCATTTCTGTGACACCAACGAGGCAAGTATATTAGGGCATCTCATTCCGAGCCGGCAGTGAGAAAAGCTAAGCATATTTGCTCAGACTTTGCTGGTGTAACTGAGAGTGGGTTACATTTTTCGCGCTGTTTGGCAAAAATAGACTGGTTATGGCACCCAGATTTTGTTTTTCTAAGCTCTTTCTTTCCTGATGTTTTAGCTTGACGTCACAGCCTTTGTTAGAGCCTTGCTTGCTCTGTGTTCGTTGGTGTTCCCATGTTATTACATTACTTTTCCTGTTTGGTTAAGAAAGTCAAAAAGAACATGCAAATCAAAACATGTACGATAACCAAAAAATTCAAATGAACCTCTAACTCAAACACATGGAGGGTCGTATGATTCAGGAATTGAAAAATTGTGGTATGCGTGCATTTTTAACTATCTCCTTGTCTAATTATTTTGTATATCTTTTTGTTCATGCATGAATTCCAAATTCTATAACCTCTGACCTCTCAATATGTTGAAGTTAGAGACAGACTTGAATTGTTTTTGATTACTCTATACTTTTTGATTCTCATGCTTTTAAGTCAATGCTTCCTTCTTCGTGTTCAACATTTTTCAAATTATGGCTTTCAAATGATAAAGAAGAAATTTTAAAAATACACTAGGTCATTATGTTGACCTCAGTATCTTCACCTGATTGCCACTTCCCTCCCTCCCTTGCATAGTCTCCTTGGGTAATTTGCCCAGAGATGCTAATTACACTTCACAGAAGTTAAGTTCTACTCCACCATTCCAGAGCTAGGTATTACTTAGAATGTCTTCTTTTTGTGGACCTGTCTACTCATTTTTCCAAGGGATCTCAAGAGCCTGCCCCACACTCAAGTGAAAAGGCTACTGCAATGCTTTGGAACTTGCTCCTACACTTCTGTGAATGTTGCTTGTGGGCATCTACAGAGCTTACATGTGTGCAAGGCAGAGGGGGATAGAGTCAGCTGCAGCTTACTGGAGCCTCTCTTTGTTCTTCCACAATAGTTCGGATTTGTAGATCTTCCTTTTTGGGCTTCCACATAAAATTTACTTGCAGAAGAAATGGTAAATTTTAAAGTTTAAATATTTTTAAATTTTAATTTTTCTCAACTGGAATTTTATAAGGGAATAAGATGTTGTATGGTAGGAATTAACTGATGATATTCTCAGTTATCGTCAGCATTGAACATGCCTAAAAACACAGACAAATATGATGGATTGTTCAGGAAAAATAATGGATATTTTAGACTCCTGGGATTAAGTCTATCAGAACTGGTAGAGAGGTTACAGGTATCATATATTGCCAGGAGTTTTCCCAAGACACGCTCCAAATAAATAAGAATTTAAGACACAAGCCAGTAATATTTCAAATAAGAAATGACAATTGTATCAATCAACTTGAAGGAAAGACATTCATCTTTGTTCTAAAACAGGTAATGGAAGCAGATTTTCAGCATTTAATCAAATTATCCTCTAATAAAAAAGAATACTACCTTTGACAAATATCTATTTAATAATTAAATGCAAAGTACCAAATGATATCACTTATAATTTTCATTCAAATCTGAAAAATATTATTGACCAATGTGTATAGAATGTATTAAAATAAGATGTTATTATCTTACAAAGTTTAAAAACCTTAATAATAAAATTCATAGAATACTTTATTCCACCTCGTCCACAGATGAAAAAAAAAATACAACACTTCATCTTTATTCTAGATCTCAGGTCATTCTTCCTGAGCCTCAGGAACTATGCCAATCAAATTTACCCCCCTGGGAAGTGAGACAGTACTTTCACAGTACTTTCTTGTGTGTTGGCACAAGATTCGGCACAATACATATTGTGACTTAGGAGATGCTCAGTGTGTCCTTCACTCCACCACCTTCATTTCTCTCCCAACCAGTCAGATAACACAACGTAGTCAACAGGAGGGAGTGTGGATTACGGTGAAATGGGACTTCCTGAACAGGTTGTGACTGCGCTGCTTCTTCGACTCTTCTTGCTCGAAAGACAGAAAAAAGGAAAACACAATAAGTACAGTAAAAATGTCTGCTTAGATGAGCATGTCAATATTAGCAGAGTGGTGAAACACAGATATGTATTCACAGGGCTCCACAGTCCTGTGTTAAAGCTCTGGAAACTACCTAGTTGGAGTTTTAACAACAGCATTCTAATAGCATTGTCTAAAAGTCAACAGTGGTATGGTTTGATTCTTGGGCTAGTAAAGGCTGCACTTGGAAATGAATCTTAGTAAAGAAATAGAAAATACTTTGATATTTCAACATTTTTTTTAGTTAGGTACCACTGTTATTCAAGTCCATTAAATGTGTAATCTACTCTTCCTCAGATGGGTGCAAACTGAGGAATTTATATGATTGCTAGTGAGGTTATTATCTGGGAAAAAAAGCTAGGTTTCTCATTCGAAAGTTCAAAGCAGTAAACTGCAGTAAACTAAATAATATCCAGCATTGCTTCCGGGGAAAATTCATGAAAAATACTATTTGGAACTTGGACTAGATTCTACAAATGGATGTAGTGTGCAATGACTCTCTCTCTTTCTTTCTTTCTCTCTCTTTTTTTGTGTGTGTCTTCACACTGAATACATCCTCATCTATTTTGGTTTATTTATTTTGAATTTTTATTTATTTATTTTTGAGCAGGATCTCTCTCTGTCACTAAAGTTCCCATGCTGAATTTGAACTTTTGATCCTTCTTTCTCAGAGTCCTGGAATTATAACACTCCCTACTATGACATTCACTTTTCTCAGACTGAAATTTCTCGTTCAATATGTTGGTCTCTAGTTCTGTTTTCCTGCAAAAGACCTAATTTCATTTTTATTTATAAATCAATGATCCGTGTGTGTGTGTGTGTGTGTGTGTGTGTGTGTGTGTGATGTGTAACTGACTAGTACCTCTATGTATATGTTACATTCTTCCACCCATTACAGATATCTAGGCTGATTCTGTACCTTACTTCTCATGAATAGCAGTACAGTAAACACAGGTATTGGGTACACAGGTATCTCTTTCATTTTCTGACTTCAATTTCTTTGCATGAAAACTGAGAAAGGATAGATCTGCATAGTAAGATAGAGCTATGTTCACCTTACTGAGCATCACACTGTTTTCCATGCAGTCTGTATTAATTTACATTACCACAAGTATTGTAGAAGAGTTTTTTCCACATCCTCACCATCATTTATTGATTGATAATAGCCATTCTGACTAGGATAAGATTGTGTCTATTAGCATTTCCCTAATGTCTAAAGACATTAAGATTTTTTAATATATTTATTGTCAATTTGTACTTCTTTTGAGAAGTTCTCGCTTGGGTAATTTGCCCATCTACTGACTGAATTATTTGTTTCCTTAGTATTAAGTTTTTAAATTATTTGTGTAGTTTAGATATTGACTCTTCTCTGAAAGAGTAGCTGATGCATTTTCTCCATTCTGTAGGCTGTCACCTCACTGTCTTTATAGATTCTTTTGTTGTCTTGAAGTAAAAAGATTATTTTAAGACAATAAGTATTAATATTTCTGGGAGCCCCAGGGAGGAGGATCATAAGTTCAAGTCCTACCGAGGCAACTAAGAAACTTAGTGTGAACCTGTCTCAAAAAAGAAGACAAAGAAGAAGGAACAGGAGGAGGAGGAGGAGGAGGAACAGAAGGAGGAAAAGAAGGAGGAAGAGGAACAAGAAGAAGAAGAGGAAGAAGACGAAGAGGAAGAAAAGGAAGAAAGGAGAAGAAGAAGAAAATTGTCCTGGAGGTGTAGTCAGTGTGAATGCCTTGGGATCAATCTACAATAATGCCATAATAATGATGATGATCATAGTAATAATGATAATATTTTCAGAGGACAGACAACTGACATAATGTTGTTGAGAAAAGGATTTGAAAATAAATTATCAAGCACCAATTAAGAAAAGGCTATATAGGAAAGCATAAAAATCAAATGAAGGCTATACACTTTCCAGATTAACAAAAATAATAAGGATTTTCTTTATGGGAATAAAACACAGCAAAGTTTGTGTGTAAGTGTAGATTTTCCAAAATTACTTAAACTAAATGTTTTGCCTTGTATTTTAACATGATCTCTAAAACACATTTTACAAAACACAGTGGAAAAAAAAACTTGAAGCCCCAACAATAACAGGAGAGATATGGTGATCCTCTACCTAGTAGATCATAAAAAATAGCAGCATAGTAGCAAAAGAAGTGATTATTCGTAACATAATAATAGATCTGCATGAGGTGGGTAAGTTATAGTTACAGCCAAGGTTCTTCTCTTTGTTTTGATACATTTAATGTTTTGCCTCAGTTAAGGACTTTATGCTTATGTTGAATGACCTATGTTGCAATAAAAATGCAAAGATTTAGTTGTGAGAGAATCGTGAATTGCCACTTGTTTTCTGAATCCCAAAGCAGTGCTAACAATTATTTTGCTCACACACAAACATTCCCAGCTCTATATCACAATTTTTTGACATAAATGACCAATAGTTTTGGATCATATTCTTTGAGTTGGTGGTAAGTTCTGAAAATTTTAAATATAATATAATTGTACATTACTTTTTAATTTGTGTTCTAGTTCATAGATTAAATATATTTAAAATAAACTGCAGATAGATTTGAACATTATAATATCGCAGCATGGGCAAAACCACAGTAAGGAAAAAATTAGGTTTTTGCTTATACCTTCATTTTTCTCTTCCCTCTGACTCTCCAGTGGTGATCAAAATGTAAAGTTAGATTAGATTAATGTCCTAAATCTATTACAACTTTAATGTTTGAAATAATTTTATCTACTTCTTCGAGAGGGACATCAATGCATAGCATGATATGGATATTATTGTATACAATTCTACCTGGAGTTTAAGTAATTATTTATTGAGAATCTATAGAATATAAAAAATAGTTTCATGCTATGCACAAGCGAAAGCAAAGAATAAAAAAATATGAGCCAAACATGGTGCCCACACACATGTAAGCCTAGCATCAGAGGGCAGAGGGTTAACGTAAGAGGACTTGGTAGTTCAATACCAGAATGAGGCGCTTAGTGAGACTCTGTAAGAAAAAAAAGAAAGGAACGAAGGAAGGAAGACAGAAAGAAAGAAAGAAAAAAAAAGAAAGAAAGAAAGAAAGAAAAGCTGAATTCATTTCTTTTCAAATTAAGCTAAAGCTATTCCAAAAGAAAATAGGGAGGGGGTTTGCAAAGAATGAATTATTGGTAGGGGAATATTTCTCATACTATGAATATTTTATTTTATTGTCTAGAAAGTTGAATAAATAAACTTAATGATGATGCCATTACATCTAATGTCTCATCATGATTTATAGACAAACCATCTTTCTAATAATACCAGTAAAGAAGCAAATATATGTTAGGAGACACACTAAAACAAACATGTGTTCTGTCATGCAAATGACCATCAGCGGCACAAAGAATCCTCCACTCAGAGTGAGAAATTTTTATCCTTGGATTCTACTAAAAGAAGGGAGCTAGAAAATAAAATTAAGCAATTCTGATGTGTTTAGGCTATGGGGGGGGGGGATAAATAAAAAGCTAATTGGACAGAAGTGTAGCAAGAAATCAGAGAAAGTGGATTTCCTTGTTGCTTGGGGTGTTTAGCTTCAATGAATTAGAAAGCTGTAAATTACACTCCAAAGTGAATTTCAATCTACTACCATAAATAGAAGAAAGTCAAGTATGTGCCTACCTTTGTAATTTTAATCCATGGGACATTTAAGGATAAACTGATGGCAGAGCTCTTTCAAAGAAAACCTTTTCAAGAGCACGCTGTTTTCAAACACGGCGACTGTGACAGAGATGAAGTCCTGATGTTTCTGTTTTTATATTGCTTCTTGATAGATTGTTGAAAGACGGTAAGACTTGTCCAATGAACTGGGCTAAGCAACAGATACTTGAAGATCGATCAGATAAGTGAATAAGTTGGGAAACACCGGAACATCCTTACATCAGAAACAATACCTCACCCAAATCTGAAATACCTTTCTATTTTTGTTATAGCTACAAAGAGAGTCAATAGCATCTGGAATTGTCCTTCCACTTAACCCCAAAATCTTGACATGTGTAGCTAACATCACCTTTAACTTTTAGAAAACATTCTCAGAGTTAAACACCTATGTGAAGTGAAATTTAATAGAAGATTCAGTAATTCCAGTTTAAGGCTAGAAGTGCATTTGGGAAATGTTATCTTTATCTAATAAATAATTGACCATTGCTAGCAACATACCATATTACATGAATTGACTTAAAAACATTGGAGTAAAGGAGGGGGCATGCCGAGTACTGGAGGAAGTCAGGAGAATCAGAGATCCTATTTCCTGCTGTGGGGCCTAGAAAAATACAGCCAGCCTGGGGAGCCCAACGGAGCTAATCAAAGAAATGGAGCATTACCATGTCCTGTGGCCATACCCTTCCACCCAGAGTATTCATATCCCAAAGCAAGGCAAACCTATTTCACGTGCCAGGACATTCACTGACGGATTAGAACGGCCGAAACTTGAAGCTGTCTCTGTGTCCATCACCATGAGAACAGGTGAATTACTACAAATGCACACTGTCGATTTGAGCAATGGACATTGCACACAATGTGGAGAGATCTTAGAAAGTATGACCTCAGAAGGTAAAAAGCAGATCACATTATGTAAAATTATTATGCTGAATAAAAATATATACAAAGAGAATAGGAGATATTTTTAAATACAGGCAAACCATGCCCAGTTTATGTGGTGCTGGGGAACAGAAGCCAGGGCCTTCCAAAGTGAGAGCTTTAACTGTCGTGCCATTCCTCTAGCCCCAAAATCTTGTGCATTATTAACTTCAAAAAATTCACTATCCACGTTTTCTTAAGACTTATTAACCCCTACTGAATTGAGAACTGTATTATTCCTTAAAGCACCCTAGTAGCCAACTGATTGATTACGTCTCTTTGATTTTTTACTTATTAACCAGATCAACCTGAAATCATATTGTTGTAATATATTTAGGAGACCAACGCAAAACACTTCTTCCAAACTCTTCAATCACCTTTTCACTCTTGATAGGATTAATTTCCTTTTGAGAAGCTATACATTGTTCTGCGATGTGGTTCTTAAACAACTCTGTGCATTCTGTTTTATTATTTGGGAATACGGAAATAATCGTTTCTTGTAAAAGGCTTCTTGATCCATTCTTTGTAATATTATCTGCCCAGATACTCTTTCTACCTTTTGATTTTTATTTTATAATTACTCACCTTTTCAGACCCAGTTAAGGTGCCACAATTTCCATCAAAGCTAATACCTAGGCTGCCCTATCTATCATCTGGGATCATGTTTTCATCAAGACTCTTCTGTAATGAAGTAGCTGCACATGTATCTAGTTTTCTCAAAGTACACAGACTGGGAGGAGAAATTCTCCATGCCTAGCATAGTGATCGGATTATACCAGGTTTTCATCAATGTCTGGTAAAAGGAATTCCTCTACAGTTATACATTATTGTTAATGTCACTGAGATTATCTTGCTTCTACAGATTTTTTCTAAATTACATACAGTATTTATATTTGCTCTTCTCTCTTTGACATATGAGAAAGGAAAAAAAATGACTATGTTGCATCATTAATATTGAATAATAAATAATTATTTTGAGTAGATTTTTTATTAAGTACAATCAGCATGGATTATCATATTTCCCATCCAGCATCACCAGAAAGTGTAAAAACTCATAGTAATTTTTGGTTTTCTGATATGATGCAAGACAGATGCATACATGGTAGTCAACTGAATGTAGGTTAAGAATGTAGGCATCAGAGACACTTTCAGTTACATAATCTGAGTTTACTGTGACTCTAAAAACAGTGCCTAATAATTTTTGCTCATGTCTTTCACATTTTTGATACATTTTGATACGTTTATGTAAGTCATCACCACATTTAAAAAGCTTTACTAACAATTATTATCTTTTATTTGATTATTTTTATGAAGCATGTTGCTACCTATGTTCTCTAAGGCTTATATATGTTCTTTGAAAGTTCTGTTTGATGTTAATTTAAATAATATCTACAAATGTTTTTATTTTTGTTACTAAAGTAGAAATGTGTATTCCTAGAATTTTTTTCCCCTTAAAAGAGTTAAACATTCTACTGAAATTCACTCCATTGTACCTCTGAGTGTAGTCTGAGCACGAATTTGGAATTCAAAGATTTTTTTCTTTTTATCAGATAGATTCTCTAGGTTTTGTATTTAACTTTAGGTTATATGTAATATTTTTGGAAAAATAATATTGAAGGTAGAATATAGTTAAAATTTGTAGTATTTTAACAAATTCAGAATTAAAGTTGAAAATTTTAGCTCTTTGTTCACAGGAGTTAGTTGAAAAAGTAGACTAAAGTAACAAGTCAATACTGAAACCCAGAATATTTATTATATATTTGAGAACTCTATGCATAATAGGTATTCATCCTTAGATACACACAGTAATTTTCAAAGATAAGCCATATGGCACATCATAAGGTGGGTCTCAGTGGGTTGAAAAAATTTAAATCATACAACAAATATTACTTGAGTTTTATGCCAATAGCAAATGTATCCGAAAAATCCTCAAGTATTTTGAAATTTAACTTTTTCTAATTAGTCATGATTGAAAGAAATAATATCAGCAGTAAGAAAATGAAATATAATGACAGCTTACATCAATCTGTGAGACATTGACACGATGTTGAGACATGTTTTCACATGCCTGAATTAGAAAAGACAAATTATGTCAAGTAATCTAGTTATATAAAATACTTTTTAAGCAATTATGTTTTAGCAATAAATTTTTTTAAGGAGAAGAGAAAAAATGCAGAGTATCAATATCAGGGACAAAAGAATAGGTTTACTCCAGGACATTTTGACATTAAATGGGAAGTTTAAAAAATAATTATGACAATAATTTGCACAACTTCAAGAAAAGTGATTTATACTTGGAAATCCAAAAATGATCAGTACTGACTTCAACAAGTTTAGAAAAGCTGAATGATCACAAAAATGTAAAATAAACTGAATTGATACTTTAAAATGCACAATACATACTCCAGATTACATAGTTTCACTGAGGTACTTAATCAGAACATTTAGGGAAGGACTAATCTTCCTACACATGCAGAAGTTCTGTTTGTTAAAGAAAGATAAACACGTAAAAACTTACTTCACGAGACCTGTATTTTTCTAGTAACTGAAAAACCTGTCAAAATACATACCAATATGCTTCAGGCACAGAAATATTAAAACCTTTAATAATAATTAGGGTTATTCTATGTAGAAACAGCATTGAATAGTAAAAACAATAACTGGACTAAATTAAGAATAAATGGGTGGTTAAACACTCAAGAAACAGTCATGTATTTATTATGATAAAAGGAAAAAGAAATAGTGCGATCATTTCAAAGAGTAGAAAGATAAAGATTGACAAAATTTGATACTTATTCATTAGCACAAAAATTACTGCTAGTCAAAAGTAGGAGACTGGTAAAGGGAATGTGAGCAGTGAGCAGCACTTGATTACTCCAGTTTCTCCAATGAGTTGAGGATGTCTTGAATAGCCTCTGTTTACTGTTCTCCTGAAAGGAGCAGCCAGTCCAATAGTGAAAAAGAGGATTAATAGAAGCAAATATTTTTAAACTGGAATTGAAGAAACAAAACTACTTTTATTTGAGGAATATACAATTGTCAACAATTGAGAAACTTCATAAAAAATGCTACTAGGAGGATAATACGATTTTCAAAAATTTAGTAACTTAAGGAACCAAAAAATAAAAAAAGCTGCTAGAATTGATATGTAAGCTTAGCACGGTTGTAAGACACAAGCTAAGTATAAGGAGTCAAATGAATTTCTCTATATAATCAACAAGCAAGGGAAAGTAATATTTAAAATTTTACTTACAACAACATGAAAATTAGGAAACATTTGAAAATTAAGTAAGCAAAAATATAGACATTACATGATTTAGAAAAAAAAAACTTAAATGGACATGCAAACAATACTTTTGGTGCAAAAACATAATTATTATTTATTCCTCCTTAAGTCTGTCAAATCAAAGCAGTTCTAACTAAAAGGTTAGCGTCATATTACAACATAATATGTAATTTTTAATAAATTTACGTGAAAAACCAAGAACGAATAATGAATATGACTTAATTAATAAAATTTTAATTTAAAGTATTTTTCCTGTATCTCAGGACTTCATATAATGTTGTATTAATCAGAAGAATAAATAATGATCAACAGAATAGAACAATGTGTCCATAATTAGACCCACCAAGGTATGGAAAGTAGACTTGCATCAAGAGATTAAAGTTATTTAATGGAGAAAACCTATTTTCAAGAACTACAATATATACACTTGAAAACAAATCAACTTCAACCATATGACATCACACAAAAATTAACTCGAGGTACACCATAGAAGGAGCTGCATAACTTTAGTTTAAGCAAAGCTTTCAAAGAAAGAACACATAGAAGATTAATTATGAAAGCAAAAAAAAAAAACTGTTCTGGTGAAATGGTGATGCAGACCTTTAATCCTAGCAATCTGTGAGGCTGAGGCAGGAGAATCACAAATTCAAGCCTTATCCTGGGAAATTTGGTGAATAAATTAGATCCTGTCTCAAAAGGTTTTTTTTTAAATGTACATTTTAAGAACTTTTAAAACATAGTGAGTGCTGTTTAAGAGAAAAAAAGAAGTCTAAGGTGAAATATTTGCAGTATGTATCTTTGACAATAAGATTTACATTAAAAATTAAAAATAAAATGAAAGTAATATATAAACTAAAAATTCAAACGGACATGTCACAAAATGTACAAAAAGTTTATATGCATATCAAAAATGTGTCATATCAATGCAGAGCATTAAAATTGCAGTGATATCCTCACACAGTTTTATGTTGATAATACCATGTACTCCTGAGGATGGAGCGCAAATGTAACTCTTACATAACACTTGCAGGAGCATGAAATTTGTAAAACTCACGACTAGTTTCCACTGAGTGAAAAGGGAACTCTCCCTGTGATTTAACAAGTGTTTCCCACATATTCCTCTAAGAAAAGATATATATATATATATATATATATATATATATATATATATATATATGTACATATATGCACATATGCACACAGACACATGATTTACTTGTAAAATTTTTTTCGAAGCAGTTTTATGCAAAAGTCTCAAGCTGTAATCCATTCAAATATCTATTAGGTGAATGAATAAAGAGGTCAATGAGTACACAAATTATTAAATATACGTGTAACAACACAGTGGTCATCAGTTAAGACCTTTGATTGATGAAGCTACATGAATTTACTTTAAAAACATCATTCTTATCAAAGAAAGTCAGATACAGGTGACTATGTTCTGTAGTGTTTTGTTCATATGAAATTCTATAACAGGTGACTCTCCAGTGGAAGAAAGCAGATCCTTCTAGGAATTGTATGTGCCTGTGGGGAATGGCTGAGAAGAAACACAAAGGAATTTAGGAAAACATATTGAAATATGTTGTATCTTGGAAGATTATTCATACATGTGTGTTTGAGTGTGTGTATCAATGTGTGTCAAAGAGCATCAAAGGAATGTTTAAACTAAGTATAATATGCACAGCAATAAATCCAAGTCTGTCTAACTCTACATGTGGAAATCCTTCATAAATACAAAACATTTGTGAATATCCTTTACTTGGAGAGATAATGTTGTAGTTTTCCAGTCCGGCAATAGCCACAGTTTTAGAAATAGTTCACATAAATTGTTCCCCTACTTGTCAGAGGTTTTTTTTTTTTTTTTTCCTTTTCACTCAGTATTTACGAATTAACCTAAATTTCAACAATAACTCTCTCTAGTTTGGATCAAAGAGATGATGGTCAGGAAAAACGAATGAAAAGCCTGAATTAAAAGATATTCTTGAAGAAATGTAGCTTCATCACTTTTGGGTAAAGAGTGTAACTTGAACTGTGGTAATCAAGGCTGCCTAGTAGATGGCTGAACAGATTAGAATAATTCCCAATTAACATACCAAAGCATGTTCCAAACTCCTGTTGAAATTTATGTGGAGGACTTTTTCATGTAAAAACTCCATTTTTGAAATTTACCTCATACACTTAAATATTTTTTATTTTTTACCTGATCTCCATTTTGGAGAATGAAAAGAATAATAATATCAAAGATAAATGAAAGTCCCTCAGGAATGATAGTAAATGTTAAATTAGTAAAGGCAGAGCTAAGGAGACATAGTATTAAAAGAAAGTTGTGGATTTCTTCTCCTCATCCTCCTCCTCCTCCTCCTCCTCCTTCTTCTTCTTATCCTCCAGAGGCGGTTATTGAAATGTGTAAACTCTAGAGTGATACCAAAAGCCAGGTATGAAAGTTGCCCCTTGGAGTTGAAAGAGAATTCACATGTACGACAAGTTCCAAGGATTCCTCTTGCAAGAGAAAATATTTGCAGTAGGGGACAGAGGAAAGCCTCTTTTATATTAATTTCTTGAGCTGCTTGTAGCTAGAGCCATCCCTGCTGCTGTTCCCTGTCACCTTTGGAGGTCTTTGAGCGAAGCCCACGCTGCCTGCCTGTCCCAACAGCGGTGTTTTCTCATCAAAGAACCGTTGCCACGGCCTGTCACTTCTGTGCAAGAATCGGACAGGCTTTGAAATCGGTGTGGCCTCACTGCACGGCTAGTAATAAGCACTAGAGAAAAACACGCAGCTCATTTGGTTAAAGGTTCGTTCGCTTCAGTGTGATTTAGACAGATGTGAGGTGGGTTTTGCTTCGTGCCGCTCAGCCCCATGGCAAAGCAGAACGAGGTCTCCTTTCAAAGACTTCCTGGTCCCTGCCCATTCGAAGCTTTTGCAACAATAGGGCTTTGAAAAGAAAAGAAAGGAAAAAAGGAAAGAAAGAAAGAGAAAAATAAAAAGATGACACCAGTGGGAAAGGCGGACAGCTCAGTCCAAACTCAAACAGCCCTTCTAGTGTCCAGGACAGAGGTGCACATCTGAAGGTGGAGATGAGGTCTGGGTTCAGAACAGCCCAAAGAATTAATTTAAAAGAATTTCTCCACCCAGTTCCTGTAAAGGCAGCAGCAGCAGCTCTGGTAAAGTACTCCCCCATCACAGGGCAGTTAGCCATGTAGATTCTGCAGTGCTGTCTGAGAACTGTGTTTCAGAGTTTCAGAGAAATAAATGTAAGAATGCACGGATTCTGAAGTTACTTTCTACCAGACACAGATAGTAAAGCCATCTTTTTTTTTTTTTTTTGAGTGAAGAGGAGGTCAGAACAATCAGCACACAAAACTAACGACAGTTTATTTTCCCCAGATACAAGGCTCTTTGGAAAGAAGTATGTTTATTAGTCATGGATACGTGCGGAGTTACAGTCTTGTTGAGATGGGAAATGTTCAGTACTATCAAGATACATTTTTTGCTAGCCTAGGCGGACGTATTGATAGTGCTGAGGTATGATGTTAATTCCACAAGCAAATGGATCTATTGTTATGATCTTGCTGAGAGCTTAGAAATTGCTTTTATATTTAAAACCTTATTTTAAGAGCTGTCAGGCTACTGATAATACAAATCCAGTTAAAGTGTGCCAGAGATTTTTGAAGTAAATTTGAGCAGGTAGGTAGACAGAAAGAAATAGGACATTATAATATGAGCATGATGTATTTAAAAATACATCCCTGGGTCATCCTTTTAAACCACACCAAATATGTTCATAATTAGAAAAGCCATGCAACTTTGCTACTTTTAAACTAAAATAAAACTTCAAAGAATGCAATTAGAAATATACTAGAAGACAATAACTGAATTAGAACTGATGTTGCCAGGTGCCTTTGATTAAAGCATTGCGTGATAATTGGAGTGTGGTTAAATTCAGTGAACATTCAATCGTCCACTGAAATGCTTCATGAGTGGCTAAAATTTGGGCATATCTTGAAGACTAAATGAAACAATTGGCCAGTAGGCTCTGTGGTATGAGAAGGCTGTGAATGTAGTATATGGGTGTGTGTTGGGGGGTGGGGTCTTAGAGTTAAACAAACACTTCCAATTCTATCTGGATTATCTAACTATTGAAATGACCTTAGGAAAGGAGTAACTGGTCATAGGCTAAGTTACACAAAAAGCAGACTCTGAAATAGAGTCTAATATTCAGGATGTTTAGAAGATGCACTCTTGGGACCAACACATGGGGAAAAGTGAGATAAGAATCAGAGAAAAATATAGCACCGGACAAATGCCCCATGGAGCACACCCGAGCTCTTCAATAGTACCTAGGCCTTTACATTTTAACAGCCAGCTGTCACTGGGAGAAGGGTTGTAACTTTTGGGGAAGAGATCTCCTTAGCTAAGAAAGAATCAGAGGGACTCTAAAATAAGTATGGGTAAGAAAAGTGTGTGACAGTGTCCACCACTTCACACACACACACTCACACACACACACACACACACACACACACACCACAGTTCTCCATAGGAAGGGGATACTACCTACAGCTTATAGATATATGTCATACTGAAAGGTGCCTAATAAATGATCACAATTAACATAGACATCACTACTTGAACAACAGACTATGAAATCATCCTATAATTAATTACATGAAAATCACTAAAATATATAAACAGAGTAAAATTTTAGTTTCCAAAATATGCTGAAACTACAAAATACGTTAAAATATACTATATGTAATTACTGATTACTAATCTGTTTATCATTTACAAACAATGCAAGAGGAACTTAGCTGTATACGTTTAAAATCCCTGGACTACTAAAGGGATTAGTTTCACTCTGCTCTTAATAGAAAAAAAATGTGGGTAATTTCCTGTGCTCTGCAGTGCCAACGTGCAGGCTGCTGTTTAATCTGTAGCATCTCCAATATGTATAAAGTCACATTTTCAATGCCGTCCAATATAGCAGCATACACAATGGCTATTAAGTCCAGGCAGAACTATTGGTCTTTTATTTTTATTAAACCAAATACATTATATCATTGGTCTTTTTCTAAAATGTTGAGATGCTTCACAATCCTTCCTTGTACTGCAGTGCAGGATTTAATTATATATATATATATATATATATATATATATATATATATATATATATATATTTCCTTAATTTTATGGTACAGGGGTATATACTGTTTGTTTTATTGCACTATGAAGAAACCAACATTTTAAATAGAACTACATTTTTTGCAGGTATCTTTTATTTGCGTTTTTTGAGTATCAGATACAACATCATGAAAACAAGCTATACGGACTATATCCTTTCTACCTTTTTTTCTTGTTGGATTTAAGATAAAAACAAAACATATTGAGACAATATTATTATTAGAAAATGCATTACTGATATTTTCAGAGCTTAGTGTTTTTAAGTTTTGGGAATTCAAAGTTTTATTTGGACATTGGTGGTGCATTCCTATGATCCCAGCACTTGGGAGGCCGAGGCAGGAAGATTTCTGTGAATTCTAGGCCACCCTGGGCTGTGTAGAAAGTACAAAATCAAGGCCAGCCTGGAGTATAGACAGAGAATCTTTCTCAACAAAAATAAAATGAGCAAATAAAAAAAAAATAAAGAGGAGTCCAAAGCCTCCAAGTCTCCCATTAGATTTACAGCAATTGCCACTTAGTTAAAATAGAAATCCACAAAACAAAATTATATTCTAAAAAGAATTTTACCTTTTACACATTAAGAGAAAAGGCAGAGAAGTTTTCCCAATTCATATTTTTTAGAACTCAAATAAATTTAGAAATTCTATAGGCTAATAAACGAAATGTGCAATTTTGTGTATTCTGCATTCTTCATCCGTGGTGTATCTTGGCATATTACTCTCAGGGAAAAGCACAATTATCACTACCAGGCGAAATTATTGATGTCCATAGCTAACCTTGCACAAAATTTATTGTGTAGAATAAAATGTTGATAGTGCTAAGATTCTCCTCTCTCCAAAATTTTTTGTGTTTTATATGTGTAAAGAGCTGATTAGTTTTAGCTAATCAAAGATGCTTTTATTTAATATATTGTTTAAATTTTCTGTTACCTCACATAAAGTTTACACATTAATTTTATCAAGACTAACGTGAGCAAAATTGAGACTGAGTCAAGATAGTATAAAAAGAGCTTCTGCTAGATGTTAATGACATTAGATCTACCTCACGACTCTCTAAGCAATTAATATAGCAGAGATGAGCCCATGTTGAATGTCAAATGTCTTCAATTTGAGAGAGCAGAGCGAAAGGCAAAGGATGAAAAGATGAAAGGTTACTGTGAACATGCGTATGTAAAACAACGATGCACAGAAAAACCAAGGTTCCATGAAAGTTGGGGTGGACGGGGACCGTCACTTGTACTTTGCAAATCCATGGGTGCATTTTATTTGGGCTACACTCCCCTGCACAACCCACGTGTGTTCGATCCGCGGTAGAGTTACAGCACTTGAATTGATGAATTTTAACAGGAAAAAAAAATACCTCATGCTGTCTATAAAATAGGCTGACAGAGTTCAGTGAAACGTCTAAGGTAATAAAATTAGGAGATTCAGGACCTATTCCAATTCCTGATGTTGAATTTGACACATTTTTCCTTACTATAAATATTTCAGTTTCTGTTAGTGTGATTGTTTCTAAAATTAAATGTAAATTATCTATGTTGGTCTTCTATGGTACAGAATTGAAGTATTTCTTAAAACGTGCTCATCACGACTTATTCAGCTTCTAACTCAATCAAGCCTACTGAGACAGTATTCGAGCAATGCTGAGATGGCACTGAGCTACAAGGTGCTTGAGAGTATTCCAAAATCGCACTCAAAGTGCATCTCTAAGCCTAGGGTCATAAAATACTTCGTGAATTGTTGTAAAATGAGGTTTTATTAGCCAGATCGCTAAGTAAGTTTGTAATTTACAGTCGCCAAGAAAAAGAAAAATATCAGGCAGTTGAGAAATGCCCACCTCGTGGGTCAGGAAGGAAAAAAGCAGGTAGAAGATTGACTTTAAACCTAAATTTGTACACAATATGGTTTCAAATATTGATTTAAAAAGACAAAATGATAACAGCTAGAGTCTTATCTTACAATTTACATATATTATATACTATTCATTTTAATGCTGTTAATCTGAAAATGTATTAGAAAGTACATATTAAAATATTCAGTTGATTGAATAAATATTTAATTGATCGTATGGTACCATTATATGCTAAATATGCAAATCCATTTACTTTTTTATTTATAATGTCTATCTATCTTGTCATTTCTAGGAGAATAACACAATTTTAACATGTTGACATTTATTTCTTGAACAATTATAAATTTCTGGTAAAAATACAGAGGTTTTATTTCAACCCAAAATATAATTTATTTCTATAGTTTCATGTTCTACTCATGTAAAGGTTTGTTGATGTTGACAAGTGACTGTGATTACAATTTAACTGCCATTATTTTGAATATCTGTGTATTATTTAGGCTCCACATTGATCTAGGTAGCATTTTTGAATTATAATACAGAACTTTAAAACATAGCTAATTGTATATTTCTGTTATCCCCCTCCCCCAATGAGAAAGATTCTAAGAGGCAACTCCAGCTTAGATTGACTCACAGTAAAGATCTGAACTATTTTATTTCTTCTTGTCAGTCTTAGGCACTTTGTAAATATTTTTTAAAATGATAATTGTTATATGAAAGTCTCTAATATTCTTTCTGAAGAATAACAATCTCTCTCCAAAGATGGCTGTGTTTGGCCTAAATGATAAGATAAATTAAGTAATGGTAAAGAGTAACCACACATTCTTAATTTTCTGCATGACATAATGTGTTACTATATTAATTCAGGTGATGATTTGAAAGGCCTCTAAACTAAGAAAAGACCTTTGAGTACATTTTGTGAAAGGTGCTCCTATCTATTGTAATCATTTCCAAATACTGTAGGACCAAAAATTGCCTGTTTCTGATTTCCTCATTAATTCAATTTCACCATTTTTTTTTCTTTTTTATACAATTTGCATACTCTTGCCTGACTCTAAATAATTAAAATACTCTGAGTGGTCCAATTTCCAAAGGGCTTCACATGTACATTTTCCTCAATGTGTTTAGTTGGTATTTAATATTCCCTCATTCTTGAATTATTCCTAGGATGTCAAAGAACTTTGTAATCATAGTCAGGACTGCAACATCTGAGCAAGTAGAGGACACTAGTACTGGAAAGATTCATCCGGGTGACAACAGTCTGTCACTTGCATATGGCGAACAACTTGTGTGTGTGTGTGTGTGTGTGTGTGTGTGTGTGGTGCTGATGTTGCAACTCAGTCCTTTGCGCTGACATACATCCTCAGCCCATATTTTTAGTTTCTTGTCTTCAAACAGGGTCTTTCTAAGTCTCTAAGTTGCTCAGGTTGGGCTCAAACTCATGATCATCCTGCCTCAGTTTCCCTGATTACTGTGAATACAGACCTGTGCCACTAACTTAACTCTAAACAGTATTTTTGTAGGAAGCTTCTTTCACATTTTTAGGACACTCCTAGACATTTAGGATGTCATATTGCATTCTATGGAAAACTTTAAATAGTCCCTTGTTACCTCCTGTGGGGGGGAACCTCTCTTTGTATCAGCCATCAGAGATCTGTCACCATTGATTTGCAGTAATGAATTTACCTCAGGAAAATACTTTCATAAACTACACTCACATTGGGTGAAACAAGAGGACCAAAAGATGTTAATATTAACTCAGTAGATTCCTCTTTAGAAAACTGCTTTCACTTTTATTAATAAAGCTCAACAACTCATTACGTAATTGAAAATCCTGAAGACGTCTCTTCAGAAACTGGAAAAATCTGGAAGCACCATTGATGTAGAAATTAGCTCTCAAAATTAAACCAACTTGGAATTTTAATATCTTCCTTTTATTCCGCGAGATAGTTTTTTTCTTAAATCGTGAATGGTATTTAATAACTACTTTATACCGCTCAATATCTTAGTCACTATGAAGATGATAACCCGCATAGAAGCTGCTCAGGATACTAAATTAGGGGTAACGCTGTGACTCGGGATCAAGTGAACGAGGAAGGTCCTGGCTGGCTGGCAAGACTCCTTGGAGTTCTCCACAGGGAAAGCTAAACGGAGAGGCTGTGCCTTTCGGATGTGTAGGCAGTGGCAGCTCAGGAATATTTAGCACTAATGAAGAGCGCCAGAGCAGATCAAGGTAATTAGTGTTCATTCATTCTCCTTCACCGAGTCCTTCTAGTGCGTTCCATTCAACATTAAGTCTAAGCATGTACTATCAGGAATACAAGTGGGGCCTGAACCACCTGTCCTTGGGAAAAAATAACCAGCTGAGCCCCTGCTTTCCACATTCCCCGTCAACATCAACAGTGTGCTCACAGAGGCATCGCTTGTTTTTCCTGTTTAAAAACAGATTTCCTTATTTTTAAAGTGTAATTTATGGGACAATATTTAACTCATCGAACAGAGTCTTAACACTGAAACTATAAACCAATAAAACGTAGTACTTGGTGTTTTTCTTTTTAATTTTTTCCCTTAAGCCAATATTCTAATATGACAATAAAATATTGTTTTTAAGATCACAGTTCATATAATTGAGCTATTATATTTGGGGCTTGTTTTTTCAGACCTAAAGCATATTCTTCAGAATATGAAACACATTAACATTTTCCAAAGGAGAAAGTATTTTTATTTGAGCGCTGTGAGTTGGAAACAAATTGTTTGCATACTTAAATTATTTCTATTTCCAAATTGTATTTTCATTTTTATTTGAATAAAATAATTAGATATGCTCTTGTTGAGATTATATACAGCGGTCCTTTTCCAAATCTTTCTGTGTTTTTACGCATAATCAAATTTCAGATCTCTAGAAATTTTGACCTAAGTTAGAACTTACATTTCTTGATTCCTCAATTATTTCATTCATTTATTCTTTAAATATAGCTGGGTTTTTACTACTCGCTATACAATATTAGAAACGGTGTCTCTTAAAGCAGAAGTCAAATCAAAAAGTTAGCTGAAAAAGTTAGTGAAATTTTTATATTTTCCAGTTTGTTTTTCTTCCTAGGGAGGTGGGTCCCATTCTTTACTCCTCTGTTTGTCCCTGGTGTGACTCTCAGTTGGGTGAATTGACTTACCAAGCCTCAGTTCTGTAAACTTGAGCGGATGCACGCCATGTGCATCGGAAAGTGTTCCTAAACTTAAACTCTGTGGTGAAGATGACAATAATTAGCTTTTCCAATCAAAGGCTTTATGATTACTATCATCACAGGTCCTACTATCACAATGGCATAGTCAATGCATTGATCCATATTTCTTAAATTTCTGGTAAATAATAAGAGGGAGGGAAAGAGAGTAGTTAGAAGGGATCAGGATGTATTGCAGTGATATTATATTTCCCTAACACCACTGAGACTTTTTGATCTTGGTTCATTTCTCTAGTAAAAGCATCAACAGTATGATATGCATATTGTTTTAAAGCAAACATAACAGTAATTTGCACTTTAAAATGTATGTAGCTTACTTTATGTCCTTCGTGTTTCATATTCAGTAACCTTCCAGGCATTTGCATCATAATTTTTCTTCTGGCAATTACATCACAGTGGAACACTATGTAGTGTTCACAGACAGGGTTATACATCATTGGGAGGAGTAGAATTACTAGCACTCAATTCAGTCTCATTAGTCTGTAATTGCTAGGATTGTCAAAAAGTTATTCTGAAAGCGTAAAAGACAGCAGTGTTTATACTTATAAGAAAGACCGCAGATTTTTTAAACAAATATTTTAATTACATATATCCATTTAGGCTGTCGCTTTTATTTTTAAAAAGTTAATTTACTCTCAGCAAGAAGTTGTCATTCAAACCACTTTGCAGAGTAATTTGAAATGATCTGTACTAAGCTACTCTAAAATACTTATCATTGTCTACGCGAGAGAATTTCCTCCTCATTATCACTCCATAAAACAACTTTGGGAGGAGACTAGATTTCTTTAGTAATGCAGTAGCAATGAAGTGAAAGTTTTCTGGTTAGCTTTTCAATTTTTCCTTTTAGAATTTCACAACCTCAGCCAGAAAACACCTTGGCTCATGTATTAGTTCATTCTTTTGTCCCTAGGAACCAGAGTTGAAAAAGGAGAAAGATTAAATGAAAGCAAGAAATTCTTAAGTAGTTTGTGGTTAGTCAGACACTCTGAACATTAATGACAATCATGAAAAGAAAAATCCCGGTTAAGTTTTGAGGAGTCTTCTCAACGCTTAGAACTTTTATCAGGTTTAGTATAAACATTCCAGAAAGCATTAATGGAAGATTTTTATGTTATTATTGTTTATTTTACCACTACTGAAACTGCAGAGTCTGAAAATCAAAGAAACTAATTGTGGTCTCAAATATGCATTCACACATACATTTTTAAAATATATATTTATGTAAATATATATTTAGTATATCTTAAGAAACTAAAAATGACTGGAGAAACTGAACATTTATTTTGTAAAGCCTACATCTCTCTTATTCTGAATTATGCTAATTGAAAATCATTACTCATTTAAACTCAACTAGAAAATTCTTATTGACAACAGTGAATTTTCATTGATCTTTTCCTGGAGTTTTATATCAACATCCCAGTCTAAACAGTCTTAGAAGTTAATCATAATTTATTTTTAACAGTGTAAAAATAAGGAACTCCTAAAAGAAGTCATAATCCTCTAACTCATGCATTAGCAATTTCTGTAGCATAAATTTTACAAACATCACTGTTCCGCGTTCATGGAAAAATTCCACATCTTAATAACTACCACATTATGAGCTGCTGAGGTCTTTCTTTTAAAAACCACACAACCACACAGTAATAGAGCTTAAAAACTCTAACTCTGAGAGTAACTTAACAGAACAACTTGTACAATAGTGAATACACATGCTTTACCAATTTGTACCACGTAAAGTGATATTTGGCTTCACATAATGTAATTATTTATTAAATATTTTATTCTTTACTTTTGTGGTTTGCATACCAATACTTCACATTTAAGTAAAAATGGAGATTATAAGAAAATGCATGAATATATTGCTTCTGGGTATTAAGATTATGATTTTGTTTTTCTTTAGTTTTCTTTCAATGTTTAAACTATTCAAATTTTACTTGTTTTAACTTCAGCACTTTGCTTGTACAATATACAAACACATTAAAATGAGTTATCTCCAATCCTTGTTGCTCTTACGACTTCACATATTATCGTGCAGGCTACAATTTGTAATTTGTTGTTTGTACAATTAATCGTGGCAGGTACTCCTGTACTTGTACAGATCTTAAAGGTGAGGTTTCATCACTGTGGATAACTTTTTATCTAAAATTCTCTACATACATTTTTATAAGTCTCAGTAACTTTCCTTTCATTTCTTAGCTTGACGATTGCAGTTTTTTATTGAAATGCCAATATTTCCATCTGACTAAATTATCGTATATTTTCTTTAATCGTATAATATGAAAATTCACACTGATTCCTTGTATTAAATCAACACACAAGTAAATCCAATTTGGTATATTAACACTTTAATACACAAATTCTTTATTGGAATACTGTGTTGATTTTTATGTAAGTATTAAAAAATAAAATTAATCTATAGTTTTATAGTATTGTTCTTGTCAAATTTATGTCAGTGATATAAATTGTCAGAAATATTTTCTCTTTGTCTACAATGGAGAATAGCTTTCCTTAGGATTAGAATTTTTTTCAATTTCAGCAAAATTTACTCATAGGACCATCTAGAGCTTTATAATTTTAGCAAATACAATGAGTAAGAAGCAATAAATATGTGTATCAGTTCTTCAATATAAATGTTGTGACACATATTACCTAACTTATAACATAGGTACTAATAAAAACAATAATTTTAAATGTTAAAATTAGTTTTTCTTAGAATTTTTGTATCATCTACTTTTGGACTGTGTCGCATAAAGCTATTCATAATAGCCCATAATATTTTTTAATTAGTGCGTATTAATTTTGTATAATTTGAGGATCACTGTGATATATTTGTATACACGCATACAAACATACATCATACTTTGACCATATCTAAGGCCCATTGCCCTCCCCTAAACATTACCATTATTTTTTTTTTTTTTTTGTATTTCTTCTTTTGAGAAGCACTTGTTCTGATCTTTTCCCCTTATTGATTAATTTATTTGTTTCTCAGTGTCAAGCTTTTTTGAGCTATCAATATTTTGAACATTAACTCTCCGGAGGAAGAATATATGGCAAAGATTTTCTTCCATTATTTAAATGCCTCATCACTCTCCCTTTTTTTTTTTTTTTTTTTCTTTGTAGAACCTTTTAAGTTGGATGCAATCCTACTTGTTAATCCTTGCTATTCTTTCCTGAGCTTTTGGAATCCTATTTAAAAAGTAATTGTCTGGGTCTATATATTGAAAAGTTTGTTATAGGTTTTCTTCTAGCTTTCTCAAAGTTTCCACTTTTTAAAATTCTTTTCTCTTTTTTTGAGACAGGGTCAAAGTTTCCAATCCTATATGTAGGTCTTTGATTCATTTTGAGTTGAGTTTGTTTGGTGTAAGAGACAAGGTTCTATTTTTTCCCTCTTCTACATACAGCTATCTAATTCCTACAGCCTCGTTTATTAAGAGGACTTCCCCTACCCCATACATTTTTTTGGGGGGAGGGCACCCCTTCAAGGATTGGGTGACTGTGTGGTTTTATTTCTGGGTCTTTTATTCTATTCAATCAGTCTACATATGTGTTATGGTGCCAGTACCATGCTGTTTCTGTTACTATGGCTCTGTGGTGTATTTTTAAGCCAGGTATATTGATAATTTGAGCATTACTCTACTTACACAGGATACTTTTTTAATACATCTACATGCTTCTATATGAAGTTTTGCATTTATTTAATATATCAGAGAAAGAATATCTTTTTCTGTTAAGAAATTTTAATTTCACAAATATTTTTCTTTACTTGGGATAAAATGTTCTAAGTTGATTTTTCCCATAACTAAAAATATGCCACTCTAAATGTTTCTTGTAATCTCTGCCTCGACTTGTCTTTTTTTCTGCCTTACTAAAGTCTAAATATAAATTGTGATTCAATAGCAAATATGGTGTTTATTGAATTATTGAATTAAGACATTTAGAAACTTCTATGTATATTTTCAAGAGCTATGTTTATTTGAAGATATTGTCATGTAAAAATTTTTGGATTTTTGTCAAATCCACTAAGATCTCAAAGTCAGTGCCAGATTTAGTATTAGATTAAAATACTCTGTGTAAATTGAAAGAAATAAATGAGAACATAAGGGATTTTTCCTTCTTACATTAAAAAGGCTTGAGAAAGAAAAAAAATATGCCAATGAATGAAGTTATGTGCAAAATATTTGTGAGTGCTAGAGTATCTTTCTAAGTGATATAAGATCTGGCCATATATGCACACATATTCGGCTATGTTTAAAGGAATAGTTGGAACAGTCAACTAGATATTTAAAATATATAACATATATCACTAAACAAATAGAGAAATCTTTCAATTATACACTAATTGGATATTGGCAATTTTGTTTGTGTCACCCTAACAGTTATTCTTAGAAATAAAAATCCTTATGGGGTTTGGTAAAAAGAAAATTGGGACTCTCCTATCAGAGAGACCATTCGATGTTTCACCTTCTGCTTCTGACTCACTTCACTAAGCATGGTGTTCTCAAGTTTCTTCCATTTGCCTGTAAAAGCCTCCATACTGTTGGGCCCTACAGATGCATAGTACTACATTGTGTATAAATAGCACAATTTGTGTATCCACTGGTCTGTTGACAGGTATTTTGGTGACTTCCATATTATATCTACTGTTAGTTGTGCTGCTGTGAGCATGGTTATGTAAATATCTCTGTTGTGTGTTGTTTTGGCCTCTTTTGGATGTATTCCCAACAGGGGTGTCATTGCCTATGGAACTTAAAACAAAAAACAAAGTGAAACAGGGGGTCAGGTAGGGGAGGAGGAAGGGAGGGTAGGGTTGGGGGAGGGACAAAAGGAGAGTGGGAAAGCCCTTGTCACCTTGACAAGATACATATGTGCATAAAAGGCTCAACTCCATTGTACACCTTAAATTTTGCACGTATACATATCAATAAAATGGAGGGAAAAAAGAAAATTGAATTAGAGGACAGTGTTGACCACATTGCAATTTGTCCCGCAACTTCAAGGTGATTGTTTTAAGACAGGGTCTCACTCTGTAGCCTAGGCTGTTTCTCAGCTCACTATGTAGTAAGGACTAGCCTTGGACTCATGAAAATTACCCTGCTTCAGCCTCATGAATTCTGGAATTACAGGCATGGACCACTATGCCTGGTTTAAGGTGAAAATTCTGAGCAAAGAAATCTCATCATTTTGAAGAAATCTCATCATTTGTGCATGCTAGAAAAAAATAAGATACTGAACAGCATTCAAATATAGGTTGTGGTTTCGTGGAAAATATTCAATTACGTCCGTGTGGGAGTGGGAGAGAAATATTATAAAAATAGCCATGAGTTCATTCTACTATTGTTTTTACTTGTGTGGGGGCAATTAGCTCTTTGCATGATTACTCAATTAAGCATTCATTAATTTAATTAAGAAATATTTATTGATGTCCCATTGGAATCTAGGAACAAATACTGATTTTATGCATATTACATTGTGAGGTACACACTGTAAGAAATAAAAACCAAACCCAAGAACTTATTGCATGGCTACTGCATTAATCCAAAAGTCATGATGTACCAAGCCCTACATTGTAATTGAAAGTAAGCAAAAAGAAGTAGATACAAAATTCAGTAGTATACTCAAGGGGATTTGCTTTCTAATTTGTGAATGATGAAGAGGGAACCTAAAGGCTTCAAAATATACAGAGCACAGCCATAGAATTAAATCCATTCTATCTATTTTATGAAGATTCCAGGACGGAATGCAATTTTTTTCTGAAACAGGGTCTCACCTTGTAGTCAGTCCATTCCAGGCTGGTCTTGAGCTCACTGCGGAGTCCAGGCTGGCCTCAGACACACAGCAATCTTCCAACCTCAGCCTCCTGAGTGCTGGTATTTCAAGTGTAGGCCACCACTCCCAGTTTATGTGGTTTTGGAGAATGGAGCTCAGGAGTCCCTCTCCTTGATAGGCAAGCGCTCTAACCACTGTGCTACTCCTCCAGCCCCGGACTGCAATTCTTCACCCTCAGAGTAATGTAGCTTGAGTTGGCCTTGTTGTCAGATGTTCTTGTGCTGACACTGGCATTGAACAAATGCCACCGTGTCAAAGTTCTTTTTAGCACTAATTTTACTAAGATTTTTCAAGATTTGAAGAATCTACCTGCTCTACTATATGCTGTCCTCTCTGTGGAGACCTACATGAGAACATTCAAGTTTCTAGAACTGTGCATAGGACCCCAGCCCCGTCATTCTTTCATTGATTTCCAGTAAGCGCAAAACAATACCATTAGCAATAATTAATTAATTTTTAAAGACAGAATGTAAATGTTTGTTCTATTTTCTACCTTATTTCTCTGTTTACTTGAATTTTCTTCCTTGTTTCATTTTGGCTGTTTAGAGATGAAGCTGTCTTTTCCAATCATGTTCAATGGTAACTGCATGGGATAGAAAAATAAACAAAAGGCTTGGAATCAAAGAATCTTTAACATCCCATAAATTGTTTAGCTTGCATGGAGATAGCAATAGCTCTGCTCTTTATTAGGTTGAGAGAGGAGGTGGCAGTCCATGCTATGGCTGGGAGTGGTAGGTTCACAACATTTGACGTTTGAATCTGACTCTGAAGCCTCAGTCAAGATATTCACAGAATGATGGGTGCTAGCCTCACAGGCTAGCCACCTCACAGAAGCCACACAGGTTAGGACTGTTTCCATGAGGATTTAATTTCAATATTCATTTTAGACAAATATTGAAACCAAGCACAGTGCTTTCAGTATCATCTTTGCCTTCTCTCTGCTTTTGGTAGAATGAGTCATATTTTTAAGATTTTTGATTCCCATGCAGTTTTTTCAAATAGAAGTGATATTTCCAGCTATCATTAGGTTATTTCCTTGCCCGAAGACAGAGGACGTGTGTGTTCTGCTCCCTAGATCTGCTTCAAAGCTAAACATTATCCTTAAAAAAATCTCTTTGCAGTTCTTCAAGATGGAATACACCCTCCCTGTTGTTAAGGCTGTTCACACATTGCCATTTCCTTAACACTCAAAGTGTAGTATTGATTGTACTTCCACATTTACACTTCTTCCAAAGTTCTGGCCACTAGCTTGCTTCAAGTCCCTTCCCTAAAGAAATATGGAGTTACAGTTAAAAATTAGTGTCGTGTGCAGCGAAATGCGTCAGACCCAAAGATTAAATTTCAAATGGTTTCTCTAATTTGAGAAACTCAAATTATTATTAGTATATTTATATATTACTATCAAATTATTATTATTGCAGTCATTTCACAGAACAAAATGGGCAAATAATGGGAACTAGAGGGAGTGGGAGAAGGATGACAAGAAAAGCAGAGGGGAAGGACTTATAATTTTGTTAGGATACGTACATATACACAAAAACTCAGGTTCAATGTAAACATTAAAATTAGCGCAAATAGACACACCATGCCATATAAATCCTAAGTGCTGGAGGTTAATCTCTGCAAATACATACAACTAAACTTACCCAAAGTATGATTTATTGTGTCACGTTGTAATGGAGCATCAGAAAGCTATGTCAATGTAGATTAATATTCATCTTGTTCCACTTCTTCCCCTGACTCCTAACCGTGGAATGTCCTCTTTCATTCCTCCACACGTTGCTAATACACCTGAAATCTTAACAGGTTGTGGTAAGGACTAAAGACCTGCTTCCAGCAAGAGTTGTTTTTCAGTTATTATGATGATTTACCATATTGATGAGGACTCCTACACTCATTTTCTTTCCAACTCAGTGCTGTCATTATATATGAAAGTTTCATTCAAAATACATACTAGGAACACAGCTGTTCCACCAATGTGTCTTTTCATCCCAACGCCTTTTCTCCTCCATTTGACATCTCCATTTTATAGAAAATCCTCAGACATACCTGCTCCAAAAGTGTTTCTTCCTTTAAACAAAAAACCTGTGCCTACTCTAATGATTCCACCACATTCTTTCAATTCTTCAACGTGCTTTCTTTTTTCCCCTCCAACTAAATGAGACAACTCATATTCATTCCATGCAGACAACCTCAGATCTCCTAACCTATCCTCACTGGTTTCACATATCAAAAATGTTTCTAAGTCTGAATGAAGGTAATTTCTTTAATCTTACTCATAACAAGCATTCCCTGCCTCCTTAACGAGAGAGACCAAATTTGGGGAAACTCTCATTTTGAAGCCCGGAGACCTTCTGCTTCTCGTGCACTGTAGAGTCTCCATTTGCATTTGTCATCGAAGTCGTGTGTTCTGTTTCTCCACATTGCACTGTGCCAGACTGAAGGTGGTTTCTTTTTGCTGTTGATCTTTTCAGTCCAGCTTTAGTATCTGTCCCTACTGACTCTTTTTTTTTCTTCTTTCAGTTCAAGCATTTCTGAAGTGAATTTTAGAAAAGTTCAGACTAATTTGGTACTTGGAAAGATTAACATAAAGATTATTGTGTTCATGACATTCTTTCCATTTGCATTTTCATACTGGGCGATCCTAGAGGCTATGGAACACCCCTCCAGCTCCTTACAAATTGTCTGGTTTTTTTTTAAAAAATCTGGAGCTTGGAGCATAACGCAGTGATTAGAGTGCTTGCCTAGGAAGCGCAAAGCCCTGGGTTCAATTTCCCAACACCACATAAGCCGGATGTTTTGCCAAATGCCTTTATTCCCAACGCTGTGAGCTAAGGCAGGATTGCTATGAGCATGAAGCCACCTTGAGCTACATAGTGAGTTTAAGATCGAACTGGATTTCACAGTGAGACCCTGTGTCAAAACAACAAAAAGAGAAGGAAAGGAAAGAAAAGAAAAAAAAAAAAGAAAAAAGGAATTTCAGATAAATTTCAATGCTGACCATTTAGAAAGATGTTATCGAAAAGAAAATTTTTTAAATAATGTTTTGTAAATATAAAACTTCAAAATCTTTCATTACTCACAAATATTTAAAAAGAAACTATGGTGAAATTTTTGTTTTCCTAGTTTCTTAAGTATCCATTTCTTTTGAATTTTCTCTCTTATGATTTTTGACTGTGTTGACTCTCCTTACCAGCACACAGTAACACCCCTCCTTCTTGTCATACAGTATTTCATATTCTATTTCGTTTTCTGTTTAATGGCTACATTCACTATTTGGTTGATTCAACAGTGTAATTTCTATCTTGATATTTAGGTTGTGCTTCTGCTGGGAAAATAGCACTTTAAAAGAGTCACAATCTAAATTCTTGCTCGTCAATCTTAGCTGGATATTGAATACTAATATTTTCCTCAGTCCCCTCTTACATATTAAGTGCCCCAGTGCTCTTGCCTCAACCTCTCAGACATTTGATGCAGACCATGTCGAATCCACAGCATCTTCTACTATATAGAAAGTCCGGGTGAGAGTCCATCTCCGCTCTCCTTGTTTTCAGTCTTTTTCCTCTCCTGTTAAAAGTTTTCTATTTTGTTTTGTGTGGGTTTTGTTTGTTTCATTTCTGTTTGAGACAGACCTACAGTCTACAGTCCAGGCTCAGCTTGAACTCGCTATGTGACCCTGGCTGGCATCAAATTCACAAGAATTCTCCTGCTTCAGCCCCCCAAGTCTGAAATTCTAGGGTACACCATCATGCCTGGTTTACGTGGTGCCAAGGAATCGAACTCGAGTCTTTGTCCTTACTTGGCCAGGGCTCTAACCTCTGTGCTATTCCTCAAGCCCCAGCTTTCCGATTTTGTTAATTTCAGTCATATTATCTTCTGGAATACTTTTTCAAAGTTATCTCAACTATCTTTAATACACATTCATTTCACTCAATGTTTGTCATCAATTTTCAGTTTTTCCTTGTGCTGGATCGTGATTTCTCTGGATTCTTTCTCTTATCTTTGACTTTCGTAATGCCTGTCAACATGCGTCATGGTGTCACCCTCCTCTGGCTCCAGGCGCTTGCCAATCTTGCGTTCTCTTGATTATCTCCTAATCTTAGGGTCATTTCCATGTCCTATTTAATTTTTGTTAACAATGTTCTTTCTTTTTCCTTTCTATACTTTGGCAACAATAACACTTGCTAACTTATAAAGTTCACTTTCATGCAAAGCAATATGAAAACTTTGTCTCTTCATTTATTCTCTTGGAATTCTCAACCTGGATCTCCCTCACTGCATTTCATAGTACTGGTGCTGGACAGTCTGGATGAAGAACTTGCAAGCCCCTTGCTTTTCCCCTGTTTTCTGTGCTTTCTGGTATTATCAGACAAAGAGAATGTCCCTGTTTCTATTCACACAACCACTGGAAACGATCAGCGTTACCTGCACGATGCCTTATCCTCTGCTCTGGAAATCTTTAGTAACATAGATTAGATGTTCACCGTTACTAAGTAACAACAAAGGACCTTGAACAATATATAAAAAACAAAACCAGGCTGCAACAAGATAGAAAGTAAAAATAATTAAACTTAAAGACAGTTTTGATCTTTGTTTTGGCCTGAATTATGTGTATTATAAATATCAAATGATCATTTTCAAAACTAGTGAGAAAAAATCCAATCATGAATAAAATGACTATTTCCCACATATAATGTAAGTCAGCTAGTTAATAAAATTATAATTACTTATCTTAAGTGACAAACATCACTAAGAATTCTGAGTAAAAATGATTCACGTTTTTGTCCCTAGAGCAAACTTTTGAAAAGTTTCACTTCCTCTATATAATTTGACAAAGAAAGAAGTGCACCTACTTCTTCCACATTTCTCTTTCTTTTCTTTGGGAAGAAAACATATTATTTTTGGTAAACTGCACTTTTACTAAGAGGAGAAAGATTGACATTCTGAGAGCAGACAGGTAAGATGTTCGACAGATGCAACCAGCCAGAGAAGAGTCTTCAAACCCCTTACTCCTCAACTTTCACATCAGCCTCTCCCTACACTTCTGTTGGAGTGCACCAAAACTGCAGAACATTTCAAGAAGAAAGGTTGCTGCCATTATCTGCTTAAGGGCACTACGAGCTCTGAAACCTAGTGGCAGAATTGACAGTGGAAGTAGGATGAGAGCTAGAGAGGGAGAAATAATCAATTCACACAGAAATGATGTCACGCACATGTCCCAGCATAAGTGCAAAGGGAAGAGGCTATAAGTGCAGAGTCCCAGCGGCAGTGCTGAGAGCTGAGTTCCTCCTGAGAGGGCGTACGCCAGTTGGCCACACAAGTGTGAAGTGGTGTGAAAGCACAGATCATGTTTCTTCGAGGACTATTGTAAAAAAAAAATAAATAAATAAATAAAAAGAAGAGAAAAGAAAGAAGGAAATATGAAAAGAAGAATGAGGAAAGAAAGAACAGAGGGAAGAAAGAGGGGAAGTGTTCATCATGAGAACGTTTGCTAATAGTCATTGTGACGATTTCCTTGTAAGAGCTTGTTTCACCAAGAATTCAAAAATAGAAAACATCCAATCTACAGCTTTAAAAAAAATATTTAAAATCAGCTTTTCAAAAAATGATTAACTCTACTTTCACAATGAAGAGAATATGGTCTATAACACTTCTACTGCTGGTGGCTGTTGGTCCTCGATGTCTCAGTTCAGCTACGTTTGCACGTGTGCCTCATCCTTGAGATGGATTATCTTGCAATTAGAGATGATGACTTATTCAGTGTTTTGCATAATCTATAGAGTCTGGCACAATGTTCCATATAATAAATATACTCAGAAAAAATTACTAAATCTAGTTCTTGATGCATTCATAATAAAAAGATGAGTTTCATTCATAGCAATTGCTATAGAAAAAACAATTCAAAATAAGGCATTTCAAAGGTGAATCATAACCAACTCTCAGCTTCTATGCCAAGGGTTAGCTTCATGTCACTAAATGCACTGCTAGCTCTTTAGGTAGAAAAACGATGATGATTTAGCCAATCTTACCTGTTACTGTAGTATGTAAAACAAATCATGTTCAACTTTAATTTCCCAACAGTTTCATTAAAATGCACAGAAGTCACAAGCGAAAATCAGACTAATAGAGATAGTCATTTTGTTGGTAAATATTAGCCGTTGTTAGATACAGCTAACTTGCTATATATAAACTACAACAACATGAGTGAAGTTCTAGTGACTTAAATGTTTCCTTGATTCATATGAACAAAAAAAAACCCTCATTTTTATTCTATGTGAATTCTTACACTTTGAAACTCTACAGATCTTATTTTTCCCAAATTTGAATCAATTCATAGAAGCTCACTGGTGAGAGTTTGCCTTGAGTCTCAGAAGAGACTTTGGGCTTGGGCCAAGTGCTGGAACTGTTAAGACTTTGGCAATTCTTCGAGAAGGACTAAATGCATTTTTCATGAGGAGGTAGATATGAGTCTTCTTGGTGGCAGGGTTAGAACTTAGTGGTTTGGATTTGGTGTGTTCCCCCAAAACCTCGTGCATAAGTTTATTTTTTCTTACAACTGCCAATGAAAAGAAGTATAATATGAAAAAATTGTCACTAGTTAGCAGTTATCTTTGTTACAAATCAGGTGACAATCTGTGTATGAGACTATTACCATATTACCTATGCTGATTTATCTATTCATACACCAAAAATATTGTAACTTTGTAAATTATAATATTTAAGTCTGTAGTGATGTCCTCAGTAGCTACTCATAAATAAATGTCTCTAAGCACTTGAGGTACTGTTCATGTGACTGGAATACTGAGTATTTGAGTTAAATTTTAGTTTACAAATAAAATAAAATTCAGTTATTCACTGGCATCACCAATATGCCAAGTACTTCACAGACACTCTGATGATATAGCCGTTGATTCTCAATATAGAGGACACGTGACTGAATTACTGTCTTTGTTTCTTCTGCTTACACTTCACTTCAAGACCCCCCTCCCCCCATTTTTTTAAAGTTTGTATAAGTACAAACTTTAAGGTTTACAATGAAGATGAGCATTTTGCATTCATATATATCTTATCAAGGTGACAAGGACTTTCCCACTCTCCTTTGGTCCCTCCCCCTACTCATCCTTCCCTCCCTCCCCACCCTACCCCCCTGGTTCACTTTGTTTTTCATTTTAAGTTCCATGAGATAGTTGTGATCCGGGTTTCTCATATCAGAGAGACCATACGATGTTTCACCTTCTGCTTCTGACTCACTTCACTGAGCATGATGATCTCAAGGCAAATGGAAGAAACTCCATGAACTTTTTAATTGCATCCAACATGTTTTAATGGGTCTTACCTGACTATCATTCAACTCATTTTACTCATTGGAATTCCTTCTATGATTTGTTATTTGGAATTGTACTGTTAATAATCTAACAATGAGTCATTTTTCAAATTGTTCTTTTGAAAAATATACACTTTTGCCTAATTCTACTGAAATTAGAGAACATGATCAGTACAAACTTAGTCCTTGCAGTGATTTCATATTTTATGGCTCTGTATATGGTAAAGAATAGATCTTCTTCCACTATTGTATTCACTGTTTAATATGTAACCATAAGTTAAAATTAGGTGTGAAGTTCAAATCACCCTTGACCTTATTAATTTTTAGTGCTTTTTGGTAATTACAGGGAGTAGAATGCTTAATCGCCAGGTAGATTTATGAATTTTTCTAATTCTCCTTTTGGTTTTGTGTCCCATGATAGGTATACTTAAATTTAGTAGTGCTGTATCTTTCTGCTGACTCTTTTTTGTTATTAGGTATTTCTTTTGTTATCCAGTAGCAGTTTTGGCTAGAAGTTCACTTTTTCTCCACTTTACTATTTCGACCCTGGCTTTTGTTTTGTGAGTATTAGTTACGTTGTAGAGGTTAAATTCTTACAGTTTTTCTGATTAATCTTTCCTTACATATTTTAGTTCCCTTTAAATTGAGAACATGTTTCTTATCAGTTGCATATACTTGGTCATTCTTTTTCACTTGTTCTTACAAATTAAATTTTTATTGATTTTTAAATTAAATTTATATTTTATGAAATAAAGTGGTAATATTAAAGATATTCTCATGTGCCTATATTTTGTTCTTCCATCCTTTATGTTGTCCCACCCTTCTTTATTGAGCAATTTTGTATTACTCCTATATATTTGGTTTGAATTTTTCCCTTGTTAATTGATTTTTATAAAAGTATGTTTAGTATTTCCTTAGCATCTCTTGATTAATTATAATATCAATGTAATGCCTTGACATATATCAAGACTTTATTCTTTTTTATTATTCTTATTTCATTTCATGAATATACCCCATTGTATCATTTATTGATTGTATTTTTTCTACTTTTTCCTTATAGTTTCTTTACATTTTGAAGAATATTTTCATTAGAGCCGAACATTCAGATTCTTCAATTGTTGTTTTCTTTCTTTCTTTGTTTCTCTTTTTTGAACTCTTTCTCATCCCACCATCTTCCTCCTTTCTTAACTTCGGTTGGGAACCAGCCATGGGCATCAGTGTTGTGCAAATGGCATTTCTGATGTACATGTTGAAAGTCTGAGATTCATCAGCACGGAGTTCAAACACTTAGCAGCTACTCTTACGGCCCTTTGCAAGCAATTGCACCTGCACTTGCATATTTGGCAACCTACTGATTTCTTTCCTTTAGGTTTCTTTGCTCGCAACTTCTGCCTGTACAGGTTGAGTCAGCAAACAGATCCGGGGACACTGGGGGATATATGTCTGGCTTCCTGTATCTCTCTCTCTTCTCAATAAAAATTTACCCCTCAAATTACCAGCTTCTTTGGCTTCTAATTTTAGACATTTTCTGCCCTGTTCACTCACAGAAGAAGTAAGAAAGGAAGGAGGAAGTCCGTTTTCCTAAAGCAAGAGCTGGTGAATCATTGTTAGTAAACATCAGTCTTTTGTGAAGAATTCATTTCCAGGTACCCTCTTTTTTCTCAAATTATGGCTCTACATATCCTCATTGTATTAATTCTTTCAAACTATTCCAAGTAACTTTGTTATATAATTAAAGTTTAGAAATACTAGGATTCAAAACATTCTAATATTGTCCAATACAGTATTACCTTTATGTCTAGAAATAATGCAAGCTGAATAACTGCATTAATGTGAATCTTTGCCCATGGTCAGTTAGTCATAAGTAGTGTTTTATCACAACTTATGTCTGAATCCAAAGGACTAGATCCACAATCATGTTTATTCAATTCTGTTTGGGTCAGGGGTAGTTTCAGCTTCTCTGGATTAATTCTAACTGGAAGGGTTTGTTCTGTTTCCTCCTCAGATCAGTACACTGAGCAGAGTACTTTTTTTTTCTTGTAGGAATTCTAGATATTTAAGACAACAAGAAGAAACATGAAACTTTATATTCAGACACAAGCTGTGTACTTGTGACTACTTATTATTGTTTTACAAATTCACATACTGAGAGACAGATAAATTTGAAGCTTTTTGAAGGTAAATGGTTACAACTTGAGACCGTCATGCTTAGTGGAGTGAGTCAAACACAGAAGATTAAATTTTGCCTGGCTTCTCTAATATAAGAAATTTAGAATTCAGGCACTTTACAGAACAAGTAATTATGACAGGGGGATTTGGGGGACTGGCTAGGGTGCTGGAGGGCCAAAACTGGGAAGGAGAAGGGATTATAGTGTTGACTCAGTATATATGTGTACAGAAACCCAAGCTCATTGGCAATCATTAGGTTTCACATTCTTAAAAAATAAAGAATATTGAAAAAAATTTGATAGTGATATACATAAGTCAACTTAAAATTACTTATTGATAGATTAAATGAATGAGAATTATAATGTAATTATAATGTAATGTAATGTAATGGTAGTAGGAGACTGAAGATTTCCACAAAGTTTTCAAAATTTTCCTGTGCTTGTAATGGCAATCTTACCACTCCATTCAACACCCATGTGACATCCCATTCTCAATTTCCCTTTAGTTCATGTTTTCCCAAAGAAAATGAAGACAGAGAAAGGCATGGAACATGGAACCTTTGCAGTTAGTAGGGATGTTAAAACATTTATTCGGTAGCTAGAAACTGAAATGAGCTATAAATAGCATTCATTAAGTGAAGCTGCAAAGTAATTTTCTTGAAGGAATGCTATTCTAGAGCATTATAAACAAGGATACCATATAGGTAGGCTTCCTATTTTTTTCACTGAAGAAACAGTGATTTAAATTCAAAACCATGAAAATGTCAAGTCACAATAGAAAGGCCACATTCCACTTGCCACTTAGAGACTCGTTTTTTTGTTCATAGCTCTTATAATTGAAATTTTATTATATTATCCTGCTGCACAGCGTGATTTCCTGTTATTTGTCTAATGTTTTTTAAAGAACATTAATTTAATAACGATAGTCATATTCATCCTTGGCTTCTAACAAATGTACTATTTCATTAAGCCTGTGTATACAACATTGCTGTAGTCGATGCACGTCTCATGCTGGCCATTATGTGACTCTGAGAATAAGGCAGAACAGAAAAATAATCCCCAAACCCTGAGATATTACCTTCCCCACCCCCCCTCTTCTTTAAAGAACTTCAGCTCTTAGGGTGTTACAGCTTTATCTCTCTTGAAAGTACTTTGGTGTTTCTGTTTGCTCCTCAGAAAACAAATTTTATTCTTCTCTTATAGAAAAGCTTAAATCCTGTAGTTTAGTTCTAGGGAAGCATTGTTAACTTTTACTGTCTACACTGCACATAGACATAGCAGAAATTTCCCAAAGAAAAGCAACAAACAGAAATCACAGAGCTATGAGTAACATAGGTAGAGCACCAGTGAGTGTCACGTTTTTCTATTTTCAGCTTAATCTTAAGGCAATTAAAAGTTAATAGCATTAATGTATTCTTTACATCCTATCTTCAACTATTTTGTTGAAGAAAATGTATGTCACAATTAGAAAACTCCAGGTCCTTTGAAAAGAAAAATATAGCGTATACACTGTGCGCTGTAACTCGTTTTCATAAAGACGAAGAAGTAGACCTCTCTTCTCTCCCCGCTTTTCTTGCCTTTTCTTTTTCTGTCTAGACAACAATTTTAAATGATATCCTGAGGATTTTGTTTTTTGTATAATTAAAAAGAAAAACCAAGTATAATTATTGATAATAAGTCTAAGTATTCCATCCATTATTTCAGTTGCCACAGTAAAAGTGATAAGTTTAAACAATCGCCTAACTTATTTATTAGAGAATAAGAAGAGACATGGTATAACTATTCTATGGATGTAATTTTTAAAATGTATACATACATCTCAAATTGGGAAGTCTGTAATGATAATTAAATATCAGAATCCTAAACTAATATCCTTCTTTAGCGTTCAAAGAAAAAGCACAGACTGAGAATCTCCTATCGCTGCTTCTCTCATAAGGCCTTGAATTAAGTTCTTAATCAAAACTCCTTGTTTAACAGGAGGCATGATTATTTCTAATGTCTGCATCTCTTAACTTTTGCACTGATTCTTCTGCCTTATGTAATTGTGGAAACAACTTGTTGTCAAAAAACTAAACTAAACTAAATTGTTCAATTGCCTAAAGATGATAAAGACCTTAAAGAAAAGGGTTGTTGTGCCAGCTGCAGCTTGCTTGGACAAAAAGAATGCAGAGACCATTCGATGTTCTGATATGAGAGACTCAGATCACAACTCTTATGGAACTTAAAACGAAAAACAAAGTGAAATGGGGTAAGGCGGGGAGGGAAGGAGGGAGGGCGTGTAGGGGGAGGGACAAAAGGAGAGAGGGATAATCCTTGTCACCTTGACAAGATATGTATGTGCACAAAATGCTCAACTTCATTGTAAACCTTAAATTTTGCACTTATAAATACCAATAAAACAAGGGGGAAAAGAATGCATATTCTTTCGAATCCTTGCCCAGGAGTGCTCGCTCTGCCACAGCTGGGGTACATTGTGTTTCCCTCACTTGTAAGTGTAGTGTGTGATAAAAAGTAGCCTATGTCTGTTGCTTTGAGCAGAAAACATGCCTTGTTCATTTGAAACACAGTGAGTAAGCTCCACTATGTTTCTATTTTTTTAATTAACTGTAAAAACTTCAAATTGATTATTCTAAAATCAAATTATAATTATTTTAAAAACTATCACAATTTCATTCTCAAAGGATTCGAATCAGGCATGTTTTATAATACTTTACTTTTTAATTATTTTACAATGCTCATGGTCAGACTCTTACATTTAATGGATTTCAGAAGAGAGTTTGTGGCACTTAGCATTTCAAGCTACACACTACTCTTGTCTGCTGTCCTTCAGCTTTTGTGAATTTCTTGTAAATTTCTAATATATTGACTTAAATTTCAAAACTACTTTCTTCTTTACTATTTAATGGTGAAGCTTTGATTTTTTTTTTGTGTGTGTGTGTTTGCTTTTTTCCAAAAAAAAGAGAGATCTTTATGTGCATCATTTAAAGTTATGTGATACTGCCACACAATTGTACTCAACAAAACAGTCAGGACACACTCCCACAGATCACAGCTATCAGCCGGAACACCACAAGGATGCGTCGCCATCCAGCCCCTTACTTCGTAATGAACCCTTGCTCCCTGTTCACCTTCGAAGTGATCCAGCATTAGCTGGAGTTGTGGTTCCTGTGGCCTTCACTTGCTGGTAGCGCCCAACAGCGGAACCAGAATCAATCTCTGTCAGGCCCATAATTGAGCGCTTCCCTAATTTATGAGACAGTTTTCCCATTAACACCAAAATCTAGAGAATTAAATAAAAACAGACCTCCACAAGTGCTGCTGCATAGGTGAGTGTGGGAAAAACGTTGATAAATTCACGTGTCTTGTGCAAGCCTGACTTTGAAAAATTCCCTGTCAGAGTTTTAGGTCACATTCTGACAACAATTAGGAACAGTGAAATAAATAGGTGGCGATTCTTCTTTGTTTTGACAGGTGATGTAAAGCCATCTTTACCAAGAAAAAATGCTGCTTTATGAATAGGAAATGCAATACCTAGCCATCTCACTGTGACTGAAAATCTGCAGGACCTTCTGTTATATACAAGCGAAGAATCGTTTTGAAGATTTAGAAGTTTGGTGAAGCTGTTTCCAGCTCACTATTTGGGAGATTCCAGTACAAGTGCAATTCCATGCCCAATGCAGAATCCATTCAATGGTTAAAAAAAGTTAAAATGTCCAGTTAAAGTATATTTTTAGCATGAAAGATCTAATTAAAATATTTTGTGAAATGTTCTGACAAAATCTAAATAAATCATGAAGCTGAATAAAATGCAAGTCCTTTTTATTCTAATTCAATATATTTCATAGACTTCTGAACCATCTGTTGATAACATGATCATGAGTTAATTTCTTTGATATTAAAATTATACAAATCAGCCTTTTTATATTCATTGATTGTGTTGAACCTATTGAATGTTTTATGTATTAGTGTAAAACTGCTAGCTCGTTGGTAACAAATTTAGGAACGTCCTATTTGTTGCTACTTAATGTCTGAACTAAATTTGTTAAATCCTTTAAAAACTAATTTTCATTTATCAACTTATCCAGATTCTTCTAAAGAAAATAAATCAAAAAAGCAAAATAAAATGAAAAAACAGAGCTTTAAAATACATTTAATAATAAGAATCTAGGTATGCATAATTCCAGAAATTGAAATGTGATATACATAACTGTGGAACTAAAATCAATAATTGGTATTTATATACATTCTATATTCATCCACGCATCCATGCAACATGTTGTACCAATTTTAGTTTCTGGACTCTGGTAAAAATTACACACACACACGCACACACACACACACACACACACACACACACACACACACACATGACACTTCTCCAGTTACATGAGTGGAGGTTTATGTTCTGTGATAAGAGGGCAGCTGGCTGTGTGTGGTTGGTAAAAGTGCAATCCTAGGGAATGTGACTGTTCTCCACATGAGGATTCAGAACCTTCAAGCATCTTTTATTCTGTGATCTCACAACTCTCCGGAACTACATCATCCAGCCTGATGAAAAACAGAGAGACTGGGAGTATATTCATGCATTAAAAGCCATCATCACCCAAATGGGATCTGTGCTTTCAATTCCTTGACTACGTAGATGCGATGTGGTTTTAGGTAACAGAACTAACTTTGACATCTACTGAGGAAAAAAAATAGCACATACCTGTGGGGAACCACCTGTTTAACTTGATCCATGATGTCTGACGTGTCTGGGTCGGCCTGCTCTGTCCCTGGGCCCGAAGGAGAAAGCTTCTTGCCCAGTAACCCCCCCCCCCCCCCCGTTCCCAAAAACCGAGCCCCCTCCTTCCCTCGTCTGTGCCTAACCCAAGTTTACACCCAGCTTGGCCATGAAAGAGTGCAAATAGCAAAATGTTATGTACCTCCTTATCTGCCTTGTAGCTTAACAGAATGTTTTGAGGTTATTGTGACTTGACTAGAGCTTGCACGAACAGCTGCTGTGGAAAGCCCCGAGCTTTTTAACCCTATAAAAAGCCTGCCTGAGAAAAAAAAAGTTGAGGCTTGATCAGAAAGCCTGTCTTGTCTCCCTCCTTTGTGTCTCTTGTCCCTTCTCATCCTCACCCGCCCCTCGCAGGTCCTCGTTGAACTGTCCGGCGGGTCCGGACACATATCTGTCTTTCCCATACATCTATAATGTACAAATACTCTATCTACACCACTTGCTCTTTACTAAACTACTTAGCAAACTGCCATGTTGGAATGTAGCAATACTGAAGCAAGAAGACGCTAACAGCCTCTAAGATATAGATATAAAATATGTGAATTGAAGCACATGCACTGTACACATCGAAGAACCACTAAAATGGCCGCCTAGTTGGGAGTGATGAGACATCAGGATCTGAGTTCAGAAGACAAAGCAAACTGGTCTAAAAGAAAAACAAGTAAAAAATTAAGTAAATGAAAAGGCAATCTTGATTTGAATCAATTTTTCCCTTGTATGGTCCTACTATGTGTTTCTTGACATTTGGTTCTATCACATGTGTTAATAAAAGAATAATGAGAAAAAATAGGTCTTATCTTGGCAAATACAGTTAAAAGCACTCTCTTAATGCAACCAAGACTGTAAGGCATAGAGATATGTAGGATAAGCACCTGTTCAGTCACCCAATCATGATAGGTTGAAGTTATTTAGCATGCAGTTGAACTCTCGTTGGTCCATGAAAGCACAATTTCAATGTCACCCCATTGGTGACACTGTTCCTGGCCCTTTTTATCCTACATTGCAATTTTCACTGAGCATTCTTACTTTCTTGACCTATGGCAGTTATGGAACTTACTTGTCCTCTACACTATAAGCTTTTGTTGATTGGATGGTTTCTTGTTTTTGAAACCACATTTGAAAATATAAATTCACTATTATAGCAGAAAACAACACAATAACTTATATTCAAAGTTATCTCACAGAAAGTCATAAAGCTTGTTGGCTATATTTTTTATTTACCAGGACAGGGAATATTTAACCCAGCTTAGAATTAAATGCTCAAATTTTAATTTACAGAAGTGCATTCATGTTATCAAGAATGTTCATCTAGCCACACACAGTCATATTGTATTGTATATTAATATTATATAAACGAAAATGAATACATAGACTCAAACATATTAACTTATTTTACTATTAATATATATAAAAGTAGAGATTATTATAGTGACAGTGTGGCTGTCATCTATAGTACATATTTTATATAATGTGTAACAATAAAATATTTATACATAGTATAATAAAATATTATATAAAATAGATATATATTTACCACAATTTAATTAGAGCTTATAAAGCATAAGTACAAATGTGGAAAATTTGAAAGATTATGAGTTAATCATTTCACAAACGTCACGTGGGGATTTTAGCATCATCTTCCATCACTTCTAACAATGATCACAAAAAAGATAAGTATTCAAACTGAGAGGTGCCCGTGTTCCAGAATTTATTCCTAATCCTAAATTCCTAGAACACAGCACCTCAGTGAAAAGTTCATTTGCAGGTCATCACCGTCTCACATCTCAAGTCTCCTTCTGCAAATGGGGAGGGTCATCCCTTTCCAGGTCACCTAATGCCCAATTCAGTGATCATATTTTTCAGATGTACAGACTAAAACCAGCTTTTCATCCATCTTTCAAAACTGTATATCTTAAATGTTGCTGAGTAGACACAGTTTCTGACATGATCTACATTTCTTTAAATATTTTGCTATCGTGTTGAAAGGTCTCTGTGAATATTTAAGTAAAATATCATTTTAGAAATACGTATTTTTATTTGACAAAACATTGCTTCTCTAAAATATCTACATGTTAATTAGACAAACGTATTGTCTTAATCTTTGGGGGCTGGAAGTGTCATATTTTATAAATGAAAAATACTAATATATGTTGTTCGTAATTATTTTAAGTATAAAAATCACATTTATTGTTATCCACTAACTAGGTATCAAATTAATTGCTCAGTCAATGATTTTCAGGAATACAAATTATCATTTCTGTTTTCTAAAAATGCCAAAAATATGGGGAAAATAAAGACTTTAGTGTTATTAACTTTAAAGGACAATAGTGTATATATATATATATATATATGGATGACATAAAGCCAGGGTATTTTTTTCTTTCAAATAAATTAAGATTGCTAAGGTATAAACTCCTTGAAAAATGGGGTTTGTAATGGAAATACAAACTGACCCTTAACTATAGAGGCACTACCGGATGCCGTTATAATCAGCTGCACTGGATGCTATGGTGTAAATGTATTAGCTGTACTAAGAGACCCACTCCTGCTGTAATTATGTTAGGAACCAATAAGACAGCTCGGAAATCAATATGCTAAGACAGATAGAGTAAAGGACCATGGCCAGCCCACTGGGAATAGATTAGTCTGGCAGGTCCCTAGCTGAGCCCTGAAGAAGGGGATATCTTTACTGTTGTAGAAAGCCATTAATTGTAAATTTTCCTGAACAAGGAGCTTGAAGGGAAAGCTTAGATTGCGTTGTTCATGCCACTCAATGAAAACGGCAACTCCTATTGATCAAGAGCTAAGCTTTTTATTTTTATTCAAAATTCACTGGCACAAAAATCTAAATGTTCGGTGGGGCTTTTGAAACTTCTGCCACAGTGCAACTGAAGATCTTCTTCTGTTATTAATTTGTTTTTAAATTTAAAAAAATTAAGATCAAGAAAATTATAGTTAGGCCATGCCCCTACACACTGACAATTTCACTGACGTGAGATTAATTACTTAATGGGTTAATATGCGAGTCCTAATATATGGGAAAAGATGGGCCATACTCTTCTCATTCTTTTCCTCAAGTTTGCTATCACCTGTCTACTAAATATTATCAGTTTGATGATAATCAAAGTCAAAGGAAGGAGGAAGATATTCTGAAACTCATTTAACTATCTCTGAGCTTTTTCGTTATTTGCTTCCTTTGGACCATAAGCTTGATTTGAGTAATTTGCTTAGCAGATTGAAGCAGGGTAGTTGAGCAGTTTTGATGACAGGAAAGGACAGAGGGAGGGAAGAAAGAGAGAGGTGGAGGAAGAAAGAAGGAAGGAAGAGAAAAGAGAAATAAGAAAAAAAGCTGACCTTTTGTGGCTACAGTTTGGCACATCTGCTCACGCCCAATCAAGCTTTCAAACACAGAGCTGTAAACAAAAGGAGCCATCAAGCAAGGCCAAAGTCAGAGGCATAAGTGGTTTGAATGAGTGTGCAATTTCTGCCCATATGACCATCCTGACACAATTGCTCTAATTTTCTTTCCAGAAATGACTGATAAAAGATTTAGGTAATTGCTATGGAGACAGACTTCCTTCCATCACTAGGTATCTTGAATAATACAGCCTCAGGGTCACAAGATGGAGTGTCAATTTCTGCTGAGTCCTAAATTAATACTTGTCCCGGCTTTGCTATACTTCCTGTACATCTAATGAAGTGAATGTAATTTATTTTGACAATGTATTGAAAATCACTTGATCAAATGACTATTCTACAATGAACACAGAAGACGTAATAGGCTTGAAAACTATAAGCTCTAAAATAACATAAATATATCAATTCTTCAAAGTGTTTTTTGTCCTAAAATCTTTGTAGATGATCAAAATTAACATGAAGCGAAACAATTTCTCAAAACCTAGTAATGTAAGTGAATGCATTTTTTCTTTTTGCTCTCATGGCCGAGATCGACCTATCTTTGTTCAGTGTATGACCTTGTCTCTTCTAATCAAACTTAATTTGTGTGGTTGATCTTTGATTTTTCAAATATTAAATAGCACACAGAAAGAATGCCAGAGATCTACAGACAACCTAATGCTTCAAAGAAAATTTGGAAAAAATATCAATCAGCCCCTCCACAAATTTGATTCTCTCTCATGAACAATCAATTAGCAGGGGAATCTTAAACACACCCACTAAAATTTCACAATATCAGACAGGTTACAGCTTCACTGTCTGCTGAATAATATGACATTTTTAATACTTAACGAAATCATCTGTGTGCTAATGAAATCTCTTTGTACTGATATCATAAATGATTAGGATACTATATAATTTGTTCTAAGATACACAGGCAATATTATCTTCAAAGATAGTTTCTTTATTCATTTGTAAAACTGTCTTATGATAAAGTCTGATGATAAAGTTTTCAGTGGAAAATAACAGCTAAGACTAGAAGATGCTTAAACATTTGAATTATACTCAAATTATACCAAATTATAATTACACTGCATTATACCAGAAACAATCACATGATTTTTTTCCCCTTCAGATAACCAATAGAAGAACACCTTTGATGCTGACAAAGAGAGTAGAAAGGACATATTTGCCTTGTAGTAAAGCAAGTACCGTTGGCACTATCTTGGCAAGAGGGTCAAAGCAAAGCAAGTGTCTAGACAGAGGTACTGAGAAAGTACAATGTAGTGTTTAAATACAGCCAGGCAGAAGCCAGTGGATAATGCTCAGTAATGGGTTAATCAATACTTATTATGGTTTTATTGGTTCACTAAAGAGAGAACAGAACCTAGTGAGCACAGAGTTGAAAAAAATCACTGCATCTGATCTAGATAACATCTACTCTCCCTAAGGGATTTCCCTATTCAAGAATCCAATTTACCATGCCTGATTGACAAGGATTGGATCCTAGGGAATCACATAACTCTTTTTAGGACCCAATAAAATCCTAATGGATTTGTCTGACTGACCAGGAGACTTCTAGTTTTGCTAAACTGAGGTGGTTTGTTGCAATTAGCCTTTATTCTACTTGCGGTTGAAAAACTAGGCTATTAGGAGTCACCTCGGCTGTATAAATGCTGGAGTGGAGTCATGCTGGGATGTACAGCTGGAAGGACGTCTTGTGCTCTGTAAATGAAGACCCTTATGATAAATTGTAAACATTTGAAAGCCTCTGAAAAATGGTAATCAAAAGAGAATTCAAATGAAAAAGATAGAAAGTCCAACTAAATTTCACCCTTAAAAATCTCTTTATTGCTCAGTTAGCTTTTAGAATTTCATTCTCATTCAGGTGAACCCCAATAAAAAACAACCTCTTTCATTGAAAGAAAATTTGAAATAGGCGTCTTTTGTTATATGAGCTTTCCCTTTAAACACTGAAGTTTGAAAAAAATCTGCAACAACAAAAATCTTTTAGATATTCTATTTCTGCTCTTACCTCTACCCCCGGAGATAATGGTCTTACTAAGGTGTTAACTTCCTCAAGCCTGCTAGTGTTTGTGCACACTATCTTGGTGGCTGTTAAGGAATCGGAAGATAATGTGTGTGATAATTTGATGTCAGGGACTCGGGGATGAGATGTAGCTGAAAGAGAACTTTGAAATAATATGAGTGGTTATTGAGGGAAACATTTCTTTAATTTAAAAATCTCTAAAAAAAATCTATTTCCCTCTAGATTTTTATCTGCTCTTTAGGAAGGTAAAAATAGCGTTTTAAATGTAATTAAATTAGTTGAACTTCATAATCAGAAATACATTCATTTAGGAAAAGTCTTTGAGTTACATAATGATTTATAGTTCTCTCCTTAGAATTGAAGGGGTATTGGTAATATTTTAAGGGTTCATGTGAGTTAATTTACCAGCACTCTAGACTAAAACTTCCAACTCTAGAGTCCCAAGATAAAAATGTTTTGCTAGTTTGGTGTCAAAAATATATTTTAAATAAAGATGTATGATTATCTATGATAATAAATTTTAAAATGTAAAATTAGGTTCACATTAAACTCTTTACTAGTGACGTGCTAACTCAATCCTACAAGGAAGACAAAAAAAATTGCTGTAAGCAGAAATCATAGAGTAAACTTGAGAAAGGTGAGGAAGGAGGCAGAACCAGGAAGTGATTGAGCAAAGGAAGTTGAAAAACTACTGGCACAGTTATTTCATACAAATAAACTTAAAACTAATTTTCATATTTTATTTTGTTTTCCTTTTTTTCAAGGATGACACTTGTGATGCCGGGTAAGAAAAATATTCATGTCATTAAAATGAACAATAATAAGTTGTTATGCATCCCAATGTGGAATTTTTATTTTCAAACATTTCAATTTTAAGGGAATTCTAGAGAGTCTTAAAAATGATAAAATAGCATAGCAAAAAATGAGCCATTTGGACTTTCTGTCTTTATTGATAGAAAGTTATTTATGTACATTTCAAGATTATTTTATAGTTATCTCACTAAAATTTGTTAAGTTTCTAGTAACTCTGCAATCTTAAGATGAAATATTTTCTCTGGTCATGATGCATTTACTTTACCTATCACCCAATGAAGTATTTCTACGGACCAAACCCATAAATTTACTGACATCAATAGATCTGGCCAAGGAGTAGCTGGCAATGTTTTTCAAATTGTGTGACTTTTGTCTTTACTCTCCTTTTCTGTACAGAATTTATTTTTCATTTGATATAATCTCTTAGAAAGTATTTAAACTGAAATTGATAACAAGTAAACGATACCCACTGTCTCTCCTCCTCTTCAATGTAGTGCTTTAAATTCTGGCCAGAGCAATCAGGCAAGAGATAAATATAAAAGGGGTATGAACCAGAAGGAAACCAGTAAGATATTCCTATCTACAGACGATAGGATATTCTATACTGAAGACACAAGAAGTTTCACCAGAAATCTACTAGAACTAATAAGAAAATGTAGCAATGTAGGAGTCTATAAAATCTATTATCGTAAATCAATAGCATTCCTCCACACCAACGATAAACTCACAGGAAGGAAATCAAGGAACCAACTTCATTTGCAGTAAAAATTAAAATAAAATTATAAAATAAAATAATTAGGAATAAACGTTACAAAAGAGGTGAAAGAACTATGCAGAGACAACTAAAGTATTTTGAAGAAAAAGATAGAAGAGGTGTATGGAAAATGAGAAGATATCCCATGTTCCTGGTAGAAAGAACAAACATAGTCAAAATGGCCAGACTTCTAAAATCACTATATAAATTCACTGCACAATATTAGTCAAACTACTAATGCATTTGTCACAGAGCTAGGGAAAAAAATCCTCTCAAATTTATAAGGGATCAGAAATGACCAAGAATTTCTAATACAGATCTAAGAACCAAGGGCAATGCTTGAGGAATCATCGCGATTCCAGACTTGAAACATACTACAATACAGCAGTGATTAAATCAACTTGGTGCTGACACAAGAACAGAAAGGAAGCAGATCTGAGGATACACAGACAAATTCAAACACCCTCAGTCATCTAATATTTGGCAAAGGGGCCAAAACCATTAACTGGGGAAAAGATAGCATCTTCAATGAATGGGATTTGGAAAAAAAAATGGATATTCACATATAGGAGACTGAAGCTAGATTCTTATCTTTCACCATATACTAAAATCAAATCCAAATGGATAAAAGTATATCAAAACAGAAACACTGAGTCTGCTGGAAGACAAAAGAGGCAAAATGCTGGAACACACAGGGATTAAAAAAAAAAAGATTTCTTAAACAGAATGCCATTGGCACAAGAAATAACAATAAGAATCAACCAGAGGGACTATCTCGAATCGAAAATCTTCTGCACAGCAATATATATATAATAAAAATAGAAAAAAAAAACAACAGGGTGAAGAGACAGCCCACAGAATGGGAGAAAAAAAAAATTTTTTTTCAGTGGTTCCTCTGACAGAGGTGTAGTATCTAAAACATACAAAAGCTCAAAAACAACTCTCAAAGTAAATGACCCTATCAAGAAATAAGGAATGAAATAAAAAGAAAGTGCTCAGAAGAGAATGTACCAGAAGCCAAAAAGCACATGAAAAATTGTTCAGCATCTTTAGCTATCTGAGAAATGCCAATCAAAACAAAACTGAGATGACCACTTCCTTCATTCACTACAGGTGCTTGCTTGCATCAAAACTCAAGAAGCAACAATTACTGTTGAGACTGGGAAAAGGAAGACTTTTACACTGTTGGAGAGACACATTATAAACCGGCTCAACCACTGTGAAAAGTAAAGTGGAGATTGTTTAAGAAGCTAAGAATAGACACTCGATTTGACCAACCTATAGCTCTACTGGACATTTTGTCAAAAGATTTTAAGTCAACATATCATAAAGACATATATGTATGTCTATAGCAACACAATTCATAATTGCTAAACCTTGGAAACAACTTACTTGCCTGTCAATGGAAAAATGAGTAAAGATAAAGTATTATTTTTACACAATGGAATACCATAGAGCTGTAAAAATGGCAAGGTATGAAGCATCTGAAAAGTCAGGCCACCTACAGTCAATAATGCTTAGTGAAATGAACCCAACACAAAGGCCAGAGTATTAAATGGTGTCTCTTATAAGAGATTGTCATAGGTGCATGGCCCAAAAGTTCCTAACATAAGAGAGATGGAAAAGAAAGGGGTGGCAGACTGCTAGGAAAGCAGAAAGACACTGAGAATGGGAGGTGGGAAATAGGTGAGGAAGAAAAAAATCACCCAGACATATAGAGATGCTCACAAAGTCCCAGTTTCAATCTTACAGTAATGGATCTGTGGATCACTTGTATTAAAAAAAAGGAAAGTGAAATGTAATAAAATGAAATTGGCCTTGCTGTGTGGTGAGTTCCAAAGGCCTTGGGAGATCCTGACGCTCTGGCTTCTCTATTTAGCTGTTCTTTTTTAACTTGCTCCACTCAAAGCTATGATCTTCCTTTTCAACTGATAAATGTTTATAGAAACACTAAATTTATGATGTCTCTACCACAAGTATTTTTCCTTTTATACCTTCACGCACTGCCTTCCTGGTGTGTGATGGTTTGGATTGGGAGTTACTGTATTAGGACACAGTGGAACATTTATGGAAGTGAGACCTGGTTGGGAAAGGAGGAATGCTGAGGGTGTGGTGAGCCGCTGAGAAGGATACGCTCCTCTCCAGGCACCATTCCTCCTCCTCCTCCTCCTCCTCCTCCTCCTCCTCTTCTTCTTCTTCTTCTTCTTCGTCTTCTTCTTCTTCCACCCATTTTATTGGCATGTATTGGTGCAAAATTTAAGGTTTACAATGAAGTTGAGGATTTTGTGCACATACGTATCTTGTCAAGGTGACAAAGACTTTCCCACTCTCCTTTTGTCCCTCTCCCTACCCACCCCTCCCTCCCTCCCTGTCCTGCCCCCCTGTTTCACTTTGTCTTTCGTCTTAACTTCCAAAGCAGTTGTGATCTGGGTCTCTCATATCAGAGAGACCATTCGATGTTTCACCTTCTGCTTCTGACTCACTTCGCTGAGCATGATGTTCTCAAGTTTGCCATGCTGTGAGTAGATGTGCTCCACTAGACCCTTCCTGCCCCTGCCTAGCACCATTGAAGGGACTGAGATCTCCTGACATTGTGAGCTAAAATAAAATTTTCCTCCCTTAAGCTTCTGGTGTGAAGAATTCCATCCCAGCAAGGTTACCACTGTGACCTGACTAGAATGTGTACTTTAGAAGCCTTTGAAACCAGTCTATGAGAGAATTTTAGAAATGTTTAGAGATGATAGACAACACATCTTAGAATGCTTCAAATCAAGCTTGATGAGAGTTTCTGGCCAGAGCTCAGAAGGCCAGAATGCTTACAGAAGAAAATATTGTAAAGTGTTGGTTCAAGAGATTTCATATAGGAAGGAAAACACTTAGGGACTCTGTTGGCAATTGGTCTAGAAATGATGTGTGGTAACCTCTGACTAAATAAAATAAAATAAAATAAAATAAAATAAAATAAAATACAATACAATTGTGTCAGCACTTTACCCCTGAGACTTTGCCTGAAACTTCAGTTAAGGGCAGTGATTATAATCTGTAGGAAAATTATCAAGGCAGCCCAATGTTCAAGCAGTCACATGGGCTCTGCTTGAGGCTTTTAACAAGATCCTCACTAGAAAATAAGACAAGATAGCAAAGCAAAAAGATGTAAAAAATTGCACTTTGGCCAGAGTGAAAGCAATTTAAATTTAGGGCAAAAGAGAGAAAGGCCATTGAAAACATAAGTATTACAATAAAGCTAAGAGCACGGAACCAAGACTGTAGGAAAGATGCCTTCAGGGCATCTTAGAAATCAGTAACACCTCACCTTTTACTCATTCAAGGATGCAAAGGAAAAGACTTTGCTTGGAAAAATGAGACCCAGGGCATCCTTCAGGGCAAGCTGTAAAAGTAAATTCCCAAGGAATCTAACTATTTAAGAACTCAGATGCCTCTGTGGCCACGATGTAAGTGGACTACTTTATGGCTTAAGCTGGTGGGAGATCTCGACTTCATTCAAGTGATTCTAGCTCCGTGGGCATGCAGAATGTGCGAGTTGTGAAGTCAGAGAGGCTTCCGCTCAGATGTCAGAATAAGGCCTGCAAAGTCAGGAAGTGTGTTCCTAGGAGGTCCGTGCAGGAAGCTGTGAAAGTGAAGTGAAGTTTCATTAGAGACCCCCAAAATTTGGGGATGCCATAAATATAGATCATCTGCAGAGGAAGCTCATGGCAGTCTAGCAGTCACGAATGTTGCAGCCATAGATAGTTCTACAGGGGCAGGGCCACCAAGAGCCTCTGGAGCTGGCATCTCACCACAGCTGGCCCCAGGTGCTAAACTCAAATCTACAGAATTAAACAGAATTACAGGGTTTGCTGTTTACCCTGCTGGGCTTCAGTCTTGCTGTGATGTGATTGTTTTCTGTATTCCTATTTCCTCCCTTTTGGAATGGGACTGTTTGTCCTGTGCCATTGTACCTTGAAAGTGTTTAACTTTTCTTTGATTTTCACAGGGGTTCACAGTTAATGGTTTGTCTTCAGTCTCACAAGAGACTTTAGACTCGAACATGTTATCAGTGCTAAAACTGAAAAATTGGGTGAAGTGAAATACACTTGGCAGAGCCTTCAATAGAGAAAAGCTATTCACAGCATGGAGCGATAGCAAGCAAAGAGAGAAACAGGAAGGCTTTCAGGTCATGTCCTAGTGACCTACCCCCTGGGTCACACTCCAGGGACTCTCCCCTTCCTACAAATCTCCATCTCTTTTGTCTGTTAATATCCTACTCTTCTATTTATGATTTTGAAAGTCTATATATTCATATATTCCAAATTCTATAACACATTAGAAACGTGGGATTTGGGGAATCAAAAGGCCTCAGCTCTTAACTTCTCAGGAAATCAATGGATTAACTCCAGTGATTGATCATTTTCCAAATATAAAGCCTATATATATATATATATATATATATATATATATATATATATATATATATATATATATATATATATATATAGAGAGAGAGAGAGAGAGAGAGAGAGAGAGAGAGAGAGAGCATTATTCAGTCATAAGAAAAATAACATTATCATTTGTAGTAAAAAAAAGATGAAGCCGGTAATTATTGTAGCACATGAAATAAATCTGGCACACAAAGAGGAATGCTACATGTTCTCTTTTATGATGATTTAAAAAATAGATTGAAATATATAACAGTGCTTACTACAGTCTGTGAAGGGCTGTAGGTAAAGAAGAGACAGAAGGAGGTTAGATGACAGGCACCAAAACACAATTAGAGACATAATAAATTCTAGTATCCCACAGTACATGGGATGACTATGACTCATAATAATCTATTATATACTTTATGGATAAATATAGTGGAGAATTTTGAGAACTGCAAACACAAAATCATGGTAAGGAGATGGAAACATTACCTGCCTTGTTACATAGTAGACATCAATTTATGACATTTGTACAATTAAGAGTAAAATAAATTTTTAAAATCAATGGTTAAAATCAGGCATTCTTTGTCCTCTAAAAACGCAACTGTATTGTCAGCAAAGAAATAATTAAATATGTGAGTCTAGGAAAGCAAGTCAAAGCGTAACATAAATGTGCAGTATGAAATTTTTTAAAAATTCCGAAACACAAAAACAAGAGATAAATCTTATCAACAGAAAAATCTGAGTTGTAGCAAACTGTAATTTCCAAAACTGACCATAGTAGTGCTTCTGATTCCAGATGCTATTCCTCAATCTGGCTATTTCTTCCTGAAATAATAGTCAGGTGAATGTAGTGAGTGTAATCAAAAACATAAGTTCAGACTAGACTACAAAGGGTAGCTTGGCTTTGTTCTGGATATCTCCTTAGAACACTTGCCCATGTAACCACAACTTAATGCTGTGAGAGAGCCTGGCCCTATGAAAGTGTGTGGGGCAGTTGAGCCAATATGAATGTTGAATGTATGTATGTATGCCCAAGTGACCCTAGCCCTTAACTTATCAATTAGTTTCACAGGGAGCCGTGTTGAGATATCCCTGTTAAATCTTCAGCGATTTTAAAAATCAGAATTAAATGTAATCTTTTAAGTCTATACTGTGGGGTAATTTTTAAGTAGCAATATATAATCAGACCTATTTTGTAATTACAAGTATTATGTATTACAAGTATTACCACTAACAAGATACAACATGCTTTGTAAGAGGCAACCAGTTTGAAGCAGGTAGAAGCAGAAGGACCGTTGGAGAAAGTTATAGGGAAAACATGAAAGGATTTGAAGGAATTAGTAGTAGATTTTTACTAGAACCCCAGGGGGCTATTTGTGATAGTTCCAAAGGTACTGAGAAAAACTAGTGAAAGTTAGGATAAAGGGGACACTTTTTTAAGGTCATGGCATGACACATCACCATGTCGTGCTGGTGCTATGATATAAGATAGAAACTATGCCCAATGAGCAGGATGAGTTAGCTGTGATTTCTAGGCAGAATCCTGAAATCGCCACCTGATGTCTTTGCCCTCAATGAAAGAGGTGAGCTCAAGAGTTTTCATTGAGTTTCTAAGTGAAATCAAAAGATCCTATGTATCAATCAAGTCCTACTTCAAAAATAAAAATAGTCCCTATTGTCATCCTCTCTGACATTCATAAATGAGAAAGAGCTTCTGTGTAAACATAAAATAAAAAAATGAGATTACATCATCATTTTAATACCTCCGAAGATTTCAAGATCGCCTCAGCAATTCACTTAGTTATTATACAGCCCTCTAATCATCTAGTGTATCTTTTTCATTGAAAAAAGAGAAAAGGGTAAAACTCTTAAAGGCCACTGCTTATCAGGCGTCTTCTAAGAAGCCAAAAATAGAGAAGGGCTCATCGCAGCAAAAACATTGAGAATTATGTGATTAGACACACGAAATTCATAAAAAAAAAACCCCAGAGCATTATGTTTCTTTAGGAAAAAAAACAATATTTGATCTGCCCAGCTGGTCTAAATAAAGACACTGAGAAGTGAACTTTAGCTCTCCAAGCCAGTGTTAGCATGGTAAAGCTGATAGTAGGTCTATTGAGCCACAACAGAAATCATTATTTATGCACACGAAACTCCTAACTCCTAACCTACTGTTCAGAGCAAAAATCTCTAGAGCAGCATTCCCAGATAGTAGGAATAGTCTTTAATCAAGGAATTGGGGTTTGTGCTTGAATGCGCTGATGATTAGGGAACAACACACGACATATCCATCCCATTTCCTCCGCTTTCGCACAGCAGCAGGCAGTGCAGTTATCCTGTGCCTGACTCACCACTGTAGGGTGAATATATGGTACACTTTTTAGATGAATGGGAAGCCTGGGCACTGATTCCCAAAACACACGCTTCTAATATGTTACAGAATTTGGAATTCATGTATTTACAAAAAGTTAAACTTCCTGTCATGTAATTTTTATTACAATAACATTAAAACAAAGAATTATTTCTTTTCATTAGTTAGCCTATGGATTGAAGATGAGATTTAAGGTGTTTAAAAAACATATGTGAGAAATCATTTACCCTCTTAAACCTTATTTTATTGAAGAAATTTTAGAATTCATGTTTAAGAGTGAGACTAGTTTTTCCCAGGATAAGAGTGTAGTCTACCTTTTCCATGTGGACAGGAAGTGAATTGTTCCTAGAGCAAAGTTCATAGTGTAAGATATTTTTAACACTGACTACTGCAATATTCTTTAGCAATTAACTGACAACATATTATAGCAATGTCTGAGTGCTGGAGGAATTAATTTTGAGTTAAGAAAAATAACTTCTTTGAAATCACAAAATTATATAAATTCTTAAACTACTTAATTTTCACTTTAAAATATTTTCAATGACACTACTATACAGCCAAAAGAATACTTCTTTATTCCTTCATACCTAGCTGAGCATTCTTTACCTAACAGAAGCCAGCACAAATTATATCATAACTAAGCAGTTATCTTGAAGTTTATCATAGTAAAGATTTATTTCTTTCTCGTTACTACAATCTCATTGCTAATGGATTTTTCAAAGCTGTCCTGTATGTGTATGTGTGGTGTGTATTATGGTAATATTATCCTTACAGATCTCAGTGCTCTGTCATGATATTAAAAGAATGCTTTGAAATCTATTTGGATGAAGAGAACGTGGTGTTTAGAATTGAAACAAGGTCATTCAGACTATAACTGTTTTATCCTTATTTGTCATATTTTGAGTTGCTCAAAAATGACACTAAGGTTAGCATCTCTACTGATGTTGCAGAAAGACAACTGGCTTCTGAACTTACTTTTGGCAAAACCAAAGCACAAATACATATAATTACTTCAGTAATTAAAGTCCTTGCCTTACCTGTGTCGTCAAGAACACAAGGATCTCTAGTGGGAACAAATCTAGACATAAAGGCTTACCGTCATTTAGTCGTGAAGGTTTCAAAATCTAATGAAGGAGAATGAGGGTTGGGTTTCAGTTCGGTACAATAACAAATGCGATGACTCAGCATCTCGTCCTTCCCCAGGGCTTTGCCCAGGAGTTCCGGAGAAGAAAGGCAGATTTTCCAGGTAATAAGATCTTACAGCTACCTGTGGCTAGTGATTCTCTCCATGGACTTGTGCTCCTGCTTTCCCGAGCACATCAGCCCTTCCATCTGAAAACAGCACAACTGTTTCGTGTCTTGTCACAGATGGTGTCAGTGAAGTGGAGACCCAAAAAGGAGAAAGCAAAAGCGACCCTGCTGTGGGCTGTGTGCTCCATTCTTGCCTCTCAGATGAAAGTCATCTGTCCTCAGTACGTTTAGAATATCTTTTAGTTGAATTTTCAAATTAGTATGTTTTTATAGTTTAACAAGGAAAGAACTAAAGGATACTCTGGGAGGGCTAAATTTGTGAATTGGAAATAAAGATAGTCTTGGGAAAAAAGAGCCAAATTGTCATAAAACTTTTTTAACCCTTAGACTATTCTAACTAGAGTGTGGTTTGACATTAAAAATTCTGATGTATGTGTTATTTGAAAGGCTGCTGCTTTGTAGACCTCCATGACTCACTTATATATCAGGAAGCTTTTGGTATTAGATGACGAATAAATTTCAGAATGTAGACAAGCTATTACAAGGCTACAAAGGATAGCTAAATGGAAGCACTCAACGTGGAGCTTCAACTTTATATTAGGTGTATTAAAAACCAGTTTATTGATTGTATAATGAATATCAAGTTTCTTATTGGGAAAAAGGTTATTTACCACTCCTTTAAGGAGTTTTCTAATTTTCTCATTTTGACAGAGCAAGATACACTTGTTTAATTGTTAATTTCATTAGTTTTGCAAGACTACCCTGTGCAGTTATTTCATAATATACTAATTAGAAGTGCTGTGAAGTTATTTTGTAGGAATTGTTTAGACATAAGATCAGTAGACTTTATGTACATGACATTATGTTTGATGATACAGAGCCACATGCACCCCGTAAAGTCCATATGGGCAAAAGCTGCACCGCCATCTCCTAGCTGCGTCTCCAGCCCTTGCATGCCTTCGAGAGCTGGACCTGACCAGTATTCACAATCAGGGGATTGATTTGTTCAAAAGAAGTACATATTGCTATGTATAGAGTTTTACTTTTCCTGAAGAACCTTAATATACACTTAGGATATATGAAGCTTTGCAATTTCAGGGAATACTAAGGCTTTATTCTGTTTATCATTTTATTGCTTATGTTTTCATAATATTTTTACTAATAAGGATATAAGTAGGTATCTTGAATGTATCTACTTAAATATTATAAAGAGCAATATAAAATTTACATATTGCTTATTGAATATTGCATATTGCTTAGGACAATTATTTAGCTTACAATCCTCTTAAACAATGAGTTCAGTTTACCTAGTGCTAGCTATTGATAAAACAGATATTTTTAGGTGATTACAACTTGGACTGATGGACAGCACAAAGAGATTTGTTTTTTCATTGTACAAGATTTTCTTTCTATTCTATGAAAATTTTCCCCAAATGAAATTTTAAATTGGGAGCATTTATAAATCTAAGTGGATTTATTTTTCAGTTATATTATTTAACTTATGTAATTTGAATGCTTAACTTCAATGAATCATCAAGATTAGAAAGAAGAATTAAATTTCATTTCTTATGATAACTTTCCTGGGTGGGGAGAAACAATGGTGGCTCATAGTTTTGAAAATGTTTTTGAAGCTGAACTCAAAATCAGATGGAAATGATTAGCGTGTCTGGTGGAGATGTGAATTAGAAGATTGGGTAAGGTCAGTTAGTAGTACCTGTTTAAGTTATTTGTCAGCACTGATCAAATCTACCCTAAGCTAATCATCAAAGTCATTTAGTACTTTTCCTAAATTGTCCAAATATTTTGAATTCTTACCGAAACTGAAACATTTCAAAATAAGCAAATACTACAACATGCACAGGAAATAGTTCTATGCTCTTGCTCTTCATTACATATAGAACATGAGAAGAAATATACTTCATAAATTTTAAAGCCATAAAATGATCCTTTTATTGTTATTTTAGGATTAAATGTCTACACTCTGATTAAAACATAGTTTGAGGTAAAGGCCTAACCTGATTTGCCATAATTCTTGTTAAAGAAACTCATTAGACTAACAATTTCAAACGAGCATATCTTTATCTGTTTTTTTGAAAATCCTCACCTTTTCCCCAATTATTAAGCTTTTATTCTCTTTTCTCTTTGTGCTCACCTCTCTCCATAACTTTGTTCTTCAAAGCAGAGATTCAAGTCTCACCTAACGAAGTAGCCCGCAGTAAGCCAATTGTGGATTATTTCTTTGAAAGAGTAAACTGTGAAGCAAAAGTCCAGACTATGAAGTGAAGATATGTAAGTTGTGCATATACAAGGTGCATATGTTATCAATCATAAAATTAATATGGACCCTATAACAAATATGAGACATAATTATTGGCAAATGGCATATCTAATAAAATAATATTAGTCATAATCATCTAATAATTTTAAAACTATTGAAAAGTGTAATACTAGAAGTAGTCACAGAGAATGTGTATTTTTAGCCAAGTATTTTCACTTTCACTACACAGCTTACCTTTTTTCACGTGTTGACCTCTTGGTCATCGTACGGCTCTCACGGCATTAAATCACCTTGACACGGGACATTGCCGGGATTATTCATCGCCGGTTCCCAGGCACCTAACACAAGACTTAGCTGTTTTAGACACTCAACAAATAGTGTGAAAAAGTCAATAGTTACATTTAATTTTCTATACATTGAAATAATCTCAAATGGGGCATCTTGTAAATTCATTTCCTCCCCAAATACATACCTACTTTCCTATCTACCAATTCACAAATTTGAACTCACCTTTGATTTTTTATACTCAGTTCATGTTCGCTGTGGCTACATTGTTACTCTCATCTGTCTTAATTTTAATCATATTATGTCCTTAATCATTAAGATGTCCCTTCCTTTCCTTTATTCATATCCCATATTTCCTTCATGGCTCACCTCACCTCACTGAAAGTCTTAAAGAATAATTATACCCTATATCAATTTTTCCTTTAAACACACACAACAGCTCAAGACACACTATCTTCTGTTTATATAACACCTTGAAATTTTTCAGTGATTTTTACATATTGTCTCCTCCACACTGAAAAGCAATGTGCCCCATAATCAAATTATTTATCACACTAACTACAAAAACATGCGGCGAGTATAAACAAACTGTTTCTAAATTCAATTGAAAATCACTTTGGCCCAAAAAAATCACCACATGCTGGATTTTAGAAAATGGAATACCCTAAACTGCGTTTGTTGGTTCGACGGTGTCAGGATGTCGGTATGTAGTCTGAGCAGATTCTTTTTCATCAATTATTCACCCAAATGGGTTCAAGTTTAGGGGGAAAAATCACAATGAAGTGAGAAATGTTAACTAGAATCGTATATTCTAATTGGTTTAAAGAAACCTGAGAGAGTTGCTAAATGTAGGTCTTTTAAAAATAGATAAAAAATAAAAAGACTACCTTTTACTGGAAGCATCTAATGTTAAGATCTTTAAATGCCTAGGTCTCAGGCTTCATGTACATGCTGAAAGATGATTAAGCTGACCAATAAATTTTTGTTTATAAGTTGCAATTATTGATGTATACTATGTGAAAATTAAAAGTAGGCAGGTGCTGTAAAAAATATGTATTTGTAGATCTGGAGGTGAAACTCAGTGCTAGAGCACTTGCCCAGGCTCTTAAGGCCCTAAATTCAATCCCTTGCATCGTAAGAATAAGTATATACATGAAAATAAAAAATATGTAATTTTTATTTCTTTTAAAAATAGTGATAAGCACATATTTCATTCTTTTTTTTTTTTCTTTTCTGAACTTCCATTATTTTCCCCCCAGTACTTGGAACTGAATCCAAGTCTTTCTCACTGATCTATATTTTCACTCTCTCCCATTTTTTTTTCTTTTTCTTTTGAGACAAGGTCTCACTAAGCCCTCCAGGCTGGGTTCAAATTTGCACTCTCACCCAGCTGGAGTGTGCAGCTGTCATATGTTTGGTGGATTCTTAATTATCAAATTGAGTACGGAAATATGCATTTTAGTCAAAAAGGTGTGCACACTATGGAGACCAGGTGTAGCGTGAAGTAGGAGATATTTTTAGAGACAGAGAAACAGAAGCCACTCACTGCAGGGACAGTGCAGTGTGTGGAAAAGGTGCTCCTGATCAGGGAAGTCCGTCAGCCTCAGGAGCAAGCCTCCTTTCAGGAATTTTTGGCTTTCTCTTATCTCCAAGTGAGCCCCAAGATTGGTGCTACCATCCCAGGTCAGTGATCTGTGCGGCATTCAGGGTGCCAGTTGGCTACGGGGATACAAGAGGTAGTGAAGGGCAGCTCAAGTTCTCTGCTTTTCTTTGACCCTTTGTGCAGGCAAAGTCCACCAATTTTTGGATTGCAGAAGTTGAGTCAGAGAGCAGAGAGAATGAAGTACCTGCCGGGCAGTTGCTATTTTCCTCCAGCATCAATTTTCCAATTTAATTCTTCTCTGTCATGTTTTCACTCTTTCATACCAATTTTCTAACTTCCCTAAAACAACCACAGTGGGCTAAGTTATTATTGTTATTCAAGATTTGTAAAACTTTGTTGCCTGACGTAATGTAAAAAAGCTAGATCCTTCTATGTGCTTCTGTGCTCATTTTTGTGTGGCATCACATACGATACAACCTCTGAAAAACTATACGTTTTGAGGAAACGCTTGTGAAAATATAGGAAAACCACTCCAGTGTTGTAAAAATAGGTTTACCAAATCATACTTTGAAAACCATTCCCAGAAAAGTTGCTTTTCTCTTCTATCCTAAGTGCCTTTATTCTATATTAAAAATGGTTCTCAAGCTTACTCGGTGAGGGCCTGCCTCCTTTTCTGAACCACAGCAGACACTGAGATGTAGATTTTAATGGCAGAGAGAAACACTGGATGCAGACTTTGTCATATCTTTTGTTTTTTATTCAAGTGTTGGCAAACAAAACCAAAACAATAACTGTATTGTTTATAGCTACCTGTCTTGAAATAAGTTGGAACCTCTAGATGCTTCTCAGCCGCAGAGCTGGCACTACTAATTGGGAATGATGGAGCAGCCTTCCTCCTACAGCTCCATACCTGAGGATCCAGCCAGAACTCCACACCACAGAGAGTCAGCCACTCGCCGGAGTTTCAGATGTAGAATTAGCAGATACTGCAACATTGGAAAAATCCAACAAAACTTGCAACACTACTGAGACGTCTGTTTCCATTTAAAAGCCCAAGAGCAAGTAGCATGCCTTTCAAAACCGGGGACGATTTCCACCGTTAAATGGTGTTTTCCTTTCTTCCGATCACATAAAAAGCACAGACATTCTACCTAAGCTTGTTGTGGAAAAAAAAAAAAAAAAAACAAAAAAAAACCCTAAGTCATCTTTTGTTGTTGCCATCTGTATCTTTGGGGAAAACAATGATCATCACAGAACAGCACCTCACATACCCCCATGACCCTTAGGCACCTAACTTCAACTTCAAATTTGGCAGTTCTAACTAGTGCTTGAGCTGCCATTTCATGGGGCTCTTCTGTTTCAAAGAAACAGTCTATCACTTCATGTTAAAAAGAAAAGGAAAAGAAAAGGAAAGAGAGTTCACTGTAGAACTTTGTGGAATTCAGAGACCTTCTATGGTCTTTAGCCTCTTCCGGGCCACTTGTCATCTGTTCCTCTCTTCTAGTGACTGCTTTCTAGTAAGTCTGATGTGCTGTGATTCTTTTTTTCTCATAATTTTTCCTGTGTCAATCTACATCCATATTCAACCTTGATATGGAAGTAGACATCAACCTTGATATGATTTTAGTATATTAAAATATTTCCGTGTTATTCTCAGTACTTTTCATACCTTCATCATTTCTCCATATTCTGACTTCCACATTTCTGTTGTTGTCATTGAGGAGACAGATTTCAAATTAAATTTTGCTCTTTCTAATGTTATTTATTTCGGCAAGTGTTCTTAAATGTTTTCTTCCCACATTTTCATTTGTGTGGTTTTACCCTGATTTTCTCTTTCCTCTTCTTCTTCTTCTTCTTTTTTTTTTTTTTTTTTTTTTTTTTTTTTTTTTTTTTTTTTTTTTTTTTTTTTTTTTTTTTTTTTTTTTGGGGGGGGGGGGGCAGTGAGGAGACAGTCCAGGTTGTTCTTGAACTCCAGCAATCCTCCTGCCTCTGCCACCCAACTGCTGGGATTATGGGCATGGGGTGTGCCACCATGCCCAGCTTACAGAATGCCTAGGAATTGAACCCAGGCCCTTGCACTTGCTAGGCCAGTGCCCTAACTGCTGAGCTACTCCTCCAGCTCAGCACTCCGTGCTCTCTCCTCTTGCACCAGGGCCGCTGGGACTGCTGCACGTGAGGCTTGATCTCCTTCAGCGGCGTCACAAAGCTCTGGACTGCATTGTTTGCTCTAACACCGCTTCCATTCGTTTGGTTTCTTCTCACGTTTTGAGATTTTTGTTACACTTGTGCCAGTCCTACTCACATGTTATCTGTCTTTGTCCTGCTTTTTAAAAAATTAATTTTCTACACTTTTATATTTCCATGCTTTTTCATAGTTTTGTATTCTATGTATTGTGTCATTCTTTCTATATCTATACTCAACATAACACTAAACCAGAATTCGGATTTTAATTTATACTATCTTTTAATTTTTGAATTTTCATCTGACTTATATGTATTTCATATCTCTATCAACACTCTTACTCTTATCTTAAAATATTTACTTACATGATGCTTGACCATTTTTAATTCCAAATCTCATAATGCCATTTTTTAAGTTATTGAAGATTATATTTCTACTTCCCGGTTTTACTTAATTCCAAATCATACAGTTTCGTTGTACATATTACTACCTGATAAAGTGTCTGGGTTTGTAATATTTCATAAATAATTTGAGTGGAATGATTATACCTTCCATTGGAGACATACACTTTTGTAGTTGCAGATGGCTACAGGCACTTGGCATTTCCAGTCACATAATCTTATCCCAAAGAGATGAGCTGAGACTGTGCTTCAGCCCTTGAAATGACTGAACTATTTCTGATTAACCCCAACTCCTATCTTGTAGACTTTTACGACCTAACATAAAGCCTGAGGGCCTGGGATTCCAGGTTCTGTCCTTTGACTCCTTAAGGCTTTCAAAGCTTTGTTCACTTTCTAAAGACCTCCGCCATCTCTGCAGTAGTGATAAAAATTCCAAAGTAAACTCTCCTAAGTGAGAGCTGCCTGAAATGATGGGATCCTTTCCCTCCATTTTTCTCCTCAATCCTTCAATTTCTTGACTCCACATATCCTTATTAGCTTCTTAAATTTCCAGCATCTTTACACAGATTTATTTGCCAGCTATTTTGGATGTTTTTAATGAGTATTGCTCCAAGTTTTCTAGTCCATTGTTTCTGGAAGAAGTACCTTACAAAGGACATTCCAAGTAGCCTAATAACCACATAAACAGAATTGTAAGGGATAGCTCAAATACAATAAAAATGTAAGCTAAAATGTAAGTCACAATCACTGCAAATCTTTCATTCATTAAAGGCATGCTTTTTAGTTATTCAATATATTACTTTTGCTAGTAAAGACTTCCATAAAAATATTTTAAGTTTGATAATGGGAGATTATCCTAATATAATTAAAGCCAGAGATTATTTGAAAGAATTATTACTGGAAGGGAAATTTTAAAAATTTAAAAAATTGTTTATAAGAACTGTGATAGAAAAGAAAGACAGAATCTTATAAATGACTAACTGCCACAATAAGTGGTTATACTTTTGAATATTGGCTAAATGACAATTTAGATATCTGTAGATAAGTTGTATAAAACATGATTTTTAACTCATCGCTTCATAATTGGCATGTTTTCTAGAGTTATATAAGAAACTCTTTTACTGAGCAAACAGCTCAACTTACTACTCTGTTATAAGATTTATAAAAGAGAAAGTCAGTATTTGTGTAGATAGAAAGGATGTACCTAAGGAAAGACTAACTGATCTTGGCTTTCTAATTAAGTATAGAATACTTACCATGAGTCTTCCTGGTAGTTACCTTTAAATACAAAATTTTGAGATAGAGTACAAAGTTTACATCAAGTAAAAACTGTACAGGAGATTTTCCTACTAGTTTTACATCCAGAACTTATCTTGTAGCATATTTATAACCTGAAAAACCCATCAATAAAACAAAGCAATAGTAGTTCAATCATATTTTGGACTATAATATGCTACAAACATTTTTAAATCTCTTAAATATGTTCAATAGCAATTTTTTATTTTGAATCTTTAAAAGCTAACCTAAAGATATTTGGCATCTGTTTAAGATGTAAAACCGAAAACGGCTGGAGGAATGGCTCAGTGGTTAAAGCACATGCCTAGAAAGTGCTACATCAGAAGCTAAGTAGCCGAGTTCAATTCCCCAACACCCTGTAAAATGGGTATGGTGTTGCACACCTGTAATCTCAGCACTTGGGAAGCTGAGACAGGAGGATTTCTGTGAGTTCAAAGCCAGCCTGGGCTACATAGTGAGTTCAGAACCAGCCAGGGCTACAGAGCGAGACTGTCACAAAAAATGTAAACCAAAAAGACTATAATTGATATTCACATAAGAAAATGATACTGGTGAATGAAAATTCACATTTTTTCAAGTGCATTAAAATGGTAAAGTTGCAAGTCATCTATCTAACCTCCAACCTGAGGAAATACAGCTGTATCTTCAAGAAAACATGATATCAGCCCTGTTTCACCTAGGACAGGTGACAATGGACACCTGACTACTCAGTAGCACATTCTCTAATTTTTAACACATTTCCCTAATTTTCTTGTTACAGTAAAAATTCATATCTACTTGCAGCAGTTCTCCAGAGATTTCTCTGGATTTTCACGAGAAAGGCAACAGAGAGGAGAAAATTCTTGAGGAGTTCTCTTTCCTAAGTCAGGCTTTAAAAAAAGCAATGGCAGGAGCTGGGGGCACAGCTAAACTGTTAGTTAGCATGCTTGCCTAGCAAGTGCAAGGCGCTGGATTCTATTGCCTAGCACCCCCTAAACGGGCATGGTGCCACATGACTGCCATCCCAGTACACGGGAGGTGGAGGCAGGAGATTTGCAGTGGGTTTGAGGTCACCCTGGGCTACAGAGCACATTCAGGATCATCCTAGACTACAGCAGAGCGAGACACTGTTCAAAAAATACACACAAAAGAAGGTCTGTGGCCGAGAAAGGAGTATATATGTACACACTGAGGACAGTCTCTGAACTATCATGCTACTCTAGACACAAAAACAGAGGAATTTAAATCTATGATACATTAGGACAACCACAGCAACCTTCCCCTTACCCATGCGCAGCAGCGGTAGGACTGCAGGCCTCTAACCAAGGAATATAACCAAAGATGAAAGAAGTGGCTCAATTTCCAAGAACATAGAACAATTTTAACTGTGTGTGCATCTAACAAGAAAGCATAGAACTGAAATATGCAAAATTTGATAAAATTGGAAAAAGAACTGGAAAACTTAGCAATTATAAACAAAGAATTTCACATGTATTTTCTGGTATTTACATAAGGAGACATCAGGAAATATATAACAGAGAAAACATGAATAACGCTACTAACTACTTAGTCCTAATTAACGTCTATGGATTAGTCTACCTAATAAAAGCAGAATGCACATTAATTTCTACTAAACATGGAGCATTTAATAAAATAGAGACTTCCTAGAAAAAATACATTTTAAGAAAATGAGAAGAATTGAAATTTCATGAGTGTTCTCAATCTACTATAGAATTCAACTATAAAATCAATCACACATGCATAGATAAAACATTCAAATATTTGTGCTATGAGTTGAATTATATTCTCTGAGAATTAATTCATTAAAGTTCTAACCCCAATGCTTTAAAATGTGACTTCTTGAAGATAGAGCCTTTAGTGAGGTCACTGAATCAAAGTGTGGCCACTTGGGTGGACCGTAACCCACTGTGATTTCTGTCTTTATAAAAAGAGTGGATTAGGACAGAGACACCAGAAACACATACACAGAGGAAAGATCATGCAAGAACTAGGCAAAAGGAACACCCAAGAGAGAGATATCTGCAATAAAATAAAATAAAAGAAAATAAAAATCTAATGACACTTTGGTCCTGGGTATCTGGCCCTCTAAATTTGTGAGAAAATAAGCAAACCTATGTTCTGTAGGCCAATTAATCCTTCATGACAACCTTAAAAACACACAACACTTATAAAGTAGCAACATATTCCAAGTATTCCACAAGTCAAAGATAATACATCAGAATCACAAAATATTTTAATTTGAGTGAAAATGAAGACACAATGTATCATTTATAGAATAGAGCTATTATGAAGCGTTAAGAGAAATTTGAAGTGTTAATTGCTTATGGAGAAAAGTGTTAGATCAGTAATTTAAACTATAATTTTAAGAAATTAGAGAAAGTGGAGCAAATTAAAATCAAAGGAAGAAAACAAGGAAAAGCATAAAACGGTAAATTGGAGGACAAAAAGCAAAGGAAGAAAGCAATTAAGTGAAAAGCTGGTTCCTTGTAAATATCAATAGACATGATGCACCTGCAGCTATTACGACAGTTATAAAGAGCGCCAATATGTGGTAAAGATTTAGGAAATGAAGGAAGGGGAATTATTCTAGACCCTATCGGTATTTGGTGGATATTTAGGCAAGAGTGTCAGGCCACAAATTCAGACATTATATGACGTGCAAACCCACTGGATGAACATAACTCACGTCATTAAAGGTAAGCTGATGGTTACAAGCCTTCTAACACAGAAACAGCCTAGACAATATGGCTGTACTTAGTGAGTGAAATAGAGCAAGAAAAAGAAATAAAAGACATCCATACTTAAAAAGATGAATTTAACAGTATCTACTCTCAAATAATATTTTCTATGAAGAAAACCCCCCAGCTAATTAAAAAAGACTGATACTTATAAAGTATTTTGAATAATGTTCCAGGAAATAAGGACAATATTTACATGAAACTGTTTTCCCCTCAGGACAGTAAATCAACTATTTTCCTACTTGGTAATACAACCATTATTTTCCAAATGGCATATATATGAAAATGCATTATAACCTGTGGGTAAATATGCACTCAAGTGCAAAACCCAGAAGTAGATTCTAATGAGACAGAGCAAGAAAAATTCATTAGTAGCATCAAATTTCACACGGCAACTAACTTTTAAGAGATTACAACACAGGACTGGGAATATAGCTCAGCAGTAGTTTTTACCTAGAATGTAAGAAACCATGGAGTTTTTCCTCATCAAGACAACCACACAGAAAGAGAGAGAGAGAAAGAGAGAGAGAGAGAGAGAGAGAGAGAGAGAGAGAGAGAGAGAGGAAAGAGATGAAAATAAAAGAAACCACAACTTAGTTTTTAGGTCATAGTTAAATCAGAAATCCATAATTATCTACAAAGACTGTGGAAATATTTCTTCATTTTCTAAATATTTACCTGTGTAGCTTCTTTCATGTGTATGTCAATCAACCCAGGCAGTACATTTTACCAGGTTGAATTAGAAATAGATATTAGGATTTTATTAAAGAAGGTAACAAGATCTGCAAAAATATATAAAACATGAATTTTCTCAAAAAAAATGTGTTTGGGTTTGGTGAACAGATTTTCAAAATAAATATGTTAAATCTATACTATAAGTGAGCTTATTCAAAATGATATAGCAAATAGATTTCTAAAAAAGTTAATAATCTAATTTATAACAAGAAAACCATTTATGGCTATAATCACCATATACAAAGCATTTAAAGAACATTATTTTTCAGAGTGTAAATGGGTTCTGATTCCTATCTTTTAAGTGGCTGTCCCAGTGTTATCTGTTACCTTGCCCGAGCACTGGGTAAAATAGATAAGAAAAATACACCTGATTTACAAAAAAAAAAGAAAGAAAGAAATTGAGCTAACTTTATGCATTTCTCCCAGTTTTAACTTATTAGTATAGAGAAGGAAAGATACCTAAATCAAAAATACTTTATTTTTAATAGGAAAAGTCGTGACGTTTTTGAGATTATGTAGGTATAATGGGTGTTTATACCATACATTTCATTTTTAAATTATCTTAAATCATTTTGTTCACCTAGAAAAACAAAAAGGTAAGAATTGACTCACACACACCAACTCACATCAAGATACTCTCTTCTCTGTGAAATTTTCTTATATCAATTTACTTTTATGTTAATTGTAATGAGGATTTTAAAAAACTAAAAATTTAATGCACTTGTGCACATGGAATATAAATCAATGGGGCCTTTTCTGGCATCTGAGTGTATTCCAGAACATGGAATAAAGCTGAAAACCAGTCCTTTGTTGTTCAAGTTTCCATTTAACTTTTCACCTTTCCTCAGCCGCTCACAGGACTTTCTGATCTGATTCCTAAACGTCTCCCCAATCATTTCTTTGGGTATTCCTTCACAATTTATTAGCATTTCTCCTCCTTATCTATCTCTCTTTTTTTTAAATGAGACCAAGGTCTTTTTGTAAATTTCAAAGTCAAGTGGTGTCTCCCTTCAGGAATTTTGAACATCCTATTTGTCCTGCATAGTGTAGCTTCCTCCGCTCTGCCGATGACTGCCTCCTTCCCATTTTATATTCCTAAACAAGATATTTTCTCTTAAAAGATATCATCCTTGGTAATTTTGCCAAGGGGTGTTAATTTGTCTCATGAACTCTTTGTGTTCTCTCTTCACTTTGTTCCTTTTGTAGCTTCTTTTCACTTTGAAAAGTTCTGGTTTGTTCATTAGGCTATTGTCATGATCACTTACTATACTGTTTATTCTCATGAAGCTGTGTTTTTCCAGTTGTTGTAACTACATTATGTCTCATTAAATAGCTATAGGATAAATTAATTGGTAGAGTTAGATTTATAAATAGTAGATTTTAGTTACAAGGCAAATCTCCTGTTAATTAAATTAACCATGGGTGAATAATTTATGCATCAGATTTTCAACTGTGAAGTGTGAAGAAATTTTTTTCAGATTGTCATAAACATTAAGGTAGATAACTTTGTACTCTGAAGCATTTTATCAAGATAAACTATTATTAAAATTAGATGAGTTATAATATAGAAGATCCATGCCATTATCTTGAATTTGTACAACTTCACAAGCCTATTTAAGGCTAATAGTAAACATTCATCATAAATTGAAATGTCGTAAGTTTCTCACAAAAGTGAAACTATCAAAGGACTAAAGAGAAAGAATTCATTAATATGAAATTATTCATTTCAAAGAATAATTCTCCAGTAGCCACGTTTAAACTTTTAATTATTTACCTTTGAAAGATAACTTTCTTATATTATAGGTTTCTAAAAATAAAACATCACTTGTTTACATACTCCAGTACTCAAAATCTTTAAGACAGTAATTACTACACAGATGAGAGAAGGAGATTTGAGAAACATGAAAAACAATACTATTATAATTTTGAAGGAGACAAATTATTCACTTAACCTTGGAAGATAAAATTATAATAATGCGATTCTTTTGAAGTTTCACCTGAATGCCATGAGAACGTTAAAAAAAAACAGAAAAAACAAAACAAAAAAGGGCTGATTGTTTATTTGATGGTAATGTAAAAGCACAACATAATTCAGGTTGGAATAGTTAATTTTAACTCTTGCCAAAAAAATCACAGCTTCTGCAAACTTTTAATTTTTCAGCAGATGATTTCAAATTTGTATTTTGATATTTAAATATAGAGTCACATGTTTACAAAAAGCAAAAAAGCAAACATAACAGCAATTGATTATGATGGATTTCCAACCTTAAATTTCATAACTCCTAAAATTTCTCCAATTCACTTTAAAATGACTTAGTTCTACAAATATTCAAATAAAAGGGAACACTGACCCACTGTAAACTCAGTAAAATATTAAATATTCCTATTTAGCTACAATTGTATCAACTGGGAGATACACTTTTTGATCAAAGCATCTAATTTTACATAATGTAGTGCTTTACTATACTTACACAACAAAGACCTGTATTATCTCTTAATAAATATATTATTCCGTTATAGATGTGAGGGTGAATTTTTCAAAATATTGAGGTCATTTGTAGGGCATCATAATAAATACTTCTAGGAAGCCAATTGGAAACAAATGATATAATCTGATTCGCTCTTTTAGCAAATGAAATATCAATAGCCTAAATTACAAATAACTGGCCTAAGGTTATTCTACTTCTATGGCCAATATATAAATGCAAATGGTTTGAGTCTGGTGCATGTTTGTGCCCATTAAAGTGAAGCATCACCTGTATTACTGTACTTGATTTGAAAAAGATGTAGATCAAATCATGCTTTTTTCTGAGACACAAATAGTCATTCACCTTTAGACAGAAAAGCCAAAGGGCTATTTAATTTTCTGCATTTCTATATGGAAGAGGAATTTATTTCTCAGAACAAAAATCAAGATGGAAAGCTAACCAAAAATGAAGGGATAACAATGATATTCATGAAGTCAGAGCTGATAGTCAGTTGAATGTATTAGGATGCTAAGAGTGGATCCTCCTTCAATAGTGTATTCTGCTACATTTCTTATTAAATCCATTTTAATTGGGTTTTATCTTAAAGTTATCATTGTTCGTGTGTCTATTAACCACTCTAAAATATTTTGGTTCGTCGCCTCGAATTGTTCTAAGCAGATTCCCTTTGTTAGAAAACATTGGTGGCTACTTCAACTTGCAGTAAATATTTCAACAATAGTTTATAAAATGAAAAGAGTTTCGGCTAGGGAGTCAAATATGTCTGAATGTGTGTCAAAATTCTCCCGTGCACTACCAATGAGCTCTTGTTCCAATTATTACTTTGGCTCACTTGTACAAGGAAGATAATAGCATCTCATTGGCAGAAATACTGAGATTCATGCTTATGACTGCTTAATTCTGTGAACCAATGAATAGTAAGTGTTCTGAAAGTATAACAACATTGTCAGCTATTTGCACATTAAAGTATTAGTGGAATAAATAAAATAATTGCCTGATGAAAATGAGCTTAAAATTATAGCATATTATGGTGATTGAGTATTTAAAATTCAATGATACTTTAATGAATGGCAAATATAATTTTGATTGCAACTTGTTCAAATAAAAATAGGCATTATTGACAGCTAAGATTAGTTTTCAATAGATTTTACCCTCATTCTCCATAGGAAAATTAAATGACGAAATGCAAAACATTCATTAAAATTTTTTCTTTGTCAATGTTTCATTAAGATTTTATCACTTCTTATGCACAAGAAAAGCTTCCCATGTCTTTATCATATCTAAGGTACATATTCGTTGGCAAGTTTTCAAGGAAAACACACAAAATCCCCTCCAATTCATACTGTTTGCCCTTTTCTGTACTGTAAACCAATTTTCCATGTTATTTTTGCAACTGCACGCCAGAAGTGGAGGAAATTCTATACTTTTTCTATACTTTTTTTTTTTTTTGTCTAAGAAAGACCTCTAGAGGATATGCCCAGGACTATTTAGCGGGATAGAGTTATTTCCATAGCATTTAACCAAGTTCAATTTCTTAATCCACCTATTTTAGAACAGAATAGCACAGACAATCTGCTTGTCGTTTCTGCTCTCTTACCTTTGTGAGATATAAATTCATCATATCCTCACACACACAGCCACAAAAATACTAATTGATGACTGTGGAAGCATTACATTATCCTGGCTTTGTGAAGATAATAGGATAAAATGTTAATTCATAACATCACGGGCATTTTTAGAAAAGTAATAGTAAGAGCCTCAGAGGTGTTCTGGACAAAGAGGTCCACAGACAAGCACGACACTCACACCTAACCTTATAAGCAACACCTTCTGCTTTCTGTTGGCGTTTCAAGCTCTCTTTATATTATATGATGTTTTTTTTTTTTTGTTCTTTTATTATTGTGGTCTCTGTAACCTAATCCAGTTAGTCTTTCTATGTCTTAATATTTTTTGTGCAGAAACGAATGGAATGTTTTATATGCTCACTGGCACAGTTTAAAAGAGATTAGGCAACCATTGCCTTCGTTCTTGGGGAATAACGTTAAAAATATTGGCTCTAGACTGGTGTCAACAAGATGGTTAACTTTCAACAAAGACACTGAGTTGGCACCACTGTACAGACAAGAATATGTCTGTAGAAATTCTAGAGGTCCGTTGAGAAACCTCTTGGCCCCTGCAACAAGAAGAAACTCCAGCACAGGGATAGAAATGTGGTTGCTTCAGACACCATCTTGCCTTTCTCCCTCTTCTCTTGTGGAAGAAACAAGAGTACTTGACGTGCCCAATTTTGTATTGCCTGGGACTGGAAAAGAGACTAATTTTTGTCTATTTAAATTCAGAATGTTGATAGGTTCAGCAGCACAGTTTTTTGCTTGTTTGTCTGTTTTGTTTTGCTTTTAGGCCACTGGAGGCAGAGGCAAGACTACAGAACATCAGTGCTGCAGTTCATGGGCAGATGAAAAAGAGATAGGTAGTATTTGAGAAGTTTATCAGCCAGACTTTGGAAAGCCTTCTTCGTTCAGAAAACAGCATGCAAATTCCTTCTTTGTTTGTTTGCTTTTACTTGTTCGTGTGACAAACTTTAGCGAAAATAACAATGCATACAAGAAAGAGAAACATGGCTCAATAATTATAGAAAAAAATGGTACCCCAGAACCTGACATTGGAGAAAGAGAGCCATGATCTTCCTGACAAAGGATGCAAAGTAACTTCCATGAACACATTCTGCAAGCAGAAAGAAAACACAGGTGAAGAACCGAGTGAACTTGGGTAAGCGAAGCACAACCAAAACGAAAGTTTCAACAAGAAGAAATCGAATAAAAAGAACCAAGTATAAAATTTGGAGCTGAAAAAATATAATAAATGGGCTAAAAAACTCCCTAAATCTGATGTTAGAAATAGATATCCCGGTTCTAGTGTGTCTGTCTACTAACACACACACACACACACACACACACACACACACTCACACACACACACACACACACACATGCACGCACACACACATACAAACACACACACACAGATTGTGACAAATAGAAAATATATCATATATGATTTATGTTTTCTACATGATTATTTTTTGCTCTTTCAAAGCCATAAAAGTTCATCGTATTTCAAAGTAAACTCACATTTGATACAATTTTTCCAAGAATGTGCTGCATTTAGCTTTTGGGCTTTTCGGAATTTTCTATAGGCTCTGTGCACAGTTACAGAAATACATGCAGAAAAGCTAATTTTGTCTGAACTTCTTTAGTCACAATTCCTTCCTATTTACTTCTAATTATTTAAATAGTGCCTGTAACTTAAGCACCTTCTTCTTTGTGTCTAGGTCTGGGCTTGATCTTTGACCTTGAAATTATTGTGACCATTTTGCATCTTGGTCAAAGGTGTGTCAGCTGTGGCATTTGAAAATTTGCAGATCTGATGTTTCCCCCATCTCCAGATCGTAGAGGTCCTCTGTCTCTCTCTGCTGTGACTGTATTACATGAATAGCTATCTTTCAATCAGTAAATACAGCTGTCAACTCAATAAATGTCATGTGTTCTTGGTCTTCTGCTATTTTACTTTCAAACTTCATTGCATATACAATTTTTATTGCTTGGATTGATGACATGGTGTTTGAACACCTACCGTTGCTGCCACTTCAATTTCATTCAAATTATTTTTTTAAATAAAAGAAAAAAAGAAAGGAATAATAGATGTATTTCCATCCAAGATGACATCGTTTATTACTTGATATTCATTAGGTAAGATCATTAAACTAGTGATGTCTGTCTATCATTACTGTTATCCAGTTAACACATTTCCCTCTTGTACAAAAGAATATTGAAATCACCTTGTTAATCCAAATATTCTTTTTTCTGTATCAGTCCCCTGGAATATCAACTTAGTCATTCTGTCAAAAATAGGGAATGAAGACAGTCTACCATATCTTATTTGTAGAGAATACATTCTGACTTCTGCTAATTATGACCTTTCTCGGTAGTCAAAACCATCCATCCATTTAGCATTCCCTTCAAATATTTCACTGAGGATAAATGTCAAGATCTCTGGTCTATCGTTTTAGGACTCTGCCTAACCTTTTCAGAAACTTGGGACATTTGCCTTTCTCTATTCTCCTGGTAGCTTCTCTATTACCAATAACTCGTTAAAGATTACTGACATTGATCTTAGCTTCAAGATTACTCAGTGCCTTAAATTGATGCATTCTGAAGCACAAAAGTAAGTCATTTGGAGAATCCATTCTACTTTTTCTGTCACTTAACATCAAGTTTTTCATCCTCATTTCTCTTCACTATTTTAGTTTCTCTCTTCCAACATGAAGAATGTTCTCCTTGACACTAAAAAATAAAACAGAATGGAAGAAGATACTTTTATTCCTTTGCTATTTACTAGTTGAGTATTTGGCACATACAAACCATTCACAATCTGTTCACAATAACACTGAAAACATTTTTTATTTAGCCAAGATGCATGCTTGAAATCATCCTTTCTGTCAGCATTTCAAAGTACACCTGCCAATATCATGTCATAATCTTTCATTTTTTTCTTCGTATTTTGTATAGTTTAAATTTTGTTCAATGCTTATTAAAGAATATTATAGAAAACATTTTGGTTTTCTTGTCTTCCTCTAAGACATTTGACTCCATGATCAAAACTCCATTTTAAGAACTTCCCATATAGCATTCTAAGCATATTATCTGTGAATATATAAAATCATTTTTCCAAAAATTTCATTATCTATGATGTTAGTGGAAATACTACTTAATTTGTTCATCTTTAATAGGTACTGAGGATACAGCTTTGAAATGCACATTTAATTATGAATCACGTAATCAGTTTTTCATAAAGCTACCTGATCACATCACAAACACATTCTCTATGATTGTTTATTAAGGTCTATGCTAGAATTTTCTTTATTTGTGACCTTTATTATCTAAGATATAAAGTTGTTAGCAAAGAAAAAAATCACTCCTATAATCTGGGACGTGATGAGACATACACTCAAGTCAGTTTTTCTACCCTCTGGCACAGGAAGCTTGGAACATTAATTGTGGTCATTTCTTCCCACAATTGCCAGTTCTCTGGCACCAACTAGTTGTCATATAGTTCATTTCCATAAGCATCTACCTGTATTGAGCACTTCATCCCACAGGTAGAGACCTCCTTCCCACACATCGTTCCTCCTTAAGTTGTTCAGCACATTTGATTGGCTATCAAACAGGGGTTCCCGCAATTGCCTGCTTTTCTTGATAATTTGTTATAATAGTGCATCAGACTCAGGTTTATTATAAAAGAGTGAGAAGGAAGAGATTTACTGAGCAAGGTGTGAAAGGTAGGAAACCAGCTCCCTTAGGGTCTGTGGGCTCAACAAGCCACCAGCATCTTCATAAAGCACAAATATTGGAACTGACCAAGTCCACTCGTTTAGAAGTTTTGATAGAGCTTCACCCCTTCTCCCTCTTTTCTGCCCAGGAGGTTGGTGGATAAAGGTGAAAGTTTCAAGTGTATGGCCCTCCATACATCTGGTCTTTCTGGAGACTGACCCCATCCTGATTTTATGAAGAAACCCCATCATAAATCACCTCATAGGCATAAACTCATATCTGTGTAAAGGTGGATTGTCACGGAAAGAAAAGTCACTCTTAGCACTCAGAAGACTCCAAGGTTTTAGAAGCTCGGTGCCAGAAATCAAGACAAGGACCAAATAGTATCTTTCTACCATACCACAGAGCTTTACTGATACTTAAACTTTCCCTGGTATCAGTGGCTCTTTTGCAGCTCAACTTTGACCCGGTATCTATAGTAAGAGTGCTCACACATCCACCTTCATTTAGTTTTTAAATTGTCTAAAATCTACAGAAAATTTTGTCCAACGTTATCTATGATAATACTGCAATGTACCAAGAAGGAAACGCCATGTACAACACAGAGAACACACTGCTTAGTTGAAGATTTGAACACGTAAGTAGGAAAGTGCCACAGAGATCCGTAAATTGTATGTTAAGAAACGCAAGATGCTCATCACCACAGAACGGACAGCTGCCCTCCGCCAGGAGATCCCAGAACTCCGAGGCCCCATCCGGAGCTCAGCCACTACTGTAGCAAAGATTCCTTTGAGTTAAGTGACATTCTAATTCATATAGCTAAGATTCCTGCTTCATGGGGAAAGTGTCATGTGTGTCTGCACCTTCCCCAGCTTATCCTGTGTAGCCATGTGCCTTCCCATGTGCTGTTCTGTACCTCGGCTTTGGTTCTCACCTTGTGCTTTCTCTGCTTAGGTTTACTTTTTGAAGATAGCATAATTAATATTACATCGAATACTGAGTCAGTCATTCACAAAAATAAAAGTTTTTAAATCTCACGTAACTTCACAATAACTCTTTGTAATGCTCGTTTCTGTTTTAGGCATGGGAAAATGACAGAGGAGTTAGTTTTTCCAAGCTTACCCAGCCAGAAGGTGGTACAAATAGAATTTGGGAATCTCTGTGTTTTTATTCGCTCTGCTGTGTTGAACCTCCTGTGTTGCAAGTGGAGAACATCAAAAAGAAAGGAGGCTTCAGCTGTGCGGTGACCTGGCCCCACACCAGCCGGAGACCACTGAGGAATCCGGATGTGATTAGCATAGAGAAGGCTAATAGAAGGGTCATGGCTGACAATGCACACTGGGAGAATCTCATGTGGAGTCTGAGTAGGGTTGTTTCAAATGATGGAAGTTTGATTTAACACTCATATTAATATGAAAAATCATTTGAAATGGTACAAATGTTTTAAATGACAGTTGAATTGTCTTGAGAGAAGCAATTATCTGATTTCAGCTACCTATCTATAGGAATAGTTATGAATATTGACATATGACATGTACCTCTTAGGGTACTAACAGACACCCTTGATCACAAAAATATCCTATATACATATATACCAATCTGACAGTACACCAACATTGTTTCATGACAGTAAAAGGAAGGATTTTCCTCATTTATTCATTTATTTCTTTACTTTTTTCCTGAATTCATCAGTAAATGGAATAAAATTAAAATAAGCATATTTAAATAATTTGCAGATGACATTTTTTGTAATAATTTAATTTTGTAAGTTTAACATATTATTTCTTTCAATGTCTCTTAATAAGAAAATTGTATGTGTCCTAATTCATATGACTCAAATCACTTAATATAAACTACAATATAAAAGTCTAACTGCAAAATAAAAAGAGAGAGAAGTATCAAATACAGTAAAACCAGAAGATATTAATCAGATTTTTAAGAATGTTACTCTGGAGTTTAGATGTATAATGTAAAAAAAAAATAGTAAAGATGAACTTTATGGTTTGAAGTTAAAAATACTGAATGAATGGAGTATAATTTTCTAAAATACAGGTAATGGAAAGGGAGATGTTACAATATTAAATGTGAATCTGCCATCCCTAACAAAATAATGTATTTCAGTGATATACTAAAAGTATATGTGTTATAATGCCATAATTGAGTAGTGTAAATATCACCATACAATATTTAACAACATGGCCTTAGAAGTATACACCTTCTTGAGTTTTTGAATCAGAGAACCTTGTTGTTTTGTTCTTTGGGAGACCGGGTCTCACTCTGGGGGCCTGAACTCACTATGGAGCCCAGGCTGGTCTTGGACTCAAGGCAATCTTCCTGTCTCAGCTTCACAAGTGCTGGGATGCAGGCGCGCTCCACCAGGCCCAGTTGCTGGGGAATCGGACTCGATTACTTAGCGCTTGATTTAGCGCTTGATTTAGTACTAGCTGCCAGGCGCTTTTACTGCGGAGACATTCCTCCAGCCCCAATTCAGAGAACCTTGTAAGTCATGTTACCCAGCTCCATAAATTTTGCTCACATATCTCAATTTGTATATTTGGAAAACAAGGATAGCATACTTAACTCAAAGTTTTATTTAAGAGCTAATGAGATCATTTATGCCAAAATTTACTACCTTATATAAAGTAAGAGAAAAAGCCTTTGCTGCCCATTTTTTCTTGACCATATGGTTGATATGAGTAATTTGGTCATCAAGAAGGTTAAATAATAATCATATTCCTATCTTGCATGATGTGGTAGAGCCCCACAAGGATGTTTAATTCACATCCTTTCTAAATGGTTAATGTTTCAGCCATTATACTACTGGCTTTCCAAAGCAAATCACGTCCTAAACAAATTAACAAACAATATTGATTACAATTTAGTGCACACTGAGAGAAGTAATTTTTATGAAATTTAGACCCAGAAAAACAGTGATACTTTGATTCATTCTTTTTCCAAAGGAAGTTAAAAACTAATAATTATACCTAACATTACTAACCATATTGCAATTGTTTACATAAAAAGTCATCACTATGAAAATAATGAAGGACTCATCAACTTCCTCAGATTGAAAGTCCCGTAGAAATGCTACGTGGATCTTGCTCACCCTTAGAGGGAATGAGGGAAAATGTGCAAAATCATATATGATGTGAATCTTTAATTCCCAACTCATGCATGATCATTTTTGGGTTATCTGTGTTAAGATCATTTTTGGATAATTTGTGTTAAGTACTCCATTCTAGCTTATCATATTAAAATAGTACCAATTACCAAAAATGAAAATAAAACAGAGTGGTGTGTGTGTGTGTGTGTGCCTGTGTGTGTGCATGTGTATTTATTAATTATGACTTAGGTATCGTGATCAAGTCCAAGATGCACGGTGAGAAGAGGGTAGAATTATGATTTCAGAAAATTCATGGAAAACAAGACTAAGTTTTTAAACTAATACAGAGAACTGTAAGGGAACCTAGAAGTTATTTGATAAGTGTGAGTTATTCACATATGCACATATGAATGCAATTACATTAAGTTTTATTATATGTGTGTTTGGTGACTATATAACAATAAAATTTAAAAGTTCTAAAAGAGATATCCAATTTGCAAACATGACTAGTAGGAAGTTTTTTTTCTTTATTTTTATATCCTACTTGATTTTATGTAATAATAGTAAATAGGAATACACACATATCATAAATATTGATTATCATACATCCTATTTTCTTTTTATTTTTTATATATTTATTTAATTTTTGCTGTAAAATTTTGTAGCCAAACAAGACATCATTAGTTTTTTAATGCAATAGGAAAGTCATTTTTCTGAATTTAATTTCTTACACAAGTAACTGGTATTTGTTACCTTTGACAGTCTCATTCAAAATCAGTTAGATCAGATTGTATCAATTATAACATTTCACGACTTTCAACCTTTAGAAAAGAAATAACATAAACTCCACAAAAGTAGTGTACCCTTTCTGAGAAGAGCAGATTTACCTTTGAATGAACAACTTTTTTTTTACTAGAAGCTTAATCTTAGAACGTACAACATCTTTATCTGCGTTTTATTAATATTGTACAATCACAGTATTTATGATACAAATTGCTTAACTGTACAAAATAATAGAAATTTACTATATTTAAATGTAATATAAAATAGATTTAAATCTATATTTTGCATTTCAAAATGACAGTAGTAGTAATTTACTACATATCCCGAACAACCTCATCTGACACTGATAATTTTAGACTACAATACCTGTTTTAACTGTAGTTTGAGTCAGGTAACATATAATGTTAATAGGTTAGTGGTCGCTTAAATTTTGGTGAGAATACCAAAAGTTACAGTATTTCCTCTGTTCTCCAGTAATAACTGGATACACATGAGGACTATTTTTTTTCTGGAGGATATGGTAAATATATTGCTCTTTTGAGTACAAAATTCTGGTTGCTAATGATCTAGGGATGAAAGTCTTTGGAACCCAATTATGGTTTCTTTTTCTACCCAAATCTTTTATTCATAACTTTTAAATAATAAACCATATTTTCATGTATATTACAGAATCAAGAAGGGAATATAAAATGAACAAGACACCTTTCCCAAACTGCTTGTATATTTTATGGGTTTATTCATTGGTTTTGAGTGGATTTCTTACACAGGGCATTCTTAAACTCACAGCTTAAAAGAGGAAATGAGTTAAACATTAAAAATGCAGTAAGAAAATAGTACATTTTTAACGGATCTCAGCTTTATAGCCAAGATTTCACATCTTCCTCTTTGACTCAGTGAAACCAGAATCTCTAATATTTTAAACAAGCAATCCAGTATGCTCAGAGGAATGGCAGGATTGCCATACGACACATCTCAAAGGAAGTCTGGTCAGAGGAAGGGTTTTCGTGCTATTCAAGCTCTACCCACTCTTTAAAACTTGCTCTCTGGTACTAATATACTTTTTAAAGGGCACGAAATATTTACAACCAATAAATTTTTAAAAATGAAACGGGATTGGTATCACTATTAATTTTCCTTTCATTGTTTTATGGAATATTATCTTATTGGTTAAAATGGAACATTGATTTCATGTGTTAAGCTGTCGGACTCTCCTCTTTTTATAAAATTTATTTACATGTGGCCAACTCTTTATGGATCTTGAAATTTTGAGTATGATTATCTGCATCATATTTTAGATAAAGAGGTATTTCAGATGAGAGAATATATTATATGTTCTTACAAGATGTAGGTTTGGATAAAAGAGATTTCTTGAGCAGGCTGGTGATTAGATTTGGGTGCATGGATGGAATTTTAGCATTTTAAAGTATCAGCATATTTTTCTTTGTTATTAGAAGTAATACATTTGTTTTTTTAGTTTTTCTTAATTATTTTATTCTGTCTTGAAAATATCCAAAGAATTTGTGCATCATATATATATATATATATATATATATATATATATATATATACACACACATACATAATTTATTCGTTCAAAGGATATACTATATGTTAATATCTTTGACCAGTTAGTGACTTTTTAATGACTTTCTTTTTAGGATAAAACTGTATTAGTACTTACTACAAGATTACAAAGAAAAGCCTGTTTCTGAAGAAATTTTTATTTTACCAAAGCAGCAGTGTGTGGAAATTTCACGAACGGGCTTCCTTTCTGGCTGAGTGGGTGAGGGCGTGGTGCCTCTTCTCAAATGTCTCCTTCTGCTCATCTCCGTCCAATCACTTCCTGTTCTGAGTGAAAAGCATCACCCCTTCCAATGGAGAAATGCAGCGATTCGGTGTGTCGCTGCTGCAGCACTTGGATGAGTAGGCATTATTCCACTTTTCCTACAGATTCCAGGAAACATTCCATACACGGCATTCTCAAAGCAGAGAATCTAGCACATTAACCCTCCCCCCGTAGCAATCATTCAGTTTCCACAGCTATGAATATCTGACTCAGAAGAGTTTGTAACTGGCATTATTTCTCCTGCAGATAATTTTGAATAACACTCGAGCCACATAATATGAAAAGTTATATGCACGCGTACAACCCTAAAGCGGAAGGGCTTTCACACAGCTTTATTTTTATTTGACAAAAAGTTTATAATTTTTCTCAAATCGTTTTGAAATAGAAGATATTGCAATTCATTATCCCAACTAAATATTTTAATTATATGTTATCTTTAAATCTTCAAAGGTAATAAGTTCTCCCAAAAATTTCAAAGAGCTCGTGAAACCGTGTCCAAGTTAACTTTGTATATTGCAATCGGTTAATGCATGCAAAATGTCTTAATCTATCCTATTTTTTCCTTTTTCTTAAGTCACGTACTTGCAAAACTAGGATAGTGGTCTGCAGTATCCAACAATCTGGAATTCACACATTGGCTCCACGAGATATTATTTAACATGTCTTTTCCTCCAGTTTGTAACTTATAAAATGGTAGTGAGAAACAAATTTAAAAATAAAACCTTCTGAAGGTTGACCTTGGGAAAAATATTCTGCACATGATGTCGTGATAGAATTCCAATTGAAAAGATATATGATATGATTGTTCTTATAATGTTTGCCTAAATTCTTTTATTATTTAGAAGTTGAGAAACTGATTTTATCAATTTTTACTCATTATTTAGCTAAAATACTTCCTAAAGAAAGCTATTTCCTCCAGCTACTGTTTATTCTCAAGTCCAAATTTATATGTATGTATGCATGTAAGTGTACATGGAGAAAAAAAGAAAACAAAACTTTATGCTTTTCCTTTATATAACAAATTTTTTCAAATGTATTTTATCTCTTCCATCTTTCAAAGACAAGTTGAATTTATACTGTGCTGTCCAAAAACAGACACCATTTTAAGTGAAAGAAAACATTACTAATATCTATACCAGTACAATAGAATACGCCAAATCACATGCCATTGGTAAACCAGAATGAATCACAACCTACTCAAAGGGTTTTTTCAAGTTTTTATTTTTATTTTTATTTAAAATTATTATCGTAGATTAGTATATTTAACAATATAGTTAACATTCATTTATTTCAGACTTGAAATATTTATATGCATTGATTCTCAGGGGAAAAAAATAAAGCTTGTGACAGAGTCTATTGGTCATAAACCCCAAAATCCTTAAAATCTTTTCTTTCATTTTCTTTCATTTAATTTTTCCCAAAATATTTTGTGTATTTTATGTTTCAAATCTGAAATCTGCCGTGTATTCCTATAGGCCTGCTAGAATTGGTATCTAGACTCAAAAAATAAGCACTGGGGTCCTTATTTTTATTTTTTGTTCCTTTGGTGAACCAAAATTATACTTTAAAGAAAAAATGGGTTGCAAAATTTAACTTCTATACTTAACCTAAAACCAGAAGTATTTCTCTACTTTTTAAATCTCATGTTTGGCTTTGATTGCCCCTCAGCAGAGTCCAGCTTTTCAGTGATTTCAACAGTCACTAGCTTAATCTCACAATATATGTGCAATTGCCTGCAGATTATGATAAAACAGTTCTATGGACATATAACTACTAATTAATGTGTAATATTATTATTATTTTATGTGCACTTGATAGGATATAATGTTGGTGCTTTTTTTCCATTGGTGGTCTTTTAGACCTGTCTATTCTGAAAAAAAATTGTTTTATTATTTTAGAAAAAAAGTTAATAATACTCATAAAGTAACCTTATGATTTCATACAATACACCTCATATTAATTTTGAAGCACAAAATATAATAAAATGCACCTTTTTAAATAACCAGATTGATGGATATTAACCAATGTTCTTTCTCTTTATTTTTCCAAATGTTTTTTTAATTATTATGGACTTGTACTTTATGAAGATTTCTCAGTCTGTGTTTATCCTTCAGCTAATAATTACTAAGTACTTTAATTATATGTTTTACTTTGTAATAAATCTTAGAAATACAAAATAAGCAGTAGTGTTTATTTGAGATATCACTATTATTAAAAGATATTGCAATCTAGCTGATTTGTTTCTCATGAAACTGAATGTTCTTTGAATAAATAGAGATAAAATTGTTAAGAGGAAATTAGAAAGAAAGATAAAGAGGAAGAAAGTTAAGGTTTTGTGGTTAGGATCTGGAGTGTCCCCCAAAAGTCTCATGTATTTTAATGTTATGGATTATCTATGGAACTATATGATGGTGGTGGAATGGGGTCTAGTCTGGAGGGGTGGATTGCAGTTAAGTTAGGATTAAAGGCATGTAAGCTAAGACTAAAGACGTGTGAGTTAAGACTAAAGGCGTGCGGGTTAAGACTAAAGGCGTGAGAGTTAGGATTAATGGTGTGTGGTGGCCACACCTTCCACACCTGGATGCAGGAGGGACTAATTACTAGGCAGGGACCTGGAAGGATACATACGCCGCTTCCTGCCTTCCTTGGGGAACTAAGACTAGGACTAGGACTGGGACTAGTCTCAACTAGTCTCGACTTGCCTTCCTGTTTGTGATGTCGTGAGAAGCTGTCTCCACCTCTGCCTCTGCCATGTGCTTCGATTGCTGCCGGCCGCCCCTGAATGGACTGTGACCCTCTGAATCTGTGAGCTAAAAAAGGACCTTTCCTTTCCTAAATTTGTGGGTGTCAAGTATTGAGTCACAGCAATTAAAAGTAACTAAGACATAAGGAAAAATGGTTAAGGACATATTATTAAAGTCAGACCATTAGGTGTAAAGAATATGCATAGAAAGTCAAGGTTTTATGCTTGTAGGAATAACACACGTATTGGTGTGTGCATATATTACATATAATAGATCACATATTTTAACATACATTCTGAACATCATGATCTGTAAAATCAGAAAGTTCTGTGGGAAAAATCATATTGGAAAGCATCACATTTCATTCTACTCCTTCTAAACACAATAAAAGCTTTGAGAATAAAAATTAACATTTGTGCCTCTGAACTTCTGATTTGTGATTAAGTATCAAGTAAGACACACAAGCAGTAAGAAAATTTTTAAGAAGATTGAGTGATATTGTCAGTACTTCATTGATACAAAGGTTCATCACATTGTCCAAAGGACACTTTGATCACTGATTTTTGTAGGGATGGTAGATGGTGTGTACTAATATTAGTGTATTATTTGTGCTGGGCTGTTTTGCATATGGACTCATATTCTAGTTTCTAGTTCCTAGGTTCTTGGGCATCTATAAAGAATACAAACATGCCATGAGATGTGGACAGAAAATTTTACAAGTTTGTAAAAACTAACAATAGTATTACTCGATAGTTTTGGTTCTCTCTTGTTTATGATCTATATACTGAAAAAAATAACTCCTATGCTACACTTTCAAGAGGAAGTTTGGTAAAAGGCAGATAAATGAGAGCAAATAATCTGCCTAAAATAATTTGCCAAAGTGACTTACAAAATAATTTACTAAGTATATACATGTGTATTTGAAGTTTTGCCTAGTGAGAGGGTTGTAGAAACTATTCCTTCTCCACTATGACATGTTTAATTTTCTACTATTCCTTGCGCCAAGGTCTGGCCTCATTGAATGCGTGGTATTCCTAGAGAACTGAAAGGAAGTTGCATAGATACCTCACCATTATTAATCACTGCCTCTATTGTCAAAAGCTATTTGCAGATATGTTATCTCATTCCATCTAAAAATTATTCTGATGTATTTATGGTTTGCTCTTCCTTTGTACTATAATTTGGTATATGAAAATGGTGCTCTACAAATCAGGGAATAGTGAAAGTAATAATTTGTCCACACAAATTAGACTCTGATGTACTACTCTTCTCTAATGTCTCTCACATTCGTCTTTGCATCACCAACCACTGTAGATTTTTTCAGATGTGCAAAGAAAATTGCAGCTATTTAAAATAACCTAGAGAGGGAGCATGATAGGTAATACCCTAACTACCTGAGCCCTTTACATTTCAGCAGCCTCGTTGCCAAGGAAACCACTTGGGACTTTAGGGAAATTTGTGGATATTTAAAATGGATTGTGCCTGTACATAGAGACACTTGCACAATTCAGGTTGCAGAATAAAAAGCTTCCAGCTCTGCACTATCAAGCCTGGAATTTTGAAAGCTGAGGATAAAAAATGAGAAAATAGTAAGGTTTACTCACTTATTTGTCTGTGCAGATTACTATTTCAGATTATTATAATTAGGCTAATCTGTCAGTAAAATAAGCAAAGGGAATCTACATGAAAGAGTAAACAGTGTTACATAATGCTCATAAAACTTATATTTTCATTCGTATTTGAGATTTGAAATTATGCCATTGTATCACCATTTTGACGATTGATTCTGAAGACCTAATTCGGTTTTTAAAATGTTAAGTGGAAAGCAAATGCATCCATGCAGGGCTCAGCTGGAAATTGGCTAAATTCTATTTAGGTGCAGATGTGAATCCTTACTCACAATACTGTGAGTAGAGTGCAGATATTGGGAAAGAGTGAACATAGGCAGACATATCAAAATCCTTTAATGAGTTCTCCGTTAGTGTGTTTCTGCCTTTTTCCTTAGTTTAATCACTTTACAAAACCCTACCAAAGATGCCATATTCCTGACAGAATTGACTGTAGAACAGAGAACAGCTGTATAAATTGATTTACAAAAGCTGTTTTTTCATAGTCTCTTAGCTAGTTTCTGAGCCTATACTCAATATTTCTCTCCCTACACATGCAGAGTGATTTTTCCATGCTATTTGCATATCTCTGCCACAGACCAAATCATTTTCACACTTTGAGTGTTCACTGTGCAGCTCTGTCACCCAGCCCCAGGTTCTCCTAATAGACTACAGAACAGCCACACACAGGGTCCGAAAAGATCTGCAAAAACAGTGAGTCTTTACTCAAATGATGTGTACATTTTATCTTGAAAAGATTCGCCAGTTCCATAGTCATAGAATGTGAATGCTAAAATGTCCTCCAATGCAGGAAAAAAAAAAAAAAAAAAACAAAACAGTGTGATGGTTGTGTTTGTCAATTAGGTTAACCAAAGGTCATCTAAGTATTTGGTTTAACATTAATCGATGTGCATGATAACATTTCTGCATGAAATTAACATTTGAACTGGTAACTCAGTCCTAGAGAAACAGATTGTATACTGAGTGTGAGGACAGCTCTTCCACTGAGGACCCACATAGAACAAAACAACCGTATTCATCGCTCTACCTGGCTGTCTCTGAGTTGGCCCAATGGCCTCTTCATACTCATCTTTGGGCTGGAGTTGAGCTATCGGCTCTCCTGGGTCCCCATCTAGCTGCCTTCTGATCACAGACACATGTATACATACATGTAAGCATACATATTACCACTGTCATGTGTCAGCGGTATACTTGTAATGAGCCCTAGTGATTAATTTTTCCTGTTTCGCATCCACTCTAAACTCATTAAAAAGATATAAAACTTGGAATAACAATGTATCGGTTTTTGAATCTAATGAAAAGTATAATATTTCTGCAGGTAACACAGTCATTTCAGCTTGGTATTTTCTAGAATTCAGTTGACAATTTAAAAGCAACCACAATAACAACAACAAAGAGAGTGCAAGGAGGATGGCTACAAAGGGAGAAAAGAGGACTACGCGGACCCAGGAGAGAAGCCTAATTGATAGAGGCACGTGCGAGAGACAGACGGGAGTAGCCGCTGGGAAGTGCAGGAGACGTTTGCCTTGGAATTGCTTTCTCCAGCACGAATAAGAGCATTAGAAGGAGATCATCCCATGGGGGAGGCTAAGAGCTTCTCTAAGTTAAAAAAGAAAAAACTTAGTGGACATCAGCAGCTCACTGGTCCCTTCTCCCCAACATCACTGGGCTTTTCTCTGCATCCGCAGGCAGGCTACTAAGTACAATGGGCACTGATACCAACTAGACTGTAAAGAAAAAAGCTGAAAAATACACACTTGATTTTAGAGAAAAGATGATTATTGATAATCACCTCACCATTCAAGGATGGGCAGAAAGAAAAACCCTAACATGTGGTTTAAAAAGAGTACGTAATTATGAGAGTTGAGCCCAGAGTCGGACAATGGGAAGAACAACCTACTTTAAAAATTAGAATAAAGGAAACTGACAGAATAACGAAGTAGATTTCAGAAAGCGTGGGCTTCGTCCTGCTGTAAAAAGAAATGAACACCGTGAAGCAAGAGATGAAAGATGAGAGGATAAGACAACAGACCGAGATAGAAAAGGAGCCGGCGGGAGGCAGACGGAGGGCAGAGGGAGCGGAGGAGACAGGGGGCGAAACGGAACTGAAGGTACAATAACTAGTTTTAAAACTGTTTTGAAAGCAGAAGGAGAAGAATTGTGCTGTAAAAAGTAAATCAGTAATGTGAAAGCTGAATATTTAAGTTTCCTAAATTCTCCACTATCGAGTAATACTGAGCTTCTCCTAGTGGAAGTAAATCTTACAAAATCATAAAGACTAATGGGGGCATTAATGAGGATTATGAGAGCAGTAGCTGACTTTTTAAAATAACCAAGTTTTAACATGAACACACTACTTAAGCAATAGAGAAACACAATATAGATTGAAAGCCCCTAAATAGTAGACTCAAGCCATAGAATAGTATGTAATTTAAAACAAATTCTTGTATAAAAGTAAAATATATCACTTTTTAATTTAAAAATGAGCAAGGGAAAATGAATATATCAGAAAATAATAAGGGGCTGCTTCTTATGCTAATATTTTTCAGAAGCTTAATGAAATATATAGTGTTCTAGAAAATAATAAACTCACAAAAATGATCCTCTTAGAGTTCAATAATTAACAAGTAAATAATCATGGAATGCAGTTAATAATCTATATTTCAGATTTCCAAAAAAGATTAAGGTTTATTTGGTATTATAATTACTTTCTATTTATACAAAAAAAAATTGCATTCTGGAAGTGGTTCCAGGGCCTAAATAAAAGAAGCAGGAATATTAATTTGTTCTTAGAAGATAACATAACTCTTTAGCCAAAACTGACAGAGAAACTAAAAGAGCAAATACATTTAAGAATATTCTTAATGAAATCATAGCAAATAAAATCCAGAATGTTATTGCTCAAGGCATAACCAAGTAGAGTCTATTCTAGTAAAATTATTAGTAATCACTACTAGGGAATATTCTATTGGGGAATATTAACATACAGTCCTATCTAAGACAGAAAAAGATTTTATGTTCATTATAATTGCATATAATAGATGTTTGACAATATCTAGCATTGACTGTTTCAAAAGCGTTGATAGAATAGTAGGAGCACAGACTAAATTTTCTGGGTTTAATATAAATCTAAGTTGTCACTGCAGAGATTAAGGTGTAAACGGAGATTTTTTAGGTATGATCTATTGTGATTTCTAACACAATATTCTTATTCATGAGCAACAAGATATATAAAGAGGAAAAATACCAAGAAGTCTGCAATTTTCTCTTTAGATATTCAGAAAACAAAATCCTATACACAAGGACAGATGAAGTGAATATGGCAAAATATAACAAAAAGTATAGAGAACAACACAAGATTTTCTTGAAAGGAGTTGGCTATAAAAAGAATAAGTGAAAAGAAGCAGCAGATGAAGACGGAAAAGTGATGCTTTTAAAGTACAAGTGATGGTGTAAGGTGCTCGAAGACAGCAGGAATAATCCAAGACCAGAAGGAAGTGCTGGGGTAGAGGAAGAAGCACAGGGGAAACCAAGCAGCAAGGACTCCACATGCGACATCACCTCGGCCTCCTTTCCAGCTCATCCACAAGTGAACTAAAGAGCAAATGAAAAGAGTCAGTTACCCTTGATACTTGTAACACCGAAACCCATCTTAGGACGACACAAGATCAACGCTTCATTTGTCCACAAACCTGGAAATGTCCTCTCTATGAAAAGGCTCCGAATTCATCCGTAAAACCCTCAGCCACCTATGTGAACCGTCCCTAAATCAGCTTCACGCAAGACGGACTTTGGACAGCTGAGCTGTCCTCCATTCTCTTGGTCAGGCTGCCTTTCAAATATTCTCTTTCCTGACCTCACCACTATGTCTCTCAACCTCTTGGTCCTGTTGGGCAGACAGCAGGTAGAATGGATTGGACTCTGTTACACCGTTTCTAAACAAATATTAGTGTGTGTGCCAGACAGGATGAAATCCAGTGCAGAAACAAAGGCATTGGTCTACTTATTTTTAAGTTCTCCATAATTTCCAGATCTTTTGTAACAGTTGTCATTATCGCATTTTGACTTATAACATAAATCCTACCTTGTATTATAAAGTCAAGTGAATTTGCTTGTGTTACTGCTCTCTGTGGTGAGACCTTGTCTCAGAAAATAATAGATAAGTAGATAGATAGATAGATAGACAGACAGACAGACAGACAGACAAATAAATAAAACCAGAAAATCTCTCAGGCACTGTGTATACTAAAAAAAAAATTCTCTCATATTTTAGGAAGGAAACCAGAGTATCCTGTTATCTTTATCACTTAACAATGTAGCATTGGATACTCCGCTCAGTGTATTAGTTAGTATAAAATGAAATTTATTTTCTAAAACTTATTGTGTAGTCTGTCATAGTTGGAATCATTAACCACCAACACTTGAGCAGAATAAGCAGTGTGATGGTTTTCCTGGGCTGTCAGTTACGGGAATTCCACAACAACTGTGGCCCAGAGTGAGCCAGTACACACATGCTGCTGAGCTTCATTTGCAGTGTCTGATATACTCTGCGATTTAGATTCTGTTTCTTAGATTCGATACTCACCCACCAGTTCTTCACTCCAACCCTGGAGGAGGTCTTCAGCATCCCAGCAAGCATGCTGTAGTTGGAAGAGCAAAAATGGATTTCAGATAGGTCCATCTAAGTTAGTTCTTATTTAATGAGAAGCTAAGACTACCACTCCTGTTTTATTTGAGGTGTGATATACAATAATATAGTACAATTGCACTCCTTGTTATATTATGTGATGTTCATACATTAATTGCATCACAGTGTAACATGTCGGATAATTGGGAGGTCGAGAAAGGTTCAGAACAAGAGATTATTTCAGTACATTGGAAGTAATTAAATTTGAAGAAAGTGTTTATTGAGGTCTAGCAAGGCAAGGTGTGGTGCATGCAAAGGAACAACTCCAAATAGACAAAATTATCCAACAATTGAGAAACAATCAAAACATTTAAACTATATTCAAATACTGCTTAATACAAGTGTAGAAAAATATCTAAGCTCTATTTACCATGTTTCCAATATCTTTTTCGATTTTATTAATACATGTGTATAAGCAATACAAAATGTTTAAAAAGGATTTGAGTATTTTGTGCAAATATATATCACACAAACGTTGCCATGTCTTCCCTGTTTTGACCCTCCAGCACCCCATTTAGTTCTGTAGGCTGTATTCAGGTTTCCGAAATCAGAGAAAGCTTGAGATATTTAACATATTTAATCTTCTGCCTCGGACTCATTTCAACACTCAAATCACCACTGTTCAGCTCAGTTTTTTGCATATTAGATGCCTCTTCTCTGGTTGGAGCAGAAACCTTTATTGGAACAATTTGCCAAAAGTCTCTTCTTTATATCTTACTATAGCTTTGTTGAGAAGCCTTAACATGGCCTCAACCACCTGTCCACGTAAGAAAAGAAGCACAGCAATGAAACTCACCAATCTAGAGCATTTGAGAAATAAAAAGAGAAAAGTTAAATCTCAAATTCCTTAGCTGAATACTGAAAAGAAAATATTTGTGCATTTAAAAGACATTCAGGTTACCCTTCTATCAATAATTTTTCTAAGGATAAATTTACATCAAAATCTCAATAAATGAGTTGTTACTCTAAATGAACATAAGTCTGTATCACAAAAGCATATTACACATATAGCAATAGATATTAAAGTATACTTAGTTATTTCAGAATTTTTTTTTTAAATTTTGTAACCTAGTTACTCACATTACATCAATTAATACCATTTTGTGAGATTTGGTTTATCATTTTTTCTACCTATCCATCTATAAATTCATGTATATATATTTTCTAAAAATTTTACAATTCTCCAGATTGAGTATGATTATTATCTTTTGCAAACTAATATGCTATTAAAATAGTAATTGTAGGGGGAATTTTCACAGATTTAATCAGCAAACTAGTACTGTTTTAGTAGGATACCAACCAATTGATTCAAATATCAATCTCTCTTTTTTGTTACACTTTCTCATTGTCTGTTTCCTTTCCTCCATATTTTTGGTGCTGTTTGTCTCTCTATCTCTTTCAAAGATTCCTTCAAGTATTTTTTGCACCTTTAGGTTAGTGGTTGCAAATTTCTCTAGGGATTCTTAGTCATGAAAAAGCTTTACCTCTCATTCAATTTTCAAGGATAATTTTGCCGGATACAACAATCTACATTGACACTTGCTGTCTTTTAAAGTTTGGAAGATCTTGCTCCAGGCTCTCCTGGCCTTTAACGTTTGCATTGTGAAATCTGTGATAATTTAAATGGGGTTGTCTTGGTAAAATAATGTCTGTTTTTCTCTTGCTACTTTTAAAATTCTCCCTTTATATTGTATTTTTGAGGTTTTGATCAAGATACGTTGTGCCAAGTCTTGTTGCTGGCTGAGGTTATCTGGTGTTTGATAAGCTTCTTGTACCTGAAAATTAATTTCTTTGTCTAGGTTTGAGAAATTTTTCTAGCACGATCTCAGCAAATGAATTCTTTATACCTTTGGTGCTGTCTTCTGCTCTTTCTCCCACACCCATAATTATGAGATCGGCTACCTGAATCATCCATCAACTGTTGTATCCTGCTACTTTGCTCACTTCCAATTTTGGAGTCATGCCTAATTATAACATTTGTTTTTCTAGCCTTGTCTTTAAGGTCTGAAATTCTGTCCTCACAAAGTTTGAGTTAACTTTCCCTGTTTTCAAATGTATTTTTCATACCCTGAATTTCAGCACAAAATTTTCAACCATATTCCTTCATATCTGGCATTTTCTTATTTACCTCAGCCAACTTTTTATTTGTAAATTCTATACACTCAATAAGCTTTATATCCATTAGGACCACTACTTGTTTAGTAAGTTCCTCTTTAAGTCTACTGATCATTGATCATTTTTTTGAAAATATCTTGTTTGAACAGGCTGTTCGACTCATTTATTGGCTCTTTGACTTCCCTTCCCTATGAATTCCACTATATCAAGGCTTATGACATTATTTTCTGGGGTCTCAGTCACTTCTGTGGGTGTCCCATGTTTCTGTTGTTGAGAGACTTCACTTTAAAGGCCTCACCAAGGTATTTCTTTGAATGACTGTGAGATGTGGGATGAGGAGGTCTGAGGGGAGGAACTCAAATTTCTCTGAATTCTGTGCTGAGAGCAGGCAGTCAGGGAGGACCTAACAATCCAAAGACCTCTGAATCATCTCATTCAACCCCAGACCCCCAAGGAAAGCTCTCCAGCCTGTGCTGGCTTCCCTGACACAAGAGAAGGACTCTCTACCATAGAAGGTGCTGTCACTACTGCCTGATCTGTTGTCGGCATCAGTGGCCTTTCTCTTCTCTCCACAACTGTCTTTTGTGCCAAATTCTTCCTAGGCACTGTTGAAGAGTGGCCCCAAAATGCCTGATGTGCTTGCTCTTCTGAGCTTTCTTTTACTCTATTCAATTCAATCCTAGGTTCTTTACTTATTTATTTTTTTAATGGCTCCTGCTTACATCACTGTCTGTTATGGCTGCCCAGCACTGCTTCTGATCTAGGCTCCAGGAGGCTTTTTCTAGGGGGACCTGACATTGTGCTTGTAGTATTCACTACCAACAGGCTGTCTTTTGGAGGCTGGGCTTACCAGCTTCTGTCAATTCCCACTTCTCCCAGATATATGCTTACCTCAATCTGAGGTTTGGGGTTCCAACTTCCCTCCTTCTGTGGATATAGCAGTTCAGGGCTTGCTCAGTCCACCTGGGAGTGCTTGCTGGGCTATTGCTTTCCTCCACTTCCAATATGTCTTTGGGATTTCTGACCTTTCTGTGGCCTCCTTTCAGTTGCGGGGACACTCAGTCCTCTCCTAGTTTAGTCTAAGGTTCTGGGTTCTGGGCGAGCTTTCATTTTTTTGAAGATGCTGCTATTTACAGTTGGCCTGTGGCAGCTTCCTCTAGTGCTGTTTACCACCACCTCTGACGTGCTTTCAGGGTTTCTGACTTTCCTGTAGCATCCTTTTGGCTGTTGGGGTGCTCCTCCCTTTCCTAGTTACATTGAACAAGCAGTTTTTGACTATATTCTCAAGTTTTTAAGTGGGTCCACAAGGAGTCATTGTGCAGATCAGCTGCCATCTTGACCATAAGTCCTCATTTCCAGTATCTTGAATTTGGCTATATATTTTTTCAAATAACCGGAGCACAATAGGTCTTTTAAAAATGAAGTAAAGGTTAAAGGCATGGTTCAGCAGGTAGAGCCTTAGCTTGCCATTCTGAAGGCCCTGAGTTCAATTCCCCAGAACCACATAAGAGTTTAGATGGACATGGTGGTGCGTGTAGATAATCCCAGCACATGTAAGACTGAGGTAGGAGAATTGCCATGAGCTACATAGGGAGATAGGAGAATTCTCAGGGCTACATAAGGGTCCTAGAAACAGCCTGAACTATAGAGTGAGAACCTATTTCAATATAAAAGTAATATAATGAAAGTTAAAATAATAATGCAAGATGGTAATTTTTCATGTATTTTACAAAAGAAATTTTTAAAAATTGTATCTTTTCCTTGGTTTGGGGCAAGGCAGAGAGAAGTTTCTTATGAATGTATCAGTATGGATACACAGGAACAAAACTTAAGGAACACTTTGCTATTTTATTAAAATAAAAATGTTCTACGCAAAATTAAAATTCAGAATGTGTTTTATTTTAACTACAGGTAATTAAACAATAACTTTACTTCTTACATTAAAGGTTCAATGATAAAATTTAAGATATCACAGGTAAGATTTTTTAAATTAAGCTCTAAAATTATTTTATTTCTTTTTCTACAGTTCCCTCCAATATTTAATAGTTTCCTGACTCATTTTAATTTTCAAGTTTTTACTTTCTTTTTTAAAATTGTTGGCTATGAGGCTTTTGTATTTTTAATATAATATTGAAATAAAAAACTTTAATAAACTACATAATAAAAATGATTGATTATTTTACATTTAATCTTGACTGAGGTAAGAAAATTATAAAAACAAAATGTTAACTTGGCATATTCTTTTCATCTTCTGAATTATGTGAGATGTGAAAATTTTTCAATGCTAAGTGTTAGAAAGAGAAGGCAATAAGATGCCAACGATGTGTGTGCATTTTAATGTTCTCAAGTGCTTGCATGGTAGTTCTTAAGCCATGATCAGTTTGCAAGGTAAAATATTAAATTTTATAAATCAATTTATCACTTCACATATCTTTATTGGTTCATTCCTACAGGGTGGACATTGTATTAAGATCCAGGATAAATTTTCACCTTCTTAGAACTTACATTCTAGAGAGATTGACGAAGTCAACAAGTCCATATACATATTCAACAATGTCAATAGTAAAATAGTACTACAAAGACAACGAAGCAGAAATCAATTTTGAGCAGAGCTATGGGTTATGCAAATAAGTTAATCAGAAGATTATTTTATGGAAACGATTCTAGGTATAAATTAAAGTAGTTCTAATATTTAATAGTAGAAATGTAGAAATGGTGTTGGCATACTTAAAGGAGAGCAAGAGGCTTTATGGCCAGAGACAAGTCAGGGGATAAGTCAAACACATGTACATGCACACACACACACACTCACACACACAAAAGTCAGACAAACCGGTATGATTTTGATTATGCTGAACTCCAAGTCAAATGTTCGGATTGAGTTTTAAATTGGGCTGAAGTATATTGGAAGAGTAGAAGATTATGACATTATTGTATTTACACTTTAAAAAATAATGTTTCATGGAGAAGCGTGAGGGGGAAAAGCAGGGCTTGAAAGACCAAGGGAAAGCTCTGATAGCCGCTGAGCTAGGAGGGCTGGTAGTAGAAAGTAAAACTAAGAGGTTGCTGCTCATGGACGGAAGGTGCGAGTAGAATCAACCATTAAGTGTAGGTCTTTGCTGTAGCGAGTGGCAAGATGGCAGTGTCATTTAGTGACAGGGAGGATATTCGAAGGAGGAAGATGAAAGAACAAGCTAACAGATTCTATTTTAGACACTGTGTGGAGATCTCGTTATTGCATCAGCAAGAGTCTGTAGATCTGGAACGTTAAGACTTCATGGGAATGCAATCCTCAGGTGACTAAATTGAGGAAAGAAAGTCTGTAAGATATGTGACCTGACAAAGAAGACAGACTCAACACAGTGACTGCAAATGCATAATAAAGGAAGTAAGCTATGCTTCTTTATCCTGAAAAGTAAAGAGAAACAAAATCAAGAAAGTTGTGCTCTGCTCTTGTAATTGAAAAAGGGAGGGTGATGTAAATCAGGGTAGGGCCCTGGGCTCAATCTCAGGTACCACATAAATTAACAAGGGAGGAAGGGAGGAAGGGACCACGCTGCTCATTGCTGTGATATGAAAATTATGGTTAAATTCTCAGGATGAAAAGATGTCTATGTTTAGTCAACCTACAAATCACCAAAGACAAAATGTCAAAAGAAGAAGTCATTAGAAATTTACCTATGAATGAAGAATAATGACACTGACAGGTGACTTCTCTATAGCACAATGTCTGCAAAAGCAAAGCAAGGAAATAGTTTATATTAAGGTGTTATATAAAAATACCCAAGTTTGGTTGAACATTTTATAAAAATAAAAAATTGTATTATATGTTTTAAAAACGTATTTTAAGAAAAAATAAGGCCACTGTCAAAGGGGAATGTGACAAAACGACTTTAGTATCAAAAGACCTACACTAAAGAATAAGAAAAATACATTTCAGAACGAGACGGAAGAAAGTGAATGTAACCTTGGAATGAAATTTGTAACATGGTAGGAGAAATAGGATAAAAGTTTTTGGAAACTTTCTTGAAAAATATCAGGCTGATATGGAACAACAAAAAAGATTCCTAATTTATCAGCTTAAAATTTTAAGTAACAAAGAATTTTGACAACCATGGCAAAAGGAATTTAGTAAGGACAACTTTGAATACTGATTTTCAGTTTTTCGAGAAATCTCCGTACTGATTTTCATAGTAGTTGTACTAGTTTATATTTGCACAAGCAGTGTAGCATTCCTCACTCTTCCCCAATCCTTGTCACCATTTGTGCATTGCTGAGTTGTTCCTACGAGCCATTCCTACCGGGGTGAGGTGGGACACTGAGGTTGTTTTGGCTTTCTCAAGAGGAAACAGCCAGAAAATTGCTAACTTGGATGGAAATGACAAAGACAGAGGAAAGAGTACAAGGAACAGTATGAAAGACATGAAGCATAAAACAAGACAGTAAATTTTTGCTGTTAAATCTAAAATGTCTTCCAAAAGCCTATTTTAAATGTGATTAGATTGTGGGGATAAATTGGATCCAGTGAATTAATCTATGGATCTCATGTGCCGTGAGAGGTGTAACTTGAAGGGCCAGAGGAATCACTGAGGATGTGGTAGATCACTGAGCTCGCCGCCTAGAGGGATACGATTCTGGCCCACATTCGTCCTGACCGCTCCCCTTTTCAGGTTACTGTGGGAAGTCAGGCTGTTCCACCAAGTCTGCCAGCTACTGCAAGTGGACCCTGCTAAGACAGATTGAGACCTCTGAACTATGACCTTAAAAAAAAAACCTTTTCCTTCCTCATGTTATGGCTATCAGCAACAAGAAAGTGACGAAGACAGAAGTGATTCTAGATATATCAGTAATCATAATCAATTTAAAATGACAAAAACCACCCACTGAAAGCTTAGAAAGTAAATAAAATCCAGCAAGGCAGTATGTATGAGAAATGTGTTTTAAAACTAAGGACTCGAAAATGATGAAGATTAAGTCTAGGCACAATTAAGAGGCAAAACAATGAAGTGATTTGAATAAAATTATTTTAATAAAATAATACCTAAGGAATGGATGCCACAAGAACTCTAAAGGGTATTTTATTACTCAGCACTCTGTAGAAGATAGAATTTAATAGGATATACATAAATATAGATACAGCCATAGACGATATAGAGAGATGTCTGTAAAATAATGGCTCACAAATTATGGACTCTGAGACATCAACCACTTGCATTTTCAAATTGGAGACCAAGAATTCCAGGTGTTAACTTACAGTTCAAATCTGAAAACCCAAAAACTGAGAGCCTGTGATGTAACACTCAGCCCACATCTACAGGCCTAACAACCAGGAATGCTGATGTCTTCGGGCCAAAGATGAGTGGGCAGGCTGAAGCAGAGAGAGAAAGTCCACATTCCTCAGTTTTGTTTGTTTGTTTGTTTGTTTTGTTCTGTTCAGAGCATCATTCCAGAGAATATATCTTCTTTAGTTCCCCATATACAATGTTAACTTCTTCAAGAAATACATTATGTTACTAGAATTCTCAGTATTTCTTGCCCAGCCAGACTAATATGTAAAACCAGCCTTCACAAGTATCCCAGGGCCAGAGAATACCCAAGAGAGGTCTATCTTAGAAGAAGAAGGAACTCCTAAAGGCTGGTTGTCAGAGCTTATTGAAAGTGTGAGTGCGGCCTCATGAACAATACCAAGAACTTATTGGTCTTGTGTCCCCGGATAAGTGGGAAAATTCTCCACATGCAGGTGAGCGGCGCGGTTGGATGTATAGAGGGAGGAATGGGCACTGTCTGGAAGCAAAAATGTATGTCAGAAGGACCACAGGAAACAAACTTGTGAACTGTAGGTGAGCAGAGGCTGGTGTATATTAAGCTTATCGTTTTCTATTTTATTTGTCATTATAAATTAATGAAGCACAGGACATCATGTTTCCAGAGGATGCAATAATGCATGTCTATGCCGTCATGAGCCAACAATTTAATGTCTAGCCTTCCGCAGAGCTATGGAATATTATGTTCCAGAAGTAATTATTCCCTATTGAAGACAATAGTTTAATTATCCTTTAGCTTTTTTTCTCATCCAATTTAAACATTTTTAATTCTCATGGAATCAATTTTCTCTCTTCAAACCCTTGTGTCTCCTTTCTGTGAATCATCCCTAATGTCCTTTGTATGTCTTCAGTGCACTGACTAGAATAGAACACCTAATTAGAAGATTGACATGTATGTCTGGCTCACCTTTGCAAGGTTCATCTTTCAATGTACTTAGAAACATCTTAAAGCTCGTGTGCAGTCAGTGCTTCCAAATCTGAGTTTGACCTTGACTTTGTGCATCTTTCTATTTATTTACCATCCTCCTTCAGGGGTCATCTTCACTGTTAAAATTTTGTTTTCTCACTAATTGAAATACTTAGTAAAACGACTCATGACACTTGATGAGAAATGACGTTTACTAGCCTAGATATTTATTAAGTCATTGTTTTAGTTTTAATTGTTCAAGAGATATGTACAAAATGTTGAAGAATAAAAAGAATATATGTCAGAGAGGTCCTTATTAATCAGAACAACATATGAGGTGGAACTGAATGCATTTTTAACATCAAACCATATTACATTTTTTATGCTCTTTGTGTTTATATAACCTATCTCTGTGTTCTAACAAAGACTTTCAGAAGATCCTCATACTGACTGTCAAGCCATTGTCTTCTGTCTGTTCATTCTAGGAAGCCTTAATGTCTGCAGCCTATGTTTCTTCCTTTTTTTAAAGACGGTAATATATCTTCCTTGATTCTCCTGTACAGTATCAAAAATCAATGTTTACGATCTCTCATATTTTCAGTATTTTTTATGTTAATCTCTGAAATTGAGCCAAATTTTCTCCATTTCTCATGTATTTGGTTCTTTCCATGTATATTTAACTTAGAAGTATATCTTTTTTTCTGAAATAATTAAGGTACTATAAGTAGAAACCACATATCAGCTACCTAAATACTAAATGCCAAAAGTTTCACTACATGGTTTGTATAGTAAGTTACTTCCTTGAAAGTGAATTAAGACATTACTGTATCCATTTTATAACGGAAAATTGATGTTCATAATTTAGGAAATGTATGAATAACCCAGCTATAGTCTCAAATATTATTCATATATCAACATTGTATAAATATATACACTATGTACATATATATTTTAATTTTTTGTTAAATTCAAACAGTTAAAATATTCTTGAGAATCTGCTTATCTATTTTCTAAGCTGTCACCTGGTAATTGCACATTATAGGAAGCTTATAAGTCAATACACGAATACATTGAAAAATAATCAAAACAAATTATTTGTGAGTAATTCTTTCTCCTTAAAAACTTACATTTGCTAAACTCTTCTCTTCCGGTTCTTTATAAAATACTTTCTAGCTAGTTGTGAAGAAAAGTCACTCTCCTGTACTGAAAAACATTGGCTTTTATCTAGTTGCATTTTGTTTGGTACTTTTTATTTTAAGTTACTTCTCACTGGGTTTCCTAAGATTTTATTTTATTTATAATTGAATAATATTTATTGTGCACATGCATATTGTATTTTCCTTATCTATTTACCTAGTCACCCATCCATGGACATCTTGTTGGATTCTGCCTTTTGGTCATTGTGGATAATGCTGCAGTAAACACAAAGTTCATTTGCTCTAATTTTAGAGTGTGTTACAGGTAATAATATTTTGTTTATCTTCATGAAATACTTGTCAAATGGTTTTTTTGGGGGGAACTTTGTAGAAATAGCTTACGTGTGTATGATTCATGAGAAAGTTCTAATCTTAAAACAAATCCCTTCTACTTTATGCAGGCTAAACTGCCTGCATTCCTTCGAGCCTTTGTTTCTTCTCTTGTCAATGGACTTGAGAACCTCCAATCTAGTTCAGCTCCAGATTCTTCACTTTTGTTTTATTGTTGCTATTCTTGTTGTTATTCTCTCATTGACACCAGTGAGTTATCTTAATTTAGTCACAAATAGTCATTTAAACAAACTTGACTTTGTCTAGCCAAACCACTGTGTTTGTGTATATACGTAGATGCAGCCAGGTGGTAAAGGAGCCTTACTGGCAACAAGGCTGGATGATTATGTGAATCTTTTCCTTCACACAGCATGAAAAAGGGACTAGAAGGGAGATTTTTTCTTGCTTGATCTGCCCAGAGAACATCAATGTGTGTGCTCTCGTTGCGGTACTTAAAATTCTCTTATGTTTTTGTCTGAAAGTGACCTCTTCTATTTCGTATATGAAAGCTTCACATTAAAAGAATATGAGATAGCAAATATCTTTACTGAAGCGCTGTTGGCAGCTGAAATCACTGACAACTTCCTGGCTGTGATTCATAATCTATATTGGTGCCTTTGAGACAGCAGGCTATTGATTTTTCCCTGTCTATAATCCAAGACCATATACAGAGCTTGTTAGACATCTGTGGGAAAATAAACTCAGTTTTGATACAAGTTGGGAAGATTCTCTTAGTGGGGCACTTATTTTTTGTCGTAGGAAAAAAAAAATGTAATCTTGGTGAACACAAGTTTAAACACAAGTCAATAGCAAATAACTCTCAAATAGTTTGAGGATACAAGACATTGAACTATAACTTTTCTCAGAATTTAAATAAATTGCCTTTCTTCAGTAGTCAGTAGCTTACTTATTAAACACTGGTTGAATCTATTTCTTTCTATATAAAATGTAACCTATGAAACACTGGAGAAAGTTATTCCGTTTCACATTTTTATTATACCGGTGGCTTGTTTTGACTTCACGAAAATAATTAGGAAGGTACGAAGTGGTTAGGAGGATAAATGTAGGACTCAGATGAAAATAAAATTGCTAATTCAGTTTGTGTTATTAACAGAAAAGTTGTTTCTGTATAAATGAATGAATAACCACTCTGACCGTGCCCAATCTCATCTAGATATAAACGAATGGTACATATAAATGCATCTCATCAGATCTAAAAAAGATAATACCTACTTCTATCCAACCCATTGTATAAAAGTCTAAACAACATACAAATTTTTAAAATATATATACACCTCAGAGAAAAAAAGAAAGTCTAGATTTCCCACCAATGTATTTTCTCAACTAATAGGATAATCTCAAATCTTTACAGGAAATATGCTTTACAAAGTCAGATGTATACACATTTTTATGTATAAATTCAAGAAAACATTATTATTTTATACATTAAAAATTCAAACACACTAACAAAATAAATGTTATTTTAAGCCGATAAGAACAGACATTATAATTGATCTCAGCCAAAAGACCAAGAAGTGATGAATGCTATCTTAAAACATGTAATTTATGAACAATATTATTTTATTTAAATATGCTCCTTGCACTTTTTAAATAGTACTTTAATATTTTCATTAAAATTTTATTTTAATAAAATAATTCTTATAATTTACAGATAATACATTATGTATTAAGAACTTTTAATTTTTTACCTGGTTTATTCATTGTTCTTCACATTATTCATGAAATTTTTAGATATGGACATAGAGACTAGGCAAACCCAGGCAGTATGACTCAGCAGATGATACTCGTCAGCCCTCAATTTCACTCTCCCTTTTGAGCGTTTAAAGCAAACTAAGAGTAATTTGATTATTCGTTTATTTTTAGCTCCTCTCTGTGTCATCAGGACCATCTAGTTTATTACCTTGAATAGAATTTTTCACTGTTGGAGCCAATAGTCCTTTGTGAGGTGAGACACGACACTGTGGGTCATGTTTTTCAATGTTTCTTTAACCAGTGTTTTATTCCACTCAAGTCCTCCATATCCAACTATTTAACTTTTGAAAATTTTCTACATGATCATCTATTAATTGATGTTATATTGGTGAAAAATAAGAATTGTCTTCCAAATTTTTAAAAAATATTACCTCATATTAAATAATTTCTTAAATGACAGTCATTTCTTCTCATTTTACTAGCAGAAAATAATTACTTTCATTCATCATCCTTCCCTTTATTTAGGTCTAATATGTATTAACAAATCTATGAGCATATTAGTGGTTAAAAATGGTGATATGTAAAACATCTTAATGCCTAATATTCCCTTTAAGTGAAAAAAAAGTGAATTCAGTAAAAGTCAGTTGAAAGTTATCAAAAAATTGAAAAGAAAGCATCTTCATAGAAAGAGATAATTTCACTAATACAAACCAGAGTAAACGAGGGAGAGAAGGAATAACCGTAACAACACAAATTGTACTATAGCAGTTGGGATGAAATAATTCCAGTTGCAAATCATTCTCCAAAAATCATTTATTTCAGAAGCTAAAAAATAATTGATCATCTTAAAATCTTCGATGGATTTAGAAATTTAGTAAAATAGAACTGAAAAAACAATTAAAAAGTATTGAGATGAAAGATCCTTTAGTGTCATTTAGACAAAAATTTTGAAGGTCAAAAATAATTTTAATGAAGCTAAAATGAAGCATATTAAAATGTCATTTCATGAGTTACATAAAAACATAGAAATAATATTTTTAAAAGATAATAAAAGAAAACATGAATTAATATTGTAAAGGGAAATTGCAGTAAAGAATAAAGATAGCAAGTAGAGATAATTTTGCAAATTCATGTTAAAAGCTATGTAGGAATAATAACCCTCTTATGAATCATTATGAGAAACAGAATGAAACTAACAGCACAAACTTACCTTTTTTTGAGACAGGGTCTCACTCTGTGGCCCACGCTGGTCTGAATTCACTATGGAGCCCAGGCTGGCCTTGGACTCAAGGCAATCCTCCTGCCTCAGCCTCCCAAGTGCTGGGATTACAGGGGTGTGCCACCACGCCCAGCTTATGTGGTGCTGGGGAATTGAACTCGGGTACTTAGCACTTAACTTAGTGCTTGCTCAAGCACTTTAACCCCTGAGCCATTCCTCCAGCCCAGCACAAATTACCTTAATCCTTCAGACTTGAAGAAGGAAAGAATAAAGTAGAACTCAACTCAGAAACAGAAGTGATAAAACCTGTTATTGAGGTTCATTGTTATAATGAATGAAGAACAAATAGACAAAGCCATTATATGAACCTTTGAGGGTGTGTGTGTGTGTGTGTTGGGGGGGGGGGGGTCTGGTTTAAAAAACAGTATTACATTTGACACCTAATCATTTTAGGATTGACCAAGATTATAAAACAGACATGAGCTGCCGGTTGCTTCTCTGAGCCACAGAGAACTCATGAGGAAATGATGAATTCAAATGAACAGTAACAAAACAGTAAACTAGATTTTTCTGAGTCTGTAGATTTCCTCTGAACTATTAGTATAGGTCAGATAAAAAGTGGGTATTTCTTTATGCAAAAAAATTGCAAAGATGCTAATCCAATTAGTATCTATGACATAAAAACGCTCTCCTGATTTTATATGACCTAAAGATTTTTGGAGGAGTAGCTTCAATTTAGTGCATAGGATGATTGAAAAGATTTTGGAATTAAGAACTAATTTTTTTCTTAAAGTTTGCCATTCTATTGTCTATGCCAAAAATTCCTTTTCCTGTTCGTGCAACAATAGATAATGGTCACTCATATCTCTTGCAGGTGTCTAGAGAGGTAAGGCCAGGGCTTTGTAAATACATGGCAAGGAGAAACATTGAACCAATAAATGTCTTTCTGGAGAACTTGTGACTTTGCCCTTTTGTCTTCAAGCAATACAGACTGGAGGGAGCAGATTGTGCCTTTCAGGGCAACACCTCCTTGGGACCCAGAGGTGAGTGGTGTCAGGAATGGCTAGGCTGAGTTTTCTTGTGTCTGAATCGAGGCTGTACACCGAAGACTAGGCTGTGGTTTTCTAACTCGTCCAAACATTTTCAGAAAGAGAATCTTACAATCCCAAAGAAACTTGTACTCACAAACCACACTAATCAACTATAGGAAACTAGGAAAAGTATATCATCTGGAGCAAAAATATTGCAACAGATGGATAAAGAATGTAAAATGAATTTAATAAGATACTAAAAGATATGTATACAAAGATATTATCAAAACTAGGTCATAAAATCCAAGTAAAACCAGTAGGTGTGAAAATTATGTCTGAAATACTAGCACATTGATATAAAAAAGCCAAATAATTCTATTTTTACATGATGATTGTCTACTTAAAAAATATAAGAAAATCCATGAAAGAAACAAATCTGAAACCTCAGCTAAGTTTTCAGATATAAGGTTCACACGGAATAATTAACCAACTAGACATCGTAATAGCTAATAGAATTTTCCAACAATAAATATTATCTAGAGTGCACATCATTTATGATTAACAAATAATATTAAAGCAATTTAAATAAAGGAAAATATTTGACTACAGTTATATAAGTTTTGATGTCAGTTCATCCCCAGTTCATCTATAAATCAATTAGATTACAATAGAACTGATTTGTTTGAATAGACAATGGTACTAGAAAATAAGGAATTGATCAAAGTAACAACAAAAAAAAAAAACAAAAAAAATGTACTACGTTGCAACCCAAAGGGTAAAACGCACATCTATGTTTCAACATTGATATAAATAAATGATCGAATAGATTAATAAATGAATCAGAAGAGACCACTACTATGTGGAGGACACTAAACTCAGCCCTCAGCATTTATGAGCTTTGCGTAGTGACTTGGCTCCAAAGAGCACTGAGCCAAGTAGTGTGAAGGTAAGGACAAGACTAAATTCACAGTGGAGATACGCCAAATACTCCGCCACTTAGGTAATCACAATCAAAAGCAACATTCACCAACTGGTGGAGCCACGACACAGTATGATGAAAATACCACTTCACCTCCTCAGTCTTCCTCCAGAAACTCACAATTCTGGCCTATTCATGAGAAAAACATCAATTTCCCACAGGAATACATCTTAAAATACACCTAAATCATAATCCTCAAAGCTGTCCAGGTCATCACATGAAATGAAACTCAGAAAATGTCACTTGGTATAATTTGACATAAACAAGATGTTAAGTAAATTTGACGCCTAGTGGTCTGAATATCAGACAAGGGCGATAGGATATTCTAAAATAAGAAATGCAATTTCTAAATATATCAAGTTACCACTAACTCAAGTCTCTGAGGCATTACTGTACTAGTAGTAGATCATCTTCAACCTCTACGCTTTCCTGTGTCACCTTGAGTGGCAGAAAATTGTCCTGGGCTACATGTAAAGCATATAATATGCATTCTTGTACCACAGCTTCTTTTTTTTTTAAAAAAGATTGCTTATTTATTAAACCATTTTTTAAAAATAATACAAGCCCAAATTTAATAGGAAAATGAGAAAACTTATATATCTACTTCATAACAGCAAGTATTTGTCTTTTCAGGCATACACAAGTGTGAGTAGGTAGAATTACTATTATAAGTGATTGTGTTTTACTAACCAAGTCACTGAAGAATATGTAAAATCTAATTATGTGGAGTTTTGATTTGTTTGTGAGTCAGGCACTGGCCCAGGAGGTAGAGTTAACACTGCAAAGTGCCCTCCCCTGCAGATTCCACATTCCAGCATTGCACAAGTAAGCAGTGAAAATATATTGCTAAAAATTACATAATAATGTTAAAAGCTTGCGGTCTTGTGGGGGTGCATCTAGCTGTCTAAGGCCACATGAAGCCTGTGAGGCTTCAGGCTGTACATCCCTGGTCTAGAAATATGTTGTTTGAGAATTTTTCAACTAAGCAAAAAGGAAGAAAGAAAGAAAGAAAGAAAGAAAGAAAGAAAGAAAGAAAGGAAGGAAAACCCCTCATACTTTTAAATGCTTATACCATACTAACTTGTGTTGGGCCACATATGCTTTCCTGGGCCATGTGGGGCCAGTGGGACACGACTTGGGCAAGCATGCCATAATAGATTGCATTATTTATAAAGAAAATAGCAGTGTTATGCTTGATTAACGATTAGTAGAAACTAATGTCATTTTACCAAATGTCAGTTGGATCATTTTCAAAGAAATTGTTCTGGAATTATTGAGTAATTTGTTCTTTGGAGTTATCATCATATTAATCTTTTTTGTAAAATAATTTAGGTATCATTCAAAGAGATCTAATATCCTAAAATGAACTTTGTAGTTACTGAGAGATAATGTCACCTTACACAATCGGTAAAGAACCCAGCTCTGTGTGCAAGTGGACACCAATAAGGAAGGAATCATGAAGCCTACAGTAGATTTCAAACAGAAGAACAAAAGAGAAATCGTTATCTATTACTAACTAGCAAATAATATTAAACCATTTTTTCCTTCTGAGGCATTTTGTTTCTTTCCACCTACATCAGTAATAAAGTTATTTCATAATGAAACCTGGAAGAGGCTTCTTGATTAAAATTCTAATTCTTTCTTTCTTAAAGAAGGATGCAAGTGAAATCACACACAAAAAATTTTTGAATTAACTCATACATTTTATTCTACTTAACAGATTTATTTTTCACTCTTAAGTCTCTCCAGTCCAATGAGTTTGTTACTCATTCTCAGATATCTATAAATATTAATAAGATTAATGAGATGCTTCAATGTTCTTTTCAGGAACATCTAAAATAAACCAATTGTGAAAATAAATACAATTTATTAGCGAAGAATTGTACTTACTTGTACAACTGGGAAAGGTCAACTATGGAAAAGTTCATATGAGAAATCTGACTGGATGTTAGGGGAATTTTAGGAAAGAATAAAATTTTAAAATACTTTCAATTGAAGGCTAATTCCCTTTTAAATTATTTAATAGGCAGATGTATGCTTGAAGTAGCAGTTCTTAGAAAATGTGTCAATTCAAAACCTAAAGATAAAATGGCATTAAATTCTCATGTTATACTTGGAAAATCTGAAATTTCTTAAATAATCAACAGAATTAGCTTAATTTGGAGTTTGAATAGCTTTTATTTTGAAGTAGACTTATTTAGGATTTCCTGCCACATTATAGTATGAGTAACAAAAATCAGTTCTGAAATACTATCTAACATTGTGTGTTTCTTTATTGATCACCATGCACTTGTACCATTCACATGCGAGTCATAAGTGTTGGCTATCTCTGAAAGTCGGTGTCACATTAAGCACAAAAGAACAGCAAGGGAGTTGAGCAAGCCATCCATTCTTCAGAGGGTGAAAAAGTGTGTGCGTTATCCTTCATTCTAGTTGGACCAAGAACATCCTCTTTCTATTCTTTGCTCATTGTCTTTACCTTTATTTTAACATACCCGAGTGACCATTTCTCTTTTTACTTTTTCAAAAATGAAATTCACTTGCCACAGTGTTTACCAACTGATCATTAATGAAAGAGACAAAGAATGAAGAAGTTAGAGGCAGAAACAGAGACGAAAAGAGAGAAATCCATCTTTCTGCTATGGTCTTGACCTGCTTTACACACTTGCAAATGCATTATTACTACATATCGGAAATTCTTGCTGCCACTTTTGTACTAAAACATGTATTTAATTAATTAATTTTGACCAACCATTGATTGTCTAGGGTCACGGTGTACACTGCATATGATACCTAAGACATAACGTCTATTAGTCAGCTTTCCATCCTTGATTCAAAACACCTAGAAAAATAACTCAAAGGAGGAAAGATTTATTTTGGTATTCTCTGCCTGCTTCTCTCCATCTTTTCTTTCTTTTTTTTTTTAGATAATTCATTCTTTTAGGGTCAAATTACAATACAACTATTCAGAACCTATTCTACACTTCTGGTTTACTACAACCCAAGTGATTGTGTATTTCACTCCTTCAGAGCACTGGTGTTTTCTATAGTCTATATAGTTGTTATCATTGTATTAATGGAATTACTCAACTTTTATCGATGTGATTATTTTGATGGCTGATGCTCTTACAGCAGTTTCATGAAGGCAAGTACTTTGCCTCTTGTTCACTGTTGTACCTTGAATAGAAGGTGTGTTCAATACTAAATGAATAGACGAATGTTAATATTAATGAGAAATTAAACATAAATTATCTTGTAAAACATGTTAATAGCCCTTCTTAATGTGAGATTTTGTTACCTCTTTAACTACAAAGAAAAGTAGTAAATAGTGATGTTCCAAGTCTAAATATCAAAATAAAACATTCTTATTATACCTTTTGTCACATATGTTCATTGCTCTTGGAAAAGTTGTATTACAGAAACTTGAAATACAAAGCTGTCATGTTGTTTACTTGCTATTACACTTTAAACTGCTCTTTTAAATAGATCCAAAAGGGGTGGAGAAATTGCACAAATAGAGCGCTTGCCTAGCAAGTGCACAGCCCTGAGTTCAATTCCCAAGCATCACATAAACTGGCTGTGGTGGTGCACATCTGTAATCCTAGCACTCGAGAGGCTGAAGCAGGATGCTTGTCATGGGTCCAAGGCCAGCCTAGGTTCCATGGTGAGTTCAGGACCGGTTTGAGCTACAGAGCAAGACCCTTCCTCAATAAATAAATAAATAAATAAATAGTTCCAAGAAAAGGCAGGTTGAAGAAGACTCTGAAAACCTGTAATTACTAGAGTGATACAGTTACAGAGAACAAGAAACTGCCCCTAATTCGAGATACCATGCTGGCACTGGTAAGGCCCACTTAGCCTGCTGGATAAGCAATACCAAAACCACTTGGAGCCAGTCTTGTTATGCCACGCAGCCTCATATCTGCTCTCTAGAACCCTAGGACTTTTTCTGGGATTTGTTGTCTCATTTTATACTTACTGTTGTTCCACAGCCCTGGCCTTCCTACATAGTTAACTTTCTAACTAGAGCTCTTGAGGCTCACTTTCGAGAGACCCTCTGGCGTTCCTCCGGGAGTCCTTTCTTCCTCTCTGAATGAAATCTTGCCTCTCTTTTCTTGTTACCAAAACTTCCTCCCTAAGTTGTTTATTTCAATACTGTCCTGTCCAATGTGATTCCTTATACACTCAAATTGGTGGAAAGTTTTAGAATAAATACTTTGTGATTGTACTAAATATTATAGAGATGGCATGACAGCAGACTCACCCACATTTATGTGCTCTTCCTGGGATATCATTGCAAGTGTTATTTCTATCTGTTGTCACTGAAATTACTTTGTTCTAATACTTTAGCAACAGCTTGTATATTCTTTAATTATAGTTAACATTATGGCTGTTTATTTATGTGGAAAAATGACATTTTGCAGTTCTTTTTCAATGAGTGACCTTTTGTGGCACCAGAATAAGGATTAAAATGTGCACAGCCCTTTAATGGGACCCAGGAGAGCTGATTCTCTGACACATCTCCCACCAGCTGCAGGGCAGAGAACTGTCTGGTGCCCCTACAGGGATCTGGGCTAAATGATCATGAAGCTCCCCCTGCTCCGAAGTTCAGCAATCTCCATGTACTGTGCACACAGCAGACAGTCCTCTGACTGAGCACAACATTGCCGGGCCATGCTGATTCGACACTTGGGTATTATTATCTGTGGCTTGGCATAGAAGATTGAGTTCTTCTTTTATAGCCACGAAGTGAATTGGACCATGTTTTTCCCAAATGGTGGTGCAGGAGAGCTAGTAGAGCATGAGATTATTTAGTCAGAAAACTTTGTGGCTATCTACATGCACATTTAAAATCATCGCATGAGACATCTGATTATACACATTTGATATTTAGTATATTTATTTAAAATTACACAATGAATTATCCAAATTGTAATAAATATAATATTTCATAAATTTAACTTAGGTGATAACATAGAGCAAGAAGAAACTAGGAAGAATTTCTGAGAAATTCTGAGGAACCAGGAAAACTGGTTTCATCAATTCCAGACGGGTTTCATAGGATCCCGACCTGTTGGCTTTTTGTAGTTTTGTTTTGATTTTGTTTGCTTATTTTGCTTTTTTCTACTTTTCTTTAAAACTGCCCTTTAAAGTTTCCTTCCAATTTTTCCCTAGGACCAGGGGACAGAAGAATCAGATGATTATGAGTGTCATCTATTTGTACTTTTGATTTCATCTTTATTAAAATCCCCGCTACCTCTGCTTCATCGGAGTCTATAACATACATAGGCCGTTCGACATTAATGGGTTTTCTACACTGCTGAGTTCTACCATGACTTTGCCCTATCTCTAAAAATTGATCTGACAGCATAGGCAATACCACCACACAGGAACTGACGCCAGTGACAGTTACTGGGAGAAAGAAGGGCTATGGAATGGAGCACTAAGTAAAAATCTTTTTCAGAAATGAATCTGCAAGACCACAGAAGGTCTTATTGTTTTAGGAAACACAGCTTCATTAGGAGACAGGAGATTTGAAGCTGAGCTCATCAGTACTTTGAAAATTTCAAGCTTTGTTGTTTCAAGTATCCTTCATTAAATTATTTGTAACCAAATTTTAAAGATTTTTTAGAGGCTATTTCACTGAAACTTTTGTAGATGAGGTAACTGAAATTCATTATCTTCTCAACAATATTCTCAGGCTAACTTTAATGAAAGAGAGTTTTATGCTGAAGACGTACAGTTTCTGTTGAATTAAATGGGCCAGGGCATATAGATGAACTAATAATTCTAGAGGCATCTCTGAGACTTTTTACAAGAGCCATTGTGTTTTACAGTGTCATAGGGAAAAAAGGAAGTTAAATCATGAGTTTTAGTAGGACTGTGGAAAAAGAAGAAATTTCCTTGTGTTATAAAAAGGATTACACAAGCTCCTTCTGCCTTAAGCAATAAGTATAAGGGAAGACTTGATCAGATTAATGCATCAAGGTTCATCAACTATTTTGTGTTATTAAAAGTGACAATTCAAATCCATTAGGTAGGTTAAGCTTAATATTTAGATGCTCTTGAAGGATTATAAGGCAAAAGAACCAACTTCATTTTAGGCAATTAGTGACATTTAGTTTATGTTGTATCCATTTCTCAGTTTTTCATTACGGGTGTTACCTACATAGTAGTCCCTTTTTAAGGCAAACTTAATAGTGAAAATTAAAAGTGATATTAATTCAATATTGAATGGAACTTGATAAATGATGCTCTCCTAGATGAGTCTCATCTTTACAGTATGCCTCAAGCAGCTTCCTGGAGTTTCTGAAAATTTCCTACAGTTACTGTAATATGAGGAATACCCACAACCAGTAACTTACATTAGTGTTTTATGTGAATGATACTTGGTCTGCAATCTATTCTGATATTTTAATCTGGCTATTACGCTGATCATAAATCATCTTGGACTTCTCTCAGACTTTGAAAATTATTAGAATACATTTAAAGTAGTGTTTATGTATGGAAGGCCAATTGAATCTTTAAGTTTTTATTTAAAGTGGCCCCAAAGCATCTTTTAGTCTATCATTCATTCTTCTTTCCTTAGATCTGGCCTGTTGGTATAATTTTATTTCTTTGTTGCTGTTGAAAAGCCAACACAATGTATTTGATTGCTTCAACAGTTGACATGTGTGTTCAACTTTGTTTTGTTTTGTTTTGTTTTTTTACTTTACTATATGCAAGCTTTTTATAGCCTCTTGGCTTCTTGTTATTTTAATTAAATACACTATAAGGTTTTTTCTGAGAAAAAGAAATCTGCTTCTTTTTGACTATATTCATTGAGAAAGTAAGAATGGACATACAATGTCCTGAATTGGCCAATAAATCACTTAGAATTTATTGAGCACTTAGTGTGTGCCAATAACCAGCCTACAGAAAATATATGCAATGTTTCCAGGAGTTAAGCTGCTTTTTTGATTTAATATGGAAATCGAATATAATGAGAGAAATGGAGAATATTCTAAATCAATTTATAACTGAGAATTATGTTGTCTAGGGTTAAAAATGGTATATACTTTGAAATTAAAAGATAAAAACAGGTAGAAAAGAAAGTACACAGAGACCAAAAAATGCAAGAAATTGTGAGAAAAGAAGAAAGGAGGAGAGATTTATCGTACTGTGAGGAAAGTCAGCCTAGGTCAGGAATATGACAAATGCTCTACTATGTCACTGAAAATGCAAGTAAACTTCTTGCTCACATGCCGGCAGAACTGCGTAACAGTGAGAGGTGGTTTCCACTGGAATTTGAGTTTCCTTCCACTTGATGGTGCTAGCATGTTTTTCAAGATTTGTATCCAATATTAATTGATTGTATTTTTAGAAATAAACAGAGCAGATTAATTTTATTATTTCATAAATAAAGTAAATATTAATGTTAATGTATTGGCTAACCATTAGAGTACTTTAAACTATGAAAATAAAGTAACAAGAGATAAACATTTAAGCATGACTGGAAGAGATATTAAACATAGGCATAATAAAGTCAAGTTAACCTATATCCAATTGTTCCTAAAATAAACTTAACATATATATTGTATACATTGTTACAAATTTTACATTTTTTCACTTCTTTTTCCCTTTAAAAAACCACCAGTACTGAAGTCAGTCATTACAGAAAAACAGAGTTTGAATGAGAGGTATGGCTGCTAGCAACATTGTCTACTGATGCACTCAGCTTATCATCTTAAACCAGAAAGAATTCTTATTTTATTGTCTATATATATTCTTGTACTTGAAAAACATTGTTTATATTTGAATATTTAAAAATGTAAAGCAGTAAAAAGAAATAGAAAAATCATAATCCACTGTTAACTGATTTTCTCTTCCGAATGTTTGCCTAACACTTGACCCAGCGAGGACTAGCAATGTAACCCCGAATCAGGTACCAGAGCTGACTCTGGGGCTGCCAAAATCTGCTAAGAAGACACACTCAGAGGTTGGTGTTTCAGAGCCGGATAGGTTGGCTGCTACCGGAGAACTGAGGGCTGTGTGAGAGAGAGAAGAAAGAAAACATCTGAACAGAATCGCAGCAGGTTGCTTTATCCTCCTCTCCTGTATTGGTTCGGAGGTAGGAGGAAGTCGCGCATGCTTTGGAAAGAAAGCTAGATGAAAGGAAGCGCTTAATGATAATACATTAGAGCCCAGAATTGGATATAAAAAGAAAAACAAGTGAAGGGTTGGCTTTGAGCAAGTGACAGGACAGAAGTCTCATTCCAGGAGACAGATAATTACTCTTTTTTTGATGCAGCAGAATGCAAGTGTGGAATGTGGGAGAAAAGAGTATAACTCTTTGACAAGTAATGAAGAATTGAAGTAGACATTGAAAGGAAGAGGAGAAGGAGACAATTGAGAATGACTTAAGGCAGGGAGCCCCAACCCCAGGCTGCGTACCTGTACCTGTCCGTGGCCTTGGAAGGAACGCTACAGGGTCACGCGAGCCTGGAGCAGGAGATGAGCCGCAGCAAAGTTCCTCCTCCTGTCAGTGCACTCTTGATAGGCTCTAAAGCCATAGCCGATCTGATAGGAGGCGGAGCTTTGGTCCTTGTTCCTGTCCTGGTGACTATTTCAAAGCTATCCTCCAGCAACCTGCAGTTTAACAAGTACTTCCACCTTCACACTTGTCTTTGGGAGAATATTCTTCAACTAAATCAGTCCCTGGTGTCAAGAAGCCTGGGAACCACCATTATTAATGTCTAGCTTGAGAAGATAAGAGTCTTTGGGGTTTTAGATAGTTGACTTGCAGAGAACCTGATCACGATTGCTTTTGCAAATTACTAGAGGAATCAGTAAAAGAAAATACACAGTTGACGATGTAAACCTGTAAACAATTTATGTTATCATAGCATTATTACTCTTATTGGTGACCTTTATTGACTTAATAAAGAACTGCAAAAACTCAGGGAAGTGCAAAACAGCTGTCAAGTTAATTTTTCTTCAGTGAAAATTAAAGAATTGATTCCATCTTTCTTGAAAGCTGTTAGTCTAGAATTTATAATGAACTATGGGAAACTTTTAGATAACATTCTTAGCACATATTTTTCCAGTAAATCATCTCCTTAGAATGTTTCTAATAGGAATTCTTTTTTGTCCTCATTTTATATCTTTAAGACCTACAAACTGAACTTCAGTGCTACCTCCTCCATGAAGCTTCTGACAAAAAGAAGTTACCCATCCTTCTGGAAAAATTTAGTATTGTATAATACCAGGCAGCTTCAAGATAGAAAGTAGGATTGAAGCTAGTGGCAAGCAGACAACTTCCTCTGTTACCTGCACACATACTCAGGGGGAGTGTCAGTTCCCTCCCGTTTTTCACTGCCCAGAACATTACTTGAGCTCAGCATGACTGGTAAGGAGACAAGCATGTGAGTGATTGTGAATGCAAGTGTGTGGACTGGATTATAGGCATGTGGGTTACAGACGTGCACTGGGGGCATAAACCTTAAAAGTGCATGACACTGGCCCTGGACCCAGAAGGACCTGATCACCAGGATGTGGCCTGGAAGGATATAGGCTACTTTCTTTCTTCCTTCTACGACTTGACTTGGCTTCCTGTTTCAATACCGTGAGGACTTGTGTCCATCTCCACCTCTGCCTGTGCCACCTGCTTTTGCCGTTGCTGGCTGCCCCGGCCGAGTGGACTGAGACTTTCTGAAACTGTGAGTTAAAATAAACTTTTCCTCCCCTGGAAAAAAAAAATCGTGTGAAAAAATTAAAAATAAAATAACACAAGCTGAATAACTTATTTTAAATCCTGGGAATTTTGGGGATAACGGGAGATCAAGCACAAATAGGGCTTTGAAAAAAAGGGGTTCAAATGTCCAAGAAATATTATGTAAAGCTCTACTGCTTCTACCAATTAGCACTGTAGAAATTATCCTTGTTAAATCACTGTTCAGCTTTGAAAAACATTTTACCATTTTTCATGTTTGAGGTGGATTGAAGGGATGATCATAATCTTGTGTAGAGACATTATAGTCCACAAAAGCATTCATTAGTTCATTGCATTTTCAAGCACACAAAGATTGGTACCATCCGAGGACAAGCTAAAGTCTAGCTAAGGTCATGGAAAGCTTTGAATATGCTTATGAAATACCAATATCAGATGAACAGTGCTTTTTCATTTTTGTTTCCATTTCTAGAATATAATAATTTGATCTATAATTTCATGCAAAACCTGGTAAGCCAGTTTTGATCCCTCTATCTACTTTCAAGCGTTTGATTCTTTTCCTGTGACACTTAACATTGTAATGAGGGTTTTGCTACATACCAAATATGAACACTTAGTCCAACAACAGAGTTTAATTTGACAAATTAGAAAAGGGCCATGAAATATTTCAACCAACTTTATCAAAATAAATCAATTATTGCTTAGCTTACCAAAACAGCAACAAAAGCTATCTGGCATTAAACAATGACTTGCATTTATACCAGTACAAAAGATTTCCTTTTTTTTTCTCAGTATTATTCCTGGACTGCAATTTTTGTCTCAGTGCTGAAGAATCCATAGCTTTGTGTTTCTGCCTATTGGATCCAGTACTTCCAGCGTGTTCCTCACATATGCTAGATTCGAATAAGCAAACTGTTGAAACCAACAGGGATATTTCGAATTAATCACCATGACCTATTGGGAGATTTGTTCGGGTAAACTGGCACGGCATTCACCAGCTCTGTTAATATTATTTATCTGCTGATTTTGCTGCCTTATTTCTTAATGTTCAATATAAACAACAATCTCTGACACCTGCAGAGATGCTCAAAATCAAGCCAACTGCAAAAAATATTTTATTAATTCAAATAAAATTAATTTTCTTTAGGTTTAAAAGGTATAGTACAGTAGGCCCAATTTCCACAAATTTTCATTCAAACAATGATGTGGTAGTGATGTTAATTTTCAAAGCAAGATTACTCTGGATAGATGATGATGATGATGATGATGATGATGATGATGATGATGATGGTGATGATGATAATAAGGCATTTTTTTTTTTCCTTTGGGATGGAACTTGAAAACCTAAGATCTTCTCCTAGGCTAGGCCAGGCCAGGTGGATTTGCTTTGTTTTCCAGAGGAGCAGCAGCGTAACCTAGTGGAAAGACTCCCGTCCAGGGCGGGTAGATTTAGGTTCTCAAGCGTCATCTTGAAGCTGCTAATCACTCACTGAGCCTGTGACTTTAGCACTAGGTCGCTGGGAGGGGGTGGGGAGTCTCAGGAAAGTCAGTATAATCATCTCACTAAGAGAAAGAGAAAAAAATTGGGTAATCTGCTTTGATAGTTTGTAAGAGATCCTCTTAAATACCATAAATAAATCAGATCATATGTATAATTATATTTCAACTGTTTGCTTTTAATCTCAAGATAAAATACTACTCATATTTACATAAGAAGCTTGAAACTCTGATAAAAACTACATACATATTTAAATTAACTAGTCTCAAATTTTATATAATATATAGAGTCTTGATATTTAACTTTTAATTATACTCATATGTGTGCCTGTGTGTAGATATATGTACAATATATGTGTATGTGTATACATATAAAAATAGGTGTGTATTATACGCAATCATATGTCCAGTGTAAGCTAAGCAACACTGCTTGAATTCACATCTCTTGCTATATTTATTATGATATTACTTAAGAAGCATATTTAAAATGTGTCTCTTATAAGAGTTATAATTTTTAATACATATTTTATTTTTTCATAGATTGGTACATCTACATAAATCACTGCAAGAGACTCATCTAGAAAATGTTTAAGGCAGGTGAGAGGAAAATATTTTAGACGCTTTTTACTCCAAAATGTATTTAGATAGCATGTATTTATTTATGTATCATAAAAATTAGTTAAAAACACATGATTAAAACACAAGGACATTTGAGACTGACAATGAAATTGTATTACAGTTTCAACCTCAAATCACATCCATGCATTAAAGAAGGAAAGCAGGCTGCATCAGCAATCAGAAATTGGCTGTATTTAATCTATGAATTCAATTGAGATATAGTGGATATCTCATTTCTGGATACAGAGTTTAGGAATGAAATATGCTATAGTACCAGTGTGTAAGTATCGCAGGAACAGAAAGGGTGGCTTTAAAATTATAGCAATCACCTTTGCCATTTTTATCCCTTTCTGGAAGGATCTTTAGTCAGTGGTTCATAATTTCATGGGATTAATTTGCCAGCATTCTGAAGACACTTATCTTATTTTCTGGAATTCAGAAAGGGATCAGCCCGCACACAATCTATTTCACTTATCTTTCAGAACAGCAGCACATGATAAAAGCAGATTCATGTTGAATGAATATATTTGTCATTGTCCGTGGCGCCTAGATTATATGAATATGACCCAGATGATTTTTTTTTTTTCTGAACACAATGGGACATACTTATGCATAAGTAAATCCCGGGCAATTTAATAACTCTCAGTCTTACCAATTCACAATTTCAGTCATAATTGTTATCCTTACTTTGGTTGTAAGTTATTTACCTTATAAACATTTTCCTTCGTTATGAAAGAAAGAGTAGAGCTTTTTATAGGTATTTCTAGAACAAGCCACTAAATGATTTAGTTGGACTCATTACTGTTTGAACCTTTGTAATTGGAACTGCCTTGCTAAAACATCTTTGGCAATGCCAGAATATGCATCCCTGCTATTTTTTAATTTAATACCCCCGCTAGCACACACTCTCTCTCTCTCTCTCTCTCTCTCTCTCACACACACACACACACACACACACACACACACACACACACACACAATTTGAATAATAGAGAAATAGAGGTAAGATTAATATTTCTAAAAAATTGTCCTTCCATTTATACAAACGAACCTGGTTTCTGTGGCATTTCCTCATTTTATAGATGAAAAGGAAGAGACAAGTGGACTCAATAAAACATAAATCAAAGTGCTAAACTTGTGAAACCCAGATAGATGTGGCTTCTCCCCTAGTGACAATGTAGGGGACACATTTCACTTCTAAACTTTTTTCCATTAGTTTTTTGACAGGAGTACACTAGTTCAGCTTTAATGAGATTCTAGCGTAAAAACTTCAGGACTAAATAAAAGAAACAAATCAAAAGGGCCGAATGATTGCCATTTAATGTGAGAGAATGAAAGTGCAAACAATCATTGCGTGACATCTAGCTGGCTAGTCACCGCAGAATGACAGGTAGAACAATTCAAAGTCACTGATCTAAAGACGGTATAACAGCTTATATGTTTGAAGTGCTCAGAAGATGAAGAAATAAAACAGACCCTGAGATAAGACATGGTTAAACCTTTTAAATGTCATGCCCCATTGTCAGTATCATTTGAATGGGTTTGCACACAGTTTTTGTGAATTCGTGTGATTGGAGAAATTGATTTTTGAGCTTATTTTATGCCTTTTGTGATTTAGCCTTCTGAGTTGTTAAGATAATAAGAATATCACATATAATAAATATACTGGTGTTACCAAAAATGTATTTATTGGCTGCTATTTCATACAAAGTAAAAACTGTATTTGGGGCTACCTGGATCGATAAACATACAGCACATAGGCTCTGCTCTGATTTTAAAAATTGGGTATTTTCATTCTCAAAAATGGTTTTAATTTCACATTTTCCTTTTATAACAAAGTCATTCTCTCTATAGGACTTTTTTAATAGTGAAATAACCTATTCTAGTTACTGCTGGAAGCAATACTCTGTAATTGCTGCTTTCAGTCCTAATTTGTCCTGTCCCTACTTTTTCATCTCAATCTAATCTAAACCTATTTGAGCAAATAAAATGATATTTACCTCATCCTCTGTTACAAGCTCTCAAGATTACAGGCTTCAAGAAAAATCAATACAGAATACCAGCTTAGCAGCAGGTTTGTGCTCAGTAAGAATGCTAACTTTTCTTCCCAGTATTCCTCATGCTCAGCTATCCTGGAGGGAAAGCAGAACTCAGACCACTAAGAAGACGAGGGGGAAAAAGAAAGAAGAAAGGAAACACCCTCACTATTGTGCTTCGTGCAGAATTAGTAGCCCCTTTCAGTTTACAAGCCAAAGTGGAGTGTGTGGTCAAGCTCCCCACCTTTAACTCTTGTTTGTGCACGACACATCTTACCGAGTTCGCAATAAGGAGGTTCTTGACCTCACGGATGATTTTTTTCCAACTCAAATACCATCTTCATTTATTATTTATTTGCTTCAAGCAATGGGACTCGAGGTATCATCATACCTGACTGGTTGATTTAAGAAAGTGGCCACCTCTCTGTAGGAGAATCTCATGAGAATGAAATCCTATTACTTTCCAAAAAGATTACTTCATTTACTTCTCAGAATAAGCTTTGGATGGAAACATTAGAATGTTGAGTTTGTAAACAACCAACAATTCTCAGAAGTATTGCTCTCTCTCTCTCTCTCTCTCTCTCTCTCTCTCTCTGATGTTTCAAGTGTTATTCATTGATTCATTGATTCATTCATTTATTTATGCATTCGTTTTAGTTTACTTCCTTTGTAAACTTAGGACATTTGGAACACAAAAGGTGGCTTTTGTAAACAACCATCTCTGTTAGAATACTGAACTATGACATCTCAATATTCTTTAATAGCCTGAAAGGCCCAACTTATTCTCCTTCTTAAAACTTCTCATAGAATTTCACACTTCCCATTCCCATCTATCTATCCACTTTTAGTCAACTGATTTGAACGTTTATGGTTGTAGATTAGCAGTCTCTACTGGATAGCTAGTTATACGATTATATTCCTTTTCTTTTGAAGCAAGTTATAAACTCAGGTTTTCAACAATTATTTCAACCCTCTCTTATATCAATTTTTCCAATAGCATAAAGGCAAAACAGTCTGATCAATTTTTAAACAACCACATAGAACAATAAGCACTACTTGAATTCTCAGTAATATTTTTAAAAGGAGTATATTTTATGCTCCCATAGTGACATTGCATTTAAGAATATTGTATGTGTACAATAAAACAATGTAGTAAAGAAAGCTAATGACAAGAATAATCACTTCTACAATATAGACAAATACTGTAGCAACAAATCCCATCTTTTGGCTGCGCCTGATTCAATAATATTGTATTAGAAACATGCTCTATAAAATGTTATTTCTTATAGTTGTTACTTTTACTGTAGAGATGATCTTAAACATCCCAAATAGAATAACTACACAGGGCCTTTGGAGAGTATATCTCATTCAGTTGACGTCTATCGCTTCTTCAAGTATCATTTTCTGGTAACATATTTCTATATATTAAAAAAATACATATATGTGCTCAGCAATAATCCCAAGTTAAAGAACCCCCGGACTTAATTTGTTATGTATTAGTTTCAGAAGCCATACAAGAAAAGTAGTAACACAGTAAAGCAAAATAATTTTGGTTATTTTACTTTTCGAGGAATTTGAATTCTCCCTGCTAGATTACTGGATAAATCCATTCAAACATTTCCAAATTTTGCCAATATTATTTTTTATGGCATCACTACATTATCAAATCTCAAAATGCTCCTCCTGCTAAATTATATCCAAAATTTGAAAAATATAAAAGATACTCACTTGGAAAATTCTAAAACTAAATCATGAACATTTTAAAAAAACTGTATAAGACAGTAAAAGCAGCTCCTCCCATTTTATTGATATGTATAAATGCAAAATGTAAGGTTTACAATGAAGTTGAGCATTTATCTTGTCAGGGTGACAAGGACTTTCCCACTTTCCTTTTGTCCCTCCCCCTACTCTACTCTCCTTCCCTCCCCTCCCTACCCCTCTGTTTCACTTTGTTTTTCGTTTTAAGTTCTGTGATATAGTTGTGTGAAGTGAGTCAAAAGCAGAAGGTGAAACATCGAATGGTCTCTCTGATATGAGAGACCCAGATCACAACTGTATCAAAAGCAGCCTTTAACTTAGTGCCCACTATTGCTACCACGAGATTATATTACCGGCTGGAAGACTTGGAGCAGTGTCAAGTAGAACTAAAAATATGCACACACTACACAACTCTAACCAAAGCTCACTAAAATAGCATTACTGTAATATAAGCATAAATACATCAATTTCCATGACTTGTTCTTCTCTCTTGATTTTATATGCTAATTTCATTACATACCACTTAACAAATTGTAAAAATGAGGAATAACTTGCAATTTTTCTCTTAGGAAAGCACACTTAAGTCAACATATCCACCATTCCACACTGTGTAATACATCACAGGACAATTTTGTACTTTATAAATATATTTGAATACACTTCATGAATATACAATATGAAAATTTGTGTAATTTAAAAACTAAATGATCACCACTTCAGATTATGAAGTAGCTTTATATGCTTAAGAAAATAATATAGCTAGAACAACACTTTTATTCTTCTGCCTTTAGTCATTTTGTTACAGATTTTATTCAGTAATTCTGAGAAATGAGCTTAAACACCATAGTGCCCTCTTATAGGCAAGCAATGAATGATCATCAGTGTAAAGTCTATTCAATTACTTTTGGTTTTATAAAGCAAATTCATTTGTAAAGTTTGAAATCATTAAAATTTTACTCTTAAAAAAGAGAAATTTGAGAAATCAAAATCATTTCTCATAACGTTCAAATGGCTGGTAAGAATCTACCACCTGAATATGAGAAATATTTGTGAAAGCTCTTAGAGATTTTGTCAGCACCGCTGTTATGCTGCCATCAGTTAGACAATAAACATCAGCAGTCCCATCATTCTAACTATGAGTTCAGAGAGAAAGAAAGTGAGTAGCCCACAGTCCCATGGTCAGGATGACTACCATCTGCTCAAAAGTGGGGTGGACTAGCTTGTGTTTCAGCTAGAACTTCTGAAGGATACGGCTTCCCAGGTGATGGGTGCAGCAAGACTGCGTTGATACTTTAAAAGAGTAGAGGGAGATAAGACCAGGAGAGATAAGAATACTGTCACAGCAATGGTGTTTTCAAGTTTTTATTAAAGAAATCAACAAGAAAATATAGCCACGTGAAATATTTTAGCTAATTTGTTTGGAATACAAAAAAGAAAAAAAACTCAAAGCTTGCTTATTTGTCAGAAGCATTTCCACTGCAGGTTTTTATCTTTCCACCGATTAAATCTTTGTGATTTTGACCAATTCACCTTCCAAATTGAACTTACACAGGTTATTTGTGGTTGCATGATATCTTAATCCTAACACCCAGTTTGAGTAATGGCGGGGGGGGGGGGGGGAATGTGAGAGCTGTCTGTAGTATTTACATTGAAAAATTAGTGAGAATAAAAAATGGAAAAGTCTACAATCTTGACGCATTTGTATCAACATCAATTTAATTCAGTCTAGTTAGGAAATAATTTGTCCTATTATGAACAGTGTAGAAAAGCAAATAAATGCTGTATATGTTATATGTATATGATATATATATATATATATATATATATATATATATATCTGTACACACACACACACACACACACACACACACACACACATACACACAAGTCCTTACACATTCAACATAATGTGTCCTGTGTCAGGACACTCCAGTATGTTAATTCTGATGTTTGATGAGCATGTGAATGGCACAAACAGTGATTGGCTCTGAAAGTTATCTATTACACTGTTATTCTAAAGTGTCATCTACCCTTGAAAAAACACATATTTAAGCTTGGAATTTCTATCATTCAAAGTTTTGAATCAAATGTTTCTCTACTATGAAAAATTTAGAGAACTAAATATATTTCTTAGTATTTATTTCCTCAATAGGAGAAAATATTTATTTCCTTTTAAGAAGTCCTGTTATTAAGGTGAACTTCTTTAAAAGTTGCAGTCTATTTTTTCACAAAGTGGTAATGGTGTTGGCACATGATAATTTTCAAATGACTATTCCATATGCACAATAACTTGTACCTTAAACTTCTTTTTTCTACAAGTTGATCGGTTTGAACAAAGTGTCACTGTCCTCTTGCATTTAACTGATGTATTTCTAAAATCTCCTTGATTCTCTACAAAGTTTTCTTCATTTTTCTGTTGTTTTCTTTTGAGTGTGTGTGTGTGTGTGTGTGTGTGTGTGTGTGTGTGTGTGTGAAAACTGAGTCATTTGACTTGCAGAACACCCCACTGTTTCCTTGTGACATCATTCGCCCTGACCTTCTATTCTTAATATTTGTGTAGATTAGATTAAGGTACACTCATTTTAGGGAAGAATGATTCATAGGTTGTACTGTGTCCTTCCTGTGGCATCATTTCAAGTGGCACATAGTATTAGCTCATCTCAATTTGATGTCACAAGCTATTAATTCAATAATGTTTCTGAAGAAAAGAAGGCCACAAAATCTTAGTGGCACACAGAAGTAAGTACTTATTTTCTTGAATTTGTGTGGTGGCTGTGCTTCAACAAACTTATACTTTAGAAAGGTGGCTACATCCTAGGCTTCAGTGAAGCTCTGTTCCAGCTGTCTCTAATCTCTCTGAAGTACCAGCCTCATCCTCAATAGAAATGAAAAAGATGCAAGAGATTAAATGGAAACCCACAGAAGTTCTCAAGGCTTAGAATTGGCACTGGTCTAGTATTTCCACAAATATGTCATGAACCAGAACAGGTCAGAGTCACACAAGTCAAACCTGACCATAAAAGATAACAAAAGTTATAAAACAATTGATTCAACCTATTACACACTTTCATACAGTTAAAAAAATTCCCTGAGTTCATGTAGTGTTGACTTGATTCTCTTAATAACGTTTTTGTGATTTTTGAAAATGACTGATTGTTATCTAGGCATCAATTTTAACTTATTAGTTACAAAATGCTTAATTTTAGTCTTACCATTGTTTTTGCATATAGCAACAACAGTCGAATTCTTTGAAAAAGATCTTTTCCATAGTTTCTGAGCGAATGCCCCCAAATATGACCAAGCCCTAATATCAGTGTGAGTTAGAGCTAAGACTTAATAACAATCAGAATTTAATTATGTCATGACAGTGTGATCCTTGGCAGAAAAAAAAAAGCAGAGAATTTTGCTCCCTGGCTTTTCTCTCTCTCTCCCCCATCATATGCAGTGAGAAACTCTGTTGGAGAATACAGTAAGTACATGGCCACCTTAGGCCGGGAAGATAGCCCTCGTCACAGACTGAATGGTCCCGCCCCTTGAGTTCAGACTTGCAGGTCCCCCCCCCCCAGTCAAATGGGTGAGATGACAAGAATAAGGGGGACCAGAAGCGTTTTTGTGAAGTTGACACTATATACGTGCACAAAATTCTTAAGGTCGTTGTAACCGCCGTGTGTACGTACTAATATAAATGGGAAAAAAGTTTTCCTTGAGGCAGATTATATTTTATTTTAACATGCACAAAGTGCTACATTTCAACACCAAGAAAATTAAAATCAACTTCCTTTGCTAGCGTGCTTTTTCATAGAACTAGGATGGGAACCCAACCGTTATGTCAAAAAGAAAAGAAAAGAAAAAAGTAACCAGTAAACCACTACTATTTTGGCATTTAGTCTGTGGTATGTATTATGAAAGTTCAACAAACCAATACTCTTCACCTGTTTCGTCATCTTAAAATGCACTTTCATGAGGAAAGCAAAGTAAATGGTGGATGATTTCTTTTTACAATATTGTAAGTTTTAAAATAATTAGCTATCTGCTTTGTATTATTAAGAATCAGCGATGGATTACAATATATTAAGTTCTGAAAGTTTTTAAAATTTTGATATATGTCAATTTGTTACCATTTTATTATTAAAACACACATTGCAAAAGACATTTATTAAGTGATAGAAATTTCTTGTTCTGTTTCTATTTTTTCTTTGTTTTTTTGTGGTATTGGAGATTGAATTCAGGGCCTCAGATATGACAAAAAAGCACTCCTCCACCAAGCTTTAGCCTCAGTTGGTTGTATTTAGCTATCTGCTTATTTTGAGGCATAGTCCCAATAAATGGCACAGGCTGGCCTCAATTTTGAGGCATTAACATCCCCACAGACATATTTAAAATCACGTAGTAAAATTGATATGGATCACAATGTCCATAACTGATAACTATTCTTACAACACAAACAATTGCCACATGATTTTCTATATTTTCTGTTCAATATGTAAAGTTAGCCATCTGTCAATAATTTCTGTTTTTTTTTTTTTTTTCCTGTTGGGTCCTGCATTTAAAGACCAGACTACTAGGGATCATCTTCTTAAGAAAAAAATAATTATAAGTATTAACCAATTCAAATTCAAATTCAGAAAGATTTGATTTCATTGATTTGAAAGTAAATAACTTTTTTCAATTACATGCAATGATGATACTTAACATATGATGAGTATGACATGAAATCATATTCAACTTTTCATTGAATATTCCAAGCATTTTTGCTGTATTTTTTCAATCAATGATTTGCTCAATCAAGAAAATTGACCTGGACTCCAGGTGAATTCTATGTTGATGAGACACAAAGAAGATAGGGGCTCACAAAATGTCAAAATCCATGCCCTACGTGTCATTAAGCATAATCCCCTTACATTGATTTGCCCTAAGAAAATCTGCAGTTGAACACTGATAATATTCAAATATTCAGAGAAGGGGCCTAATGAATAGGAAAGAAACAAAATTAGCATAACGAGTCAGAAAAAGGAAGCAGAGGCCGAAGGACCAACTGCAATGAAACACTAGAGGGCTTCTGGGGGTGAAAACAAAGTTCTATATGCTGATTTCCTGGGTAGCTATATGGGTATTTTTTTCCTGTACTCATCAGTTACATTTGAAAAGGGGTAATATGATTATATAGAAAGTGCATTTCAAAATTGATTTTAAAAATCTCATGGAGTACTTTATTGAAATTCTTATGTCAACCATTATTTCTAAAACATTGCTTTTCAGAATGTTTTTAAGGGCTCTCTGAGTGATTCCATTGAGAAAAAGTCATTTTGTTTCATAAATAAAATAAATAGAAGATAATTGAGTGACTGCATAAGGGATTCCCAATCTATGAGCCAGGGACTACTACCATTCAATGGCTTGTTAACAACTGGGCCACATAGGAGAAGTGGACTAGTGGGTCAGCATGTGAAGCTTCCTCTGGATCAGCGGATGTTCCCAATAGCTTATATTACACATGAGCTCGGCCTCCTTTCACACCAGCTTCGGCATTAGATTCTCATAAGAGGTGAACTCTGCTGCAGCTGGGCACGGGAGGGATCTAGGTTGCACACTCCTTACGAGAATCTAATGCCTGCAGATGTGAGGTGGAGCTAAACCAGTGATGCTAGCCATCCATGGAAAAATTGTCTTCTACGAAACCAGTCACAGTAGCAAAAAGTTTGAGGATCCTGGGCCATTCCAGAGGCTAACCAAGATTAAAATGAATCTTCTCATTTCAGTCCAATGCTTTTCCTACAATAACAGCAAGCCATTTGGCCACTAAGCCTAAAATTGAAATCATTTATAAGCTTGGTGAAAATAAGATTGCTTAAAAAAAGCTATTGTTGATTGTTGGGCTACAGGGAGAGAACCTGTCTCAAAAAGAGACTATTATTGTGAAGAACAAAAGGTCAAACTGGAATTTGTGTTAAAACTAACATTTTTGAAATCCATTTTATAGGAACTCCAGATTAATATTTTTAAAGCAGATCCTATATATTTGTTTGGGTCTGTAAAATCAAAAGATCCATATATTAAATGCTTTTATGCATTTAGAAATGAAATGGTTGTCAAGCTTTTTTTTTTTTCAGGAAAAAAGTCTTTCATAAGCTTCCCACTAAACTATTTTGCTCAGAGATAGAGTTAGAGAAGAATGTTAAATATAGAGAATGAAGAGACATGTGTAACACTTATATAAAAAATCTACGAATGGGTTTGATAGAAATAAAAATGTAAATGTATAAATAAAATAACATTTGACATTTGTACAGACAGGACAAAAATAAAGATGGAGAATTCAAGAAAATTTGAGTTCTATGATGATTTTACAAGAAACGTGGTAAATATTTTATATTTATTAACTGATACACTTATGTATTATTACTTTTGTTTGGATGTGAGCTATGTTGACAAGAAAGTAATTTGTCCTAATATTTGTATTCATCGTTAATTTCTTTAGGTTGCGGGGCCACGTGTCTTCAATTCACCTTCATAGCCACTAGGTGGCTATCTAGAATCCCTAGGAGTATGCTTGCTGTTCATGACACAGCAAACTCAGGAAAAAATCACTCCCCTGTTCCATTTTTCTTGTTTCTTCTCTTCTTTTGTGTTATCTTGAAAATATCATCACGGATATGACTTCAGGTATATTTCCTTTTGACTCTTTTGTTCACATTTCTTTACGACTTTCCCTTATAACGCATTCTCAACCTAATGCTTAACTTGGAATAAAATCTTGCTATTTTTTAAATTATTAAGAGTAGACCCTCTACCAAATACATTTCACAAAAGTTCTTAGCAACTATACCGATAAAGCTATTGTGCATGGTTAAATTTCAGAAGCAAACGTTCTACGTGCATGTTCAAATCTAAGACAAGCAATGATTTCTAGAGCAGTCCATAAGATACCTTCTGAATTTCTCTCGGAGAACTTTTTATGACTGCAAGTAACCAATTTTTATTTACTCCTATCACCATCAATATATCTCTAAATGCAGAATATACCGTTTAAATGTACTACAGATACAGTCTTAAAAAGTATCCTGTTTTTGTGATCATTCTCCAAATATTTTGCAAACTAAAATGTGAAAGTCAATTCACAGTTGGGGATTTTTGTTGCCTCTTAAGATCATATGGCTATTTACCATTAAGTGTAAATGGAAAAATATTAGTTGGTTGTGTGTAACCTGTGCTTTGTAGAGTCCTTAATACAGAAAGAATAATGGAAGAAGCTAAGATCGAAACAAGTAGAAAGTCTACTACAGGGGATACATAAAATGTTTTATATGATTTCATAAACAGTCTACTTGGTAACATGAACCTCTATCCCATTACTCCAAAACAACATGAAGCAAAACTAAACAAAAAATGACAGAAACCTGGCATGGGGGATGCTGCAAACTATCCGTGACTCCATAGTGTCTCTCACCAGCAGATTAGCAGGTTAGCAGAGCAACTGTTAGCATCAAAAGGCTGTTTAGACTGAGCACGCCACAGAGGACTAAATATTTAGCTCAAGCAATTTTTCTCTTTAAGAATTCCATGCATAAAATCCAAACAAGTAGTGCAAGTAAACATTGGAATAGGAAAAGAATTGGCAGACCTCTTTGTAATTCAGCAAATTATCCGAGTATAATGTCTACTTTAGGGTACAGGTATTACCTCAACAACATTTCATATGAGGCTAAGGTTCCATTTTTAATTGGAAATAAATAGACAATTTGGCTTCCTTCTTGACTTGGTAAGCCCAGATATTTTAGAGATATTAGAACATATATATGTCTTTGTACACTAATAGTCAATTCGCTGTGTCCGGCAAGATGGTTTTCTCCTAAAATCTTACTTTGTTTCAGCGTATTCAGAATTCGGCTTTGTTTTTGTTTTCACTTTTCAATAAGGTTTCTGAGATGAATTCTACAGTAATATTTAGATGACATGTAAGTTCATGGAAGAATGGGAAAAACTCCTCAAGACCTTACTGGGACATTCTGGAGGAGTGAGTGGTAGATGTGAAAGAGCTTAGAGTAACAGATGTTTTGACGAAGACAATATAAAGCCCAGATGGCTGGCACATTCACATATTATTTTGGACATGAAGAGTCCTATTTTCCTTTGTTAATTACTATTTTGCTTCTTCTACTTAAAAATTATTTAAAATAAGAAGTTCTAGTAAGAAAAAAGAGGAAATCATAAAGGAAAACAGCAAATTATTGTCCCTTATTGTTTTCTACAATTATATAGTGCATATATTAATGCATAAGGAATAAATATTTTTGGAGACCACCACGGAAAATAATATAGTATAAAAGGAAATAATATTTTACTTTCTTCTTAGTTGTTATTTCAGACACTAATCTAGATGAGAACAGCCCAGTCAACTGATCTGAGAAAAGTATTCATTTCTATATCTTTAGATTGGAGAAAACAAGGTTCATGATCATTTAAAAAATACCTCATTTTTCCTAATAATGAAACAAAAAAATATTTTAGTCAATGTATATGCAGAAGTGGGTTAAAAAAAAGCTGTCTTATGTTCAACTGATGCCAAAGAAAGAGTTTTATTAACAATTATAGAATATTTAGAGTTTCCACATTAAATATTTATTAAAAATCTGTTTGTGCATAATTGGCATGTTTCTAACACTGAGTACAATATGGAATACAAGGGCATATTAACTTTCTCATCCTATTGTCTAGTCACAAAGTCATTTCTTAAGCAAAGTAATTTTAGGAGATTGCTTTAAATGTTTCAGTTGTGATTTCCTTTTGATTTTTAAATAAATTTGTTTTGTATTAAAAAGAAAACAAAGAATGAAAGAAATAATTATGTAATAGAAATATTCATGATAAGTACACATGCACTAAATAACATTTATTTAAACAGAATCAGTACAATGTACAAGTTTCTGGAGTAGAATTTTATTTTCTGTATGAGAAGAAAATGATGTCTCCCTTCCAGTAGACTATGCACTCGAAATGATTTGGAAGTACTTTCGCCCAGTAAAGCCCACTGCTATTACTTACGAATTTTCAAAGCTTGCCAAAGCTTTGGCGAGATGATGAAAATCGCTGTTGCTCGGCCTTCAGGTTTTCTTTGTTCATAAAGGGCTAAGGCAGCATTTTTGTCATTTTTCTTTCAGGTCTAGTCTTTCATCATAAATATCAAAGTGCTCAATTATGCCTTTTCAGATCTCACCATGTTTCGCCTGTTTTTCTACCCATGGTGATGGTGCTTTCTCTCTTTTTCACAAGATTGTTATTTATTTCACTTATTAATGCTCTGAAAGCCATTTCATAGTTTGTCAAATGAAATGAATAAGGTAGATACAAATAAATGCAAGAACTATACGACCGGTGAAATATGTAAACAACAGTGGCATTTATATCTAAGGCAGCATGTGACACTGGAAGATTTTCTTACAAGCTGAATGTCTCAAGGAATATATCCAAACAAGAATAATTTGTTTTGCAGGTGGGGCTTATAATTCAGGTTTATTATGAGAAATAACCTCATGGTTATGATATTAGGTCTCCATTAGCCTTGCTTTCTACACTATACCTGCCCTCTGAATAAATATTTTTGTTCTATTTCAATAGATAGCTCATATACTTTACATTGCATGGTGTTTCCTAGGTGCTGACTAAACATTCTCAAATTATATATATTCCAAATAAGTCAAAGTAATAAATCAGCGTTAGTTTTGCATTTGATTGCAGAAGTTGGCTACTCACCTAACTGACAAAATTAGACAACCAGAATATCACCAGTTTGTAGACACAAGTTTGGATAAAACTGTGAAAAGTTGCAAGCTAGATGAACATATATTTAGTTTTTATTTCAATTTTTTCTTTAATCTTTCAGAGATTTTACTTACAGGAAGATCATTTGGCTGTCAATATAACAGAAATCATATATATATATATATATATATATGCCTACAGTAGTACCTGACCTAGATTCTGGAGCCAGATAAATGTGATCAAAATTCTAATTTTATCCCTTACACTTGAACATTCTTGGATAAGGAATTGAACTTCTGTAAGTTTCAGATTCTTACCTATAAACAAACATTGTGATAACTTCCGCAAGGCTTTGGAAGGATGGAATGAGAAAATACAATGAAGAATTTGGTCTAGTTCCAGAGATTTAATTACACAGATTCATTGTAATTTAATAGCAATTGATGTTTTGTTGACTTTTATGCTTATTATTTTTTTCATTTTATGTGTGTGAGAAAATTTTGATATATAAGAAATGCATTTTGCAAAGAGAATTGTTCCTCCTCATTGCCTCCATTAAAACAAAGCAAAACAAAACAAAAACTCCAACCTGGTCTCAAAGCTACAAGCTAAACTGAGACTGGACTGCAAGCTACTGTTTTGGTCTAAAGTAGGGGCTCCTGGAGATAAAGAGCAGGAAGAATGAGGTGCAGAGAAATAGATTGAGCAAAATGTATCACAAACAAAAGAGGAAAAATCTGAAAAAGAAAGAAAGAGAGAAAGAAATATGGCCAAGCTTGGTGAAAACTGGACTGAACAATGCTCAAACACACAAAACAAGGAAGCATCACAGTTGGACTGGAATACCTGGGCCATACGATGTGAAGGGTAAACTGTTCTTACCAACTATTCATTGTTACTGAATTGCGGCATATAATGTGATATTTTCTGCCACATACAGTGTCTATAGACAAGATTTAGGTAGAAAGAAAACCAGTTTTGGATTTGGGCTGAATTCAGGTACACCTCTCCTTTTGACACTTGGATCTATTTCAATGCATTTTTTTTTTTCCTGACTGCGCTTCTTTCTAAAACAGAGTATATAAGAATTCCAGTCAAGATGGCAGCCAAGTAACAGAGTTGCACATTGTCTCCTCACGGACCCACTTAAAAAGTTGAGAATATAGTAAAAAAAAAAATTTTAAAATGCCTCTTCAATGTAGCTAGGACAGGAAGGAGCACCCCAGTAATTGAAAGGAAGCCAGTGGAAAATTAGAAATCCTGAAGAAACATTGGAAGTGCAGAGAAAATAGCAGCCCAGGAAGCAGACCCAGGCTGAGATTGGCTGAGAGTCCTGGACATTTGCAGGCAAGAAAACCCACCTCAGAGCCTGGAATCTCTGCCCAAGCTAGGAGAAGACTGAGGCCCAACAATTGAGAGGAGGCCACAGGAAAGTCAGAAATTGTGAAGACATATCAGAAGTAGAGGAAAACAGCAGCCACTGAACACAGCCCTGAGCTGTCAGCATCCACAGATGGAGGAACACCCAGAGCCCAGAAGCTCTGACCAAGGTAAGCAAGTGTCTGGGAGAACTGGGAATTAATAGCAGCTGTTAGCCTCAAAAAAGGAGCCTGCGAGTAGAGCACAATACAATAGCGATGCGAGCTCCACCTACAAAGGCCTCCTTGTCAGATCAGAAGCAGCAGTCAGCAGTCATTACAGGCAACGATGTAAGCAGGAGCCATTGTTAATAAAGAGCCTAAAACTGAAATGAGTCGAGTAAAGGAAAGCTCAAGAGAGCAGATCAGGACTTTTGTGGTCATTCTTAAACAGTGCCTAGAAAGAAAATGGCACAAGGGACAGTGCGGAGAGGACAGAAAGGCCGCTGATCTCCAGACCAGCTTGAGAGTAGTGGGAGAAACTCCAAGACAGGAGGGTGAAGAGCCCCACGCACAAGGGAGGGAAGCCAGGGCAGGTGAGAGGGCTTTGTGAGGAGACTAAGGGCCAACGAGATACCTCAGAGGCCATCGGACTGTTAGCTCCTCTCTCATTGCCTACTCCCAGCACACAACTCAAAGAAATGGCTCCCTTCAAACACCCTCCTAACCAGTCAAAGAAACCTGTCACCTAGTTCTTCAAAGTGAAGTCCTCAACAACAGAAGCATGAAAGGAAGGCAAGACGATAGGACACCCATGGGCATATTAACAAGTATTATCATTCATTGCATTGAGGTTTGTAGCCATTTTCACAGCAAAATGGTAGGGGCCTGAGCAAACCCCTACGAGAACAAAAAAAAATATATATTATGAGTATGTTTCTGTATTAATAATTCAAAAAGTAACATATTATTTTAGTTAACCCATGCACTCAGTTGTAGAGAGTACATGTAATTTATATATGATCCCAGAGTGCAGAAATCACAAGCTTTTTCTAAAGCAGAAACAAAAAAGTGAAATTTTTCTTTGCCTTTCCACTTTTCTCCCTATTTCAATCCTCAGCCTTAAAGACTCTCAGTGGTTTTCTGTGTATCTTCAAACTTTTAACAAATAAAACTGTGATCTTTGTATGCATAATCCCCTACTTCCTGGGTTTTGCTTCCAGTATGAATAGATTTTTTAAAAAATACAGATACAACTACATATTTTCAATTAGTGCATATTTTTTAAAAATATGGATGTCAGATTATATACTTATCATTTTGTTTTGGGGCTAGAAGCATAGCTCCGTGATTAGATTGCTTGCTTAACATGAACAAGCCTCTGGGTTCAATTTCCCACAGCCACATACACTGAGCATCATGGTGCATGCCTGTAATCCCAGGCCTAGGAAGGCTAAAATAAGATTGCTGTGAGTTGGAGACAAGCCTGGACTATATAGTGAGTTCACTGTAAATATACAAAATTTTTGTTTGTCAATAATACCTCAGTAACAGAGAGAGAAGAGAATGCCTGCAAAGCTTCTAGCACTTTGTCTGTGCATGATAAATGTTTGCCTTTATTTTTAAAGTACTTTAGGGTCTCTATTACAGTCATTTTTTTTCTACTTATTTTTGAGCCATTATTCCACATCTCAAAATTCTATAATGGTATTCTGAATTCTAATTTCAGTTCTAGGCCTACATTTTATTTTTATAATTTCAGAAAAAAATATTTTATACCATTTCTTCGCCTACCATAAATGGAGTTTTTTGATTTGCTTTTTATTATTTTCAAAATCATGGAAATGATAACAATAACAATTTTATTGATGGCTATATTCATTAAAATTTCATTAAGCTTTGAATTATTTTGAAGCATAAGTGTTATTAAAATATGCTGTTAAGAATGAGCATTATAATTCTTTTTATCAGAAGATAATTAACTTCAATTAAATCATAGAAGCATTATTTGTCAGTGTGACGCAAATCAGCCGGTTTAACTTAATTTTTAACAATTTAGTTGGTTACTCAAAATTACTATATTACTTCGGATTTAATACAGTGTTTAATTACGCATAGTAAAAATCCCCTGTTTTGAATTTAATACTGTTTCTGTAGTATTTCACAATTATCTTGCAGATTCTGCCATTTTAGCTTGCTTTAGAAACATTCCGTGGTCAGATGATGAGTCTCACTGTATTCACTTAGAAAATCATTTTCTCCCAAGACTCCTCTTAAATTCAAACAAAAGACCATGCATAAGCCACGGTCTATTTTTCTTCAAAAACTTACTATACCAACCACCTTTTTATCTTAGTCTATAGCTAGGAGTTCACACGTCAACAAAGTTCATAACGAAGATGAGCAAAGATAGCATCTCATGATAACATTACACTAAAACCTATTATTTTTAAATGTGCTCTTTCAACAAAATTCCCATCGGAGAGCACGGGCTCGGCCTCTTGCAGTACCTGCCTCAGCGCCGGCTCGGGAGGCTGACAGATGAGCTTCGCCTACTTGGGCTTCGGGGCCTTGAAGTCACTTAGATGGATGACTCCTTAATGAGAACAGCACAACATTTTTGTACAAGACAAGCCATCCAGCTTGGCGCCAATAGAGTGGGATGCTTGCCTAAACTCAATGCTCAGATCATGACTATTTAATTTGTCTGTCAATGGCTTGTTCCTGATTTGCACTGGGCCTATTTGGAGTTTCTCTGTAAACAGCCTCAGAGGGAAGTTCTGTGCTCAGTGTAAGGCAGGCCGGTTCTGAGCATTGAAACATTTGTCTCTAAACTCGTTTTCATTTTATGGAGAGCCTTGTGTTTTAATTGCTGTAGCTAGAAATCAGATATTAGTGGCATGGGACATGAAATCCATAAATCCATACAAGAACTTGGCAGTTTCAAAGTATTTTACATGAAGATATGGGATGTTAGTGTGAAACAGACATGTCACACAAAAGTGGGCATGAATGAAAGACAAGTGTGAAACAGTTTCAGTACTAACACAGAAAAGCAAAATTTCAAGTCTGTCTACAGAATCTCTAGTAATTTAACAATATAAGGCCATATTCTCATAAACTTTATGGAATAATAATTTCCTCCTAAGTTATAAAACTATACAAAATTACATGTTTATTATATTAAATAGTGCTTGGCAAAGGCCTGACAATATAAAAGCATTAATTTGTTTTTATTCTATATTAATGAATTAACTGTAAAATAAAATATTAACTTCCTACTGACAGTTTAAAATTTGGAAAATTGAAAACCACCACACAACCTGGCAATGAACTGTGATTAAGGTATCCTCTTCCTCTACACAGGCTTTCATTACAAAATATTATTAACTCCATAACACAAAATAATTTGTTTTTCACAGTTCTGCATGCTGAGAAATCCAAGAGCAAGGTAGTTCTTATAATCTCTTAAACTCTATGAGCTCACAAGGCCTGTTCTTCAGACATATGCTCAGAGAAAAGCAAGCTTTCAGATATTTCCTCTTAGAAAGCTATTGATTCCGTCAGATCAAGGGTAAACCTTCAGTTGCATCATTTAATCCTAATTACCTCCAAAAGTCTCATCTAAAAAAAATCACAATGAGGGTTAAAGCTTCAATGTACACATTTTGAGCCGACAAGATCATTCGTCTATAATATATAAAGAGGGGTTGATTAACTAAATTAAACCTGACATACACTTTGATAATAAACAATAAATCCTTGTGCTGATCAGCATCCCATAGTTTTTACCCTTGGAAGCTTAAAGTTTAGTGCAGAAGGCAGAAGAATATAGGTCTGTCTTAGTTACTTTTTTCTCTCTGTGACTTAATACCTGATATCCACAACCTAGGGAGGAAAGGTTTATTGTAGGTCACAGTTGCAGGTCACAGTCCATTGGCAGGTGGGAAGCTGGAAAATGGTGGGATCACGTGGTGGGGTTGGAGCTGGTGCTCCAGGAGACAGATAAGCTCACAGCATGGTGAAACAGAGAGCACTGGGAGGAAGGGTAGCACCCCTCCAGGCCAAGCCTCAAGCATCGGCCTCTTCCAGCCAGGCCCCACTTCCCAATCCTACTCGGTACCTATAGGAACACGAGGCTTTGGGCAGACACTTCAGATCCAAACCACCACAGAGTCCAACTTTCATCTGAGTTGAAATAAGTTATATAAGAGAAATATAAAACACATACTATCACACCAAAGGATATCCAAAGACTGTGTTGGTTAAAAAGTCAGGAGATATTCACTGTTTCTCTGTTTTGACTGTTTGGTTGTCTCCTCCAGGATTTGTGTGTTGGAAACTTAATCTCTAAACGATGCCTGAGGATGAGATGTGTGGGAAATAACTAGAATTAAGTGAGATCATTAGGGTAGGGCCCCCACGGTGGCATGAGTGGCTTTATAACGGAAGAAAAATATGCTGGAGGCAGTGTGCTCATTCTCTTGCCCTCTGCAATCCTCCATGATGTTACGATGCAGCCAGAAGAACTCACTGGATGCTGTCACCATGTGCCACTCAGCCTCTAGACCCAAGAGCTAAGTAAACTGCTCTTCGTCATAAAGTATCTACTCTTTAGTACTCAAATACACCAATGGAAAACTAAGAAATTACCTTTAAAATTTCAGTAAAAATATTATAGTAGCTTTAGCATAGAAGCTATCCTAGGAGATTCAGATTAAATCAAGTCAAAATAAGCAAAGCCATTACATATTTAATTCTAATGTTCCTATGAGTTGTTACTTTTACTATTTTGAAGATTAATTTTCATACGTATTAGGATGTGTCTATGTGAGGTTGTGATCATCTAGGAGAAAAAAAGCAATGTAGTGTAATTGTCTTATCCTCACAAACGTTTGAAGAAATGTTAGTTTGTCAAAATGTGTCAGCCTCCTGAAAAATAAAATAAGGACATACATGAGTTGTGTGCTGTGTAACACATAGAGAGACAATTTCTCATAACTACATCCAACAAAGATGACCTCAACAAATAGGGCTAAAATAGCATTAAACTGGGACTTTGACGTTTTTGCCAAAAAAGTAATGAAGCTTCAAATTTGAAATTCTAACGCAAATATTATCCTATTTGTAGAAGACAATATGTTCTCAAAAATCCCACTGAATGATATTTTGTGGTAATAGCACCTAGCAAGTGCCCCTACACTGAACATCGATGCCCTTAACATATTTTAACTATAAATTACAATATAGTTTATTTTACTCACTCATTACCAAACACATGGAGTTGCATATATTAAATGTGTTTGTTTTCTTACTTGTCAGTCATACTACAATAAAGTAGTTTAACAATAAAATCCATAAAACTCCTTTGCTTGTGTATTTGCTAAACATAAAAGTTTGGGAAAGAGATTCTACAGTCATCCCTCCTGACTAACCAGCCTACAGTATACACCTTGCATTTGTGTTTTTTTGCATTTATATTGTTAATTCTGTCCAGAAGTAAAGATACTTAAAAGAAGAAATGAGACTAATTCACTTAGTTGCCCTTACATGTTGTTGTGGTCACTTTCTATGAATGCATGTAATGCTCAACACAGAAATAAGTGTTGTTATCAGAGCTCAATCTATCTTCACTCCTTTTCATGACAGTATGCTTTCGTATTGAAGTGATGCACTTTCTGCCCAATATGAGGCCCCGTTATTTTTTCCCTTGGATTTGTTGATGTTAAATTTTAAAAAAATTAAAAAGAAACTTTTATTATAGATCTATATTAACTAAAGTATATTATATATGTTATATGTGAGCAAACACAGTTCCTCTTCACACACAAAACCCACAGGCTATAAGATAAATGCACCCCAATAGTGCTCATGTTATCTTTTACATTTTCGACTATAAACAAAAATGTGATAAAAATTCCAGTAATTGTATCTTTCATACAATATTAATAGCTAAATTAGATGTCAGTGAAATTTCTGGAAAAATGGCTAATCCCGCTTTTTATTTTTTTTAAAAATATATAGAATAGGTAGGCCAGTCTTTATTTAGAAGCAAAGGACAGAGGAGGGACAGCTCCATTATCTGGAAGGTAGCCTTGAGTGGACCTCACCCACCCTTTTTTGAGCCAGGCCCAGTGGTGAAATTCTTAAGTTCATACTTCTCCATTTATTTTCTTTTTTTCCCTTAATATATACATGAATTCCAATTCTATAACACATTAAAGACATGGGGTTTGGGGCAGCAATGCCCATCCATGCCCCCCTCCATTTTTCAGATAATCATTTCTACCCTAGGAGTTCATTGCCCCTCTTTCTACCCTTTTGCCTGTTTTGGGGACTTTTATGCCATGATTTTTGTGAATTTCATAAGAGACACAATCATCTATAGTCATTTTTTTTTGTGTTTGGCACATTTCATTGAGCATTAGTGTTCAAGTGGCTCCTTTTTTCATTCACATGATTCATACCTGTCTTCCCTTATGGCTGCATAGTATTCCACTGTGTGTAGGTATCACATGTTCTTTAATCATTCCTCTGTTAATGGGCAGGTAGGTTGTTGCCAGGATTTGGCTTTTATGAAATGTGCTGCTATAAACATGGATGCCCATGTATCTTTTTGGTATGTTGACTTTATTTCCTTTGGGAGTATACCCAGTAAGGCAGAAGCTGGATCAAATGAGATTTCCATTCAAAGCTTTCTCAGGAATCTCCAGACTGCTTTTCACAATGTTTGTACGAGACTGCATTCTCACCAGCAATGAAGCAGAGTTTCTTTTTTCCACATCTTTGCCAACAATTCTTGATTTTTAAGTTCTTGATGTAGGCCATTCTCACTGGGTGAAGTGAGCCCTCAGCATTGTTTTTATTTGCATTACTCTGGTGGCCAGTGATGAAGGACACTTTTTCATAAATTTGTTGGCCATTCCTACTTTTTCTGAGAAGCTTTTCATTGTCTTCCCTGCCCACTTTTTGATGAGGTCGTCTATTTTAACAGAATTCATTTTTATGAGTTCTTTGTATATTCTAGATACTACCCTTTGTCTGAAGTATTACTGATGAAGATCGCACACTCTGTGTGTTGTCTTTTCACCTTGTCGATTGTTTGTTTTGATGTGCAAAAGCTTCTCGCTTTCATATAGCACCAGTTTTTGAATCTTGCTGAGATTTGTTGAGCAGAAACCCCTTTCCTGTCTCTATTTCTTCTAGGGTTTTACCTATGTTTTCTTTTAGTAGATTTAATGTTTCTGTTTTGATGTCCACTTCTTTGATCCATTTTGATCTGATCTTATTTTCTGGTGACAGATATGGGTTTAATTTCATTTTCTTGCATGTGGTAATCCAGTTTTCCCAGCACCATTGAAGATTCCTTCTTTTGAAGATTCTGTCTTCTCTCCCTAGTTTTTTCAGCACCATTTGTTGAAGATTCTGTCTTTTGTCCAGTGGATTGTTTTTGCCCCTTTGTCAGATATCACGTGACTAACATCATTAGTTTTTTTTTTTTTTTTTTTAGTATCCTCAATTTTGTTTCACTGGTCCCCCTGTCAATTCTTATGCCAGTATCATATAGATTTTTATCACTGTTGCTTTGTAGCATATTTTTGAAGTCTGTGGTTGTGATTTCTCCAGGTTTTCCCTTGTAACTTAAGATTACTTTAGAAATTCTGGGCCTTTTCTGGTTTTGTATAAATTTTAAAGTTTTTCTTCTAGCTCTGTGCAGAATGGAGTTGGTATTTTGATGGATATTGTATTGATTCTATAAGTAGCTTTGAAAGTATAGCCACTTTGACAATATTAGTTCTTCTGCCAGGAACATGGGATGTCTTCCCATTTTCTAAAATCCTCTTCAATTTCTGTCTTCAGGATTTTGTAGTTTTCTTTGTTGAGAGATTGCACTTCTTTGGTGAGTACTTTAACTTTTTGTTGATATTGTGCAAGAAGTTGTTTTCTTAATTTCTTTCTTATTGGATTTGTTACTGGTGTATAGGGATGCTATTAATTTGTGGGGATTGATTTTTGTAGAGTACTACTTTGCTAAATTTATTTATTAGCTCTGAGAGTCTTTGGGTAGAATTTTTAGGTCTTCTATGTAGATTATCTTATCATCTGCAAATAAGGGTATCTTTACTCATTCCCTTGCATTTGTACTCCGTTTGTTTCTTTTTCTTGCCTGATGGATCTTGCCAAAAATTTGAGCAGCACCTTATTGAGCAGTAGAGGTGACAATATTTATGCTTCATTGCAGAGATGCAGAAATGGTTCAACATACACAAATCTATGTATGTGATATGTAACATTTGCAGGTGCCAAGATAAACACCATATGGTTATCTCAACAGATATGGAAAAAGTATTTGGCATAATCCAGCATCCATTTATGCTAAAGACTGAAGAAAATTGGAATAGAAGGACCCTACCTCAACATTATCCAAGCTATATATAACAACCTTCCTGCCAATATAATCCTAAATGAAGAAAGACTGAAAGTATTCACACTAAATTCAGCCCATTTAGACACTTGAATATAGTTTACAGTTACCCTTTGAAAACAGTGTTCTAGGGAAGACAGGCAGCACCCCATTTAAGTGCCTGAAACTCCCTTCGGTTATGGCATATTCCAGTAAGTCTGCCTGATAATAGAGACAGAAGCTAAGACAAATAGGCTTGGGGCATATCACAGTAGCTAAAGTCCTTCCCTAGCAAGTATAAGGCCCTGGGTTCAATTCCCCGTGCTACATAAACCAGGTGTAATGGTGCATGTCTGTGATCCCAGCAGGTGGAAGGCTGAGACAAGAGGATTGCTATGAACTTTAGGCCAGTCTTGGCTACATAGTGAGTTCAGGACCAGGTTGGGCTGCAAAGTGAGACCATGTCTCAATATAAAAAACAAGGAAAAGACAAATGCAAATAGTAAGAAATTGTTAAATACACACAGCTTGGTGTACTTTATTTCCCTGAATCTTCATGCCTTTCAAACACCAAAACATTTAGTTAATTTACAAAATTCAGTAAACAATTCTATTTTAGTATTTACTTACTAGGGAATCTCAGAAACATTTGATATAATTACAAAACTTTTCAAATTTAAAAGGGTAACAGATGGATTCTTATAAATGATGGCAAGTAATTTAATATTTTACTCCAAATATAATTCCTTTTCCAATAAAAAGTGTTGCCTTTCTTCTATAACCTTGATCCTGGAAAAAAAAAAAGCCACTGTGGCTGAATACTACCAAATGCCTTGAAGGTAATTCATTTTCAATATAGCTACCTATGGTGGCAAGCAAAGTCCTTGGTCATACTACTGAGTGCTGCTATAAATCTCGTTTGACATCTGACCATCAGTTGAAATCATGATGTCTATAAAAAAGTGAAACATTTATAATAGAGATAAATAAAACGATGTCCAAGTGCCTCCTATAAAAGTAAGAAGTTCAACATCTATTAATTTAATCAGACTTTAAGTTTCCTCTGGAAAAACATCTGGAAAACTGTTTGTTATCTCCTACAGGAAGTATAGTAGCATTATCTGCAGTGTTTGAATCTCTGGGTTGATATTTTCAGGATTGGCTTAATATGATTCAGGGTGGTCAATTAAATAATCCCTTCCATTGTTCTGGCTGAATAATGATTTGATTTTCCAAGCCTACTAATCCATTATTTTAATTAGCATTAAATTCATAGAAAGACCCAAATAGGCTTTAAGAGATCTTAAAAATCCTGATATAAATACCACAAATGCAATTATCAGAAAGAAAAGCAATAATAACTCTCATTTGGGTAATAAAGTAGAACTGCTTCCACAGAAAAATAATTAGGACAATAAAACCACACTTTAGATGTTTTTGGAAGTGTGTCAAATGCCTCTTGTATTACTGCCACCTCTAGGAAGAAATGTAGAATGTGGTTGACAAGAAAGACATCTACTGATTCATTTATTATTCCATTCTGCAGCGGTCACACAGAAGCAGTAATGAAGTGTTAATTAGAAATATCAAAAAGAAGACTCTCCAATACAAAAGAAAACAAAAATCCTAAATGCACAAGCACATCAAGAGTATTTGTGAATGATTAATCATCTAGGAGTAAATTCTTCTAACCCACAAAAATTATTGTGATGTTGAAAGAAATTAAGTCTCCATAGCAGAGTAGTAAAAAAATGTCTATTTGTGTGCTATCTTACATGTTGCAGTAACTACATCATAGAGGAAAGAATCAAAATAGGGAGACTCTAGATAAGGATGCAAATGTACAAACGAACACTGATACTTATAGCATACTAATGTTCCTCAAGGTGTTTCCCACATTTTCTGATTTCATTTGCTCATTACCTATTGATTTTCTGTTCAAATTAATTTCTATTTTGTTTTGTTTTTTATACTGCCTCCAAATGTTTTGTTACCATAATGTTATAATATACTTCATTATAATCAAATCTTTCTATCTCACATGTTCCTCTTCTTTAAAATGAATCACCCAAATGACTGAAATGATATCGGTGCAGGGGCAGAGGGATAGAATAGAAAGAACAAGGCTCATAGTCACTTTATATATTCAGGACGGGTTCCTCTGGGACTAGAAGACTATGCTGCTGAAATCAACCCAATCAGATGAGTGCAAGTCATCAGGGCTGGACTGACTTACACAAGATCCCTCTCCCTGCCAAACAGATGCTAGTGGGAGATGCAGGAAGCTTCTGAGCAAGTGCTCTTGGTGATAACATCTTCGAGAGAGTAAAGCAAGAGGGATTAGGAAAGAGCAGGGTGAATTTACAGCCAGGTGCACAAGCAACTAGGCCTGTTTCCATAAGAAGCTCTGGATTGAGGTAGCCTTTCGTTACCTGGAATGGAGGTAGAGTAGCTGGACCTCTGTGTCCTTGACTTAACTAGTCACTAGGATGAGACAAATCCTGGGGCTCAGTAAGCACTCTTCACTTAAGAAAAAATCCAGCACACGCGCCGCTGCGAAAGTAAGACCTCAGTCCCCGGAGGGAGACGTTCGTGGAGCGCCAGCATATACAGCACTTATCAGCCCCCAGGCTCCTGCTCAGGCGGCAAACCAGGCTGACGCTAAGTATTGCGCTGTGATCTTTGTATAGGACACATTTTTCACTTAGCATTCTCAATCGTAAGCATTTGCATGCTCTGTTCTTGTCGATCTTCCTTCGCCAAGCTACAGCCCCAACCCTGCCTGTGTTTGGAGTCAGTGTCTTGCTAAATAGCGTAGGCTGGCCTTGAACTCAGGATCCCCAGTATAAGCCTTCTGAGTAGCAAGGATCACAGGTGCACACTAATGGGCAGGCCTGGTGTTCCATTCTGAAGCGTCACTTTATACTCCTCAGTCACATCTATCATACATTTCAGAAAGAAAGGAAAAAATTTCAAATTTATATTATATTTTTGAGTTGTTAAGAGTCTTAGTGTCAGAGTTGTTATTAGCCCATTGAAATAGATGCTTCTTCACAGCATGGATTCCTGAAATGGAAATGAAAATTAGGTAATAACTGAAAGATTAATAATTTTAAATGTTAATAAGTTTTAAAAACATCAGCAACAGCTGGATTTGATGACAAAAGCCTATAATTCCAGCAATTTTGGAGGCTGAGGCAGGAAGATCACAAGTTCCAGCCCATCTTGTACAATTCAGTGGTTTAGAGAGACCCTGTCTCAAAACATTTTTAAAAAAGAACAGGAATATGTTTGTGGAAAGCCCCTGGGTAGAAGGCACAATACTGCAAATAAAACATCCACTATGTTTAAAACACACTGCCATTGACTAAGTAAATGTAACTAAGTAGCATAAAATTCAGTAATGCACCAAAGGGAAGGGAAAATAAAAGAAGTATTCGAGAATAGCTAAAAATAAATACCAATTCATATTAATATCCCCTGCATTTAAATAATCATTTTTATTATCTCTGTACATGCGTGTTAACGGATTTCTAAATTATGAGATCATTAGTACACAAATCGTCATTCTCCATCTGAGCACTCTTTACACAGTCGTCTCATTTTGTGCTGCATTAATTTGTGTAACAGGAGAGAAATATCATATTACATTCGTGACTTTGAACCTCACACATAAATATTAATGAAGGGTCTTTTTGTTTTCTTCCATTCAGATAAAACCAATATTTACTTTAAAGCTACTTACTTGGAAAACAGGATATCACCATGTCACACTCATCAACCAAAGCATCTATTAAGCTCACATATAATGCTCTTCTTTTGAGAAGATGATACAGACTCTGCTTCTATCGCATGACGGTGTGTGAGGAAGGAAAAAAAGTGAAAACGCAGGCTACCACGAATATCGTAGGTTTTGTGTTTAAACACATGAATCCTTCCTATAATTGGACTATCTGCCCTTTGGAACTTGGTGCAGGCCCTTTATAAACCTCATTAGTATATACTAGCCATAGAGTATGACATTCACATATCTAACTATATTTGACCACTATAATTTTCAGTGGAAAACATTCCAGCGTCAGGCAATGTTTACCAGGCATCTTCTCACTACATCCCTGGATTTGTCAGAGAGAAGTCATAACTAGCTCCCTCGCTGCTCTAATATAAGTCACGTGACACTAGGAATCATTCAACACCTTTTGCTCTATTCTTAAGCAATCCCACAGTCTGGCATTCATAAATTCCTTCCTCCTTTCTTCTCATAACACTCACCAATCTCTATCCACATTTAGGTTGGGATTAATTGTAAAGATTCATTGTCATGGCAATCTTCAAGACCCAAATTTTTTACCTTCTTACCACCAAATTTAGAAATCTACTTATATTTCACTTTTCTTTCTATTTTTCTACATTATTAGAATTGGCAACTGACATAATTACTTGTTCATTGTCATGATAAAATACCAAACATACACAAATTAGGAGATGAAATGTTTATTTTAGCTGATAGTTTCAGAAGGTCATAGTTCATTCACGGGCTGCTGGCAACAGTAGAAGCACAAGCTGAATGTGGAGGCAGGTCCTACGGCATTGCAAACAAAAAGCCAAGTTTCTAAAAGAAAGAAAAGAAGTGACATATACACTTCCAGGCCATATTGTAGTGATTCTACCCCTTCCTGGTCCAGCTCAGCATTCCACCTCTTCCAGGTTTAAGTCTCTAATCTACCACACACCTGTAATCTATAATCTACCACATTCCTCTCTTCCACAATACAGCAATCATCTACCACATTGCCATAATCCTCCCCTCCAGAACAAGGTTCCATCTCTTCACAGCACATTGTTCCATAGATAATATATGGCATCCAAATACATGAGACTTTGGGGGAGCATTTCAGATCCAAACCACAGTAGTTCCCACCTTTGTAACACCAAATCCTCTGTGCTCAGCTTCCTGCCTCTCATCCCTTTTCAAGGACATTCTTGCCATTTTTACCCATGACTTCCTTTTTCCAAAACTGTGGCTTCTCTTCTCTACTTATTCTTTTACTTTCTTCTGGCTATTTATATGCTTATTTATTTATTTTGAGATAGGGTCTCACTCTATGGCTCGGGCTGGTCCTGAACTTGCTGTGCAGCACAAGGAAGCCTTGGACTCAAGCAATCATCCTGCCTCTGCCTCTGCCAGGGTCATTTTCATTGCCTTCATAAACATGCCAATAAGACGTAATGAACCAGGTTCATTAATAAGACAGTAAGAATCTTTTCTGCTTGTCCTCCTCACATCTTTTCAAATATGTCATCATTTTCAGCTGTCCACAAGCTTTTCTTAAATATGTTGTCTCAATTTAGTGAAAGAATTTGTGCCTGCCCCCTGCATATTGATTCAGACCCACACAGAACCTGGTTTTCACCTTCAACATATGTGCGATGGTTTGGACATGGTTGATCGCCCACGTATTCATGTGCTAGGAAGCTTGGTCACCAGCATAACAGTGCAGAGTTAATAGAAATTTTAAGAGGTGGGGTTTAAACCGGGTATCATAGCACAGGCCTGTAATCCTAGTATTCTAGGACGCGGAGTCAGTAGGGATCACAAGTTTCAGCCAAGCCTGGGCAACTTATCATCTTAGAGTGAATTTATGTCAGACACAAAACCAATGGCAAAGAAAAAAAGAGGTAAAGCTTAGTTTAAGGGAACGGGAACACCACGTTGGAAGAACTTAAAGCTGGTCTATGGGAGCAAGTTAGCTGTCTCAAGGGTAGGTTGTTTTAAAAAGGAGGTTGTCTCATAAGTGTGGCCTCTTCCACACACAGCTCTTTCCCTTCCTACTTCTCACTCTACTGTAACTCAGCCAAGTGATCTCTCTAGAGACCAAGCAGATGACTTGGCTCCAATGTAGTCCTTTTACCTACTAAATTGTAGGAGTCAGTAAATCTCTTTTTTAATAGATTCCAAATTCATGTACTATGCTATAGCAACAGAAAATGAGCTAAAATTAATTAGCATGATTTCTTCTAAAATATTGGTGACTTTTATCAAATCAACAGGAAACTTTTCTGTCTTCAAAATACTAAATCTACTAAGAAAAGTCACACGCTATCTGTTCCTTCTTAAAAAAAAAAAGACCCTTCGCTGTTTCAACGACACCATTTCCCTACCTTTCTTTGTATTTTTTCTATACATTCCTTAATTTCTATTTTTCCCTCAGTTTATGGATGGTGACATTACTCTGGACATGCAACTGTGTCCTCTTGTTCATCATTCCTGCAGCTCATTTCTGATTTTCCCGTGTAATTCCATTGGTTTAAATGCGATCACATGTGTTAGCTCTCAAATTATCTGCCCAATTCTTTCTTTCCAGAATAATATATTAAATTAATTGGTTTGTTATTTAATATTTTAATTGTATAGATAAACGTCTCAAGTATCTCAAATTCACCCATCCCCAAAGAGAAATAATCAACCCAGCTGACCTTCCCTACCTGAGAAATGGTGAATGCTATCATCTGTCCAGATGTTAATCTCAGAAACTCAGTCACTGCCATTTTTCTATAATTCATGTACCCAACAAGATTGTCTTCAACTTTGCTGAATCGTGCCTTAAATCTATGGATTTCCTCTGATGCCAACCTATTGCTGTCTCATCTGGCCAACTAATAATTTTCTCTTCTTCACTAGAGTGAGTTCTTTGTTGCTGTGGTTGTACAGATTGCATTACAGTACTCCCTAATGTACCAATTTTTCATTGTGCTTATAATAAAACTAGAGACATTTCCAAGTGTCTGCAAACCATGCAATCACTTTGGTGGAATTTTTGTTTCACCACATACCACAGGCAGTCTTCATGATCTACCTTTCTTGCGTTTGTCTTTCTCCCTCCCTCGCACTACTCCAAGTCCAACAGCTTCTGGGTACTACCTCAATCTTATGTCTACCGCATCAGCCTATTCCATCTTGTCTATCATCTCCCAATTTCAACGTCATATCCCTATGTATTATATCTAAAAATTATACTACCTCAGTTTATTTTCTGTATTTAAAACTATTTTACCCAAAGTTTTATCAAATTCTTAATTCATTTTACAGGCATTCTGTTTCTTTTATTTGTTTTTGACAATTTTAATAGTTCCTGAGGGCTATATCTGCTGCGATGGTGCCATTTTCTAAATGCAATGATCCCATCACTTACGTCATGATTTATCTGGAGATGACACACACATACACACACACACACACACACACACACACATATATATATATATATATCTATATATATCTATATATCTATATATATAGATATATATATCTATATATATATACCATCTGTGATCTATACCATATGTAGTATACCATATGTCTTTATTATAGGATAAAATGTTTTCCACTGATAATACATGATATGATTCTGGGAGGCCGACTAATAATATTTATTTATTATTATTTTCATACATAGACTTAATTTTATTATGGTACAAATATATTTTAGTAATTATCTATTATACAAAAATCATATAATATGCAAATAAACTAATGGTGATGAAGAGTTGTCACATAAAATTATGAAAATAAAATTTGAACTTTTGAAGCTGAGACTACTTGGTAAGAGAAGATGAAAACTTGGTGTGATAGTCCCTCCACTTAGCTGAGAAGAAAGGAGGTAAATGGTCCTAACCCACGTCAGAAGATTGTATTATTATGCATAAGTCATCATTGCCCAGCTCAGGAGAAGAATTGCATTTCCCATTGCATTTATGGCAGGCATAGTCATGAGACATACTTTAGAAAATGGAAGATGAATGCAAATTGTAGGTGTAGAAGAAGATTTAAAGACCAGAATGTGGCCCGGATGTTCTCATTGACTCTCACGTGGGAACCAGCAATGTTTCTTAAAGGGGCTGATCTGTCAGACTACAAAATTGAAGTCCACGTGGGAGATTTCTGCTCCTAGAGAAGGCCCTAAGAGTATGATGTACTTGCAAGCTAACAAAGTGGTCTGCCTCAGTTTCATAGAAGCGAAGAGTGGGGCTACAGGGGTGAAACTGCTGCTATAGAAACCAAAGAATTTGTCACTCAGTAATAAAAATAGCTAGAGAGAATCGTTATTTGCCCAAGTGACCTGAGCTTCAGTTCTCACAAAGTGGTCTAAAAAATGTCAGGGATGCTCGCATACTCTGGGGTTCTTCAAAGATGAGGAACCACTAGCTCAGATAAACCTCAATCTTTTTTAGCAATGGTATGTCTGTCCTTAAAAAGAATTTATAGTATTGCCCCTCTTTTTCACTGGAAAAATATGTACCTCTGTTTTTTTTAAGGCTATTAGCAGTATGAATACGATTAGAAGATAAATTAGAACAGAAGGCGTCAAGGTATATTGCATGACATGCAAAAATTAAGAAACCCTCAGAAAATTGTCTGCAAATATATAGTATGAATGAGAATTCAATTCTTATCAGTGCTAAAGTTTTGAGAAACATTTATAACCAGTGCAACCTGAACAGTATATATCTAAATCTGCAATTTTTATATGGTTTTATACATGAACTTAGAAATTTTATAAGCTTCCAGTAATTCCAAGGGAAAAAAATCAACTATTTGATCTTATTTAGGTGAAGTATTCATATTTTTGTCAGCTAAAACATCTACTGCCAAAAATAATTTCAAAATAAGCCAAAAAGTTATTCAAATATCCCTGAGAATATATAGACACTTGGGTTTGCCTCTTCCATCCAAGGAAAAACAGTATGCTTTTCTTAAAATTCAAAAAGATCTATGGATATATGAGCCAATAAGACAGAAAATTCAATGACAATTTTTATTTTAATAAAGACATTTAATTAATTTATATAAGAATATTTTTATAGCCAAGAGTCAAAAACTATAGATATTATATTTAGAATGTGAATATTCCTTAAAACTTTCACACAAACTCTCACTTGGGTTGTATTTTTATCTTTATAAAATATTAGAGATCACACACACTGCTTATAAAACAAAATGATTAAAATAAGGCGATATAAGCCAAACATTCTTTATATGTCTACAAGACAACCAATTCTCTTTTAAATTTTCTTGAATTATAGCCAGATTTCTCATTGAAACGGTGCCAAGCAAGATTTCTTCTTAAATCTGGAAGTATTTGATTCAAATTAAGAAGTCAACAACTAGCACCTACATAATGGTATGATAGGAGTTCTTACTGACTTTTGATTTGCAATGTAGATGTTTTAATCTAAATTAAAAAATCAAGTGTAGACATTTTGAAATTAGGAAAGGGGCCAAAAGCACAGACAACTTCAGTTATAGGAAGAAATCAAAGTAGATTAGGAAAAAATGATACTGAAATTCCATAGAAAGTGACACAGAGGACGCAAGGGGGCTGGAATCCAGGGGAAGAACGACTTGGTTTTGTCTATAGCTGGTCAGTCCTGAGCTAGAGCAGTCAGGGCTTCTGAGAAGAGACCAGAGTCATTTTCTTTATATTTATTTATTTATATTATTTTTTATTTTCTAGACAGGGTCTCGCTCTGTGGTCCAGGCTGGTCCTGAAGTCACTGTGGAGCCCAAGCTGGACTTGGACTCATGGTAAACTCCCTGCCTCAGTCTCCTGAGTGCTGGAATTACAGGTCTGTGTCATCACACCCAGCTTGGGATGGTGGGAAACTGGGCTCGGGTTGGCTTTACCCCAAGAGGTTACTTCCTCACAAAGAACTTCGCACTTGTCTAGAGTCATTCTCTAAAGAAGACATGGATTCCTAGTCCTCCACAAATATGGTTTGGAAGTACTAAATACAGGAGAATGAGTATAGATTACTTTTTCTAACACTGACCCTTGGAATTTGAAAACAAGTATTTATTTTTATGAATTTTGGACAAGTTGACCATTTTATTCATGAGAAATATAGATAATAAACACAAAAGTATCTATAGTACTGAACCAGTGTCTTCACTGCCAATAAGAATTAGATTTTTTTATATCATTGTATATCTATCTGAAATATCTAAAATATTGCTTGTATTTATGAATGTGCTACTGGGGATTGAACTCACGGCTCTTTGCATGCTAAGCCAGTGTTCTACCATTGTGCTACAGTTCCAATCCTATCATGTCTATTTTAAAGAGTAAACTAAGCTTACTAGCATATATTTACTGTTAAGAAATTTAAAAATATATTTTATCAGAAGTAATTTTAAATAGCTATTATTACAATTAAGTATAATTGTAATATTGCATTGTCTGTTTTATTTATTTCAAAATATGATTACAAGAAATCGTTGACTACACTACTCTATGAAAGGCAAGAATGTTATTAAAAAGGAAAACTTAATATTGATATATACCATTTCTGAATAATTTTCCAAAAGTATATATAGTTTTTGGAATAAGATTTCTATCTTTTGAAATTAAAAAAGAAAGATAAATATTCTTTAAAAGTTTAAAAGTAACCTAATAAATGTTGAAAATTTTGAATTTATTGTCACCAAAATAGCATGTCATCATTGTGTATGCACAGATGTTTCAGTAACGAGTTTTTCAAAATCAGTGATAATCTAAATAGTGCTCATAATTGCATCAATATTCTGGTGAAAGCCATCAGGAATCAGGAACCCAGTCCTGCACCATTCCACTGCCACCCATGGTAAGCCAGGTCTAAGTGTCCAGTATCTTCAGCTGAATAGGCTGGACCTAGCGATCTTCAAAGCTTCTTCCACTTTTGTGATTTGGTTATTAACATTTGCTAACGAAGTAATTTCTCATTTAATTAATAGCAGAATATATGAAAAATTAACAAGTGTGCAGCTTGGCATTAATAACCAATTGGAGTAAAAAAGGAAAATAAAATGTATGCATGCCTTTTCTGGTAGATATAAATTTATAGTTGCAAAGACTGATTTCTGCTCACTACCTACTCAAGCTATAGGCCCCTTTCACATCACACGGTGTTAACTCAGAACTTTATTAAGAATTCACTTTGTTCCACAGACATAGACAATGCCTTTCCCATCGATCTCTTTCCAATTTAATGAATAATGTTTTTCACATATGGCAAGTAAATATTTCTAAGAATTGCAAGATCACAATAACATTCTAACTACAAAAAGTCTATAAAAACTAAACTTTGTGTTTAGAGAACTCATCAAACCTTACCTATTACATGAGGTTTAAGAAATCCACTGTGATGGATAACTAAAACTTAGAAGAGTAAGTGGTCTCTCTCATACCTAATTCTCCACATTGTTAAGTTCAATAATTACCCCTCAGAGAATCCCTAATACAGAACAGTTGTAGATTGATATAGAAGGGACATCTAAAAATTATCAAGGAAAGAATGAAAAAATAATGTATAAAAAGCTTTGAAGCATTTTTATTCTAAGCTGACAAAAATTAATGATATCCAAATGAAAGACCTCAAAGTTTGCTGGCAAAGCAAGATGAGGTGAAGTACAGATAATGCATCTAAAATTGTAAAATTGTTTTTAAAAGTGTGTTTTTTATTACATGAAAATGCAATTTTCAAGATAGAAGGATTGTACCATGACTCTGTGCTGCACTGTGTGTACAATAAAGCAAGCAAAATTAATCCCTTCCCCTGGCGACCTCTTGAAATGAAAACCCATTATAGTAATAATATTTGTTCTTAGCTCTTCATGCTTTTTTGCTGAATTTGAATGCCATGAAATGATTATATGTAGTAGTCAATGGGGACATATATGCAGATAATTACATAAATAATCCTCTTTCCTTGGGTGCAAGGTGACTTTTTAGATCATGTAGAAACTTGTTGCAACCTAATAAAACTCCTAATACTTTTCTTCACTGCTAAGGCATGGATCTTACTCTCCCGAAGGTTCATGAGAGAGATTTTTGCTTTCCACAGGAATACAAAGGCATAATTTGACTAAAAGCCTTACAACTTTAAGGCCATTGACTGGATGCCTGTTCCCAAAATATTTACTCAGCTCATGAAAATTCTGAATAGGGCCAAAAGTCTCACAATGGTATTCTACTCTGAAGAGGAAGGTGCTCTACCAGATTATGCAGACAGGTTTAAGAAAATTAATGTTTAGGGTCAGAATATTTATCTCACATAGAAATTTCACTACAGACCCTAAACACCAAAATGTTCTTTTTAATCCAATCAGGAAGCAATTTTATATTCTTTCAGCTATGATGATTATTTTTAAATTTGTGAAACACTCTCCTTTGATTATTTGCAAAATTCCTGAACAACAAATTAATCTTACCTTCACTTTCTTATTACCTCCCTTTAACTTACTGCAAATAAGCTTTTATACATTTACTTTCTAAGAATGTCTACCTTAGCAGTGACCAATTATCTCCAGTAGAATACATTGCCTTCCATGGCACTTAGTCTAATGGTAACACTTAACAGGTAATTCTGCTTTTTTAAAAGTCCCTCTTCCTTTATCTTTATTAACTAGTCAATAGTTATTTGTGTAAGAATGAATTCCTATGCTCTCCTGGTTTGTGTCTTCTATTTTTAAGTACTCTTTAACTTCTCTTTGATGCTTAACTCTCCAATTGTTTTCTCTATGGTTGTCACCATATTCTAGATCCTGATGTTCATACTCCTAGTTTTCTACAAGTGTCAAGGATATGACCCGGCGTAGTGCATTGGCATAGAATGCATGAGGCTCTATCTAGGTCCAATTTCTAGAACCAATCCTGGAGGACTTTAGCACTAATAGATGAAATTACTCTCCTATAAAAACTTCAATTACGTTATACATTTTCCATTTTGTTAATGTTATTTCTACTTTCTAAATCTTCAAAGCTAACCTCAGTGTTTGTTTGTTTGTTTGTTGTTTGTTTGTTTGTTTGTTTTTGACACAGATTTAGTATTCTTCTGCAGTCTAGGCTGGTCCTGAACTCACTATGTAGCCATTGAATTCACACCAATCCTCTTGCCTCTTCCTCGTCAGTGCTGATATATAAGGCATGCAGCACCACGTTGGCTTATGCAGTGCTGGGGAATATAACTCAGGGCCTTGTGCTTGCTAATCAAGCCATCAAACTGTTGTGCTATTTCTCTAGTCCTCATCTCAGACATGTCAACAACTATTCTGTTCTGTATTTTTCCTTGTATTTATTGCCACTAGCAATCTTCTAGCTCAGGTAAATTCCACAGTCTCTCTGAGTCACCATGTAATCATGAGCTCAGTTATCTCGCTGAAGCTCTATTGCAAAACACAGTACCATATTGTAATTGAGTTTTTTCTCAACATTTTTATTAACATATTTATGCTATGCATAATGTTTACAATGAACTAGAGTATTTTGTGCATATATATGTATATATATTACATCAACTCTATAATCACTTCTCATTTCTTGCTCTCCCACACACTCGCCACCAAACCTAACTCCCACTATCACATTCATTTGATTTTATTGAATGCCTATATTCTAGGTTCGCTAAATCAGAGAAACCATGTGATATTTAACATATTTAATTTCTGGATCTGGTTCATTTCACTCAAATCACCATACTTCAGCTGAACTTCCCATCCCTGGTATGGGCTTCACTAGACAAATCTTAATGCCTCTTCTCTGAGTTCAGCAGAACCTGTATTGGGATATTTGCCAAAAATTCATTTTTTCTATATCTTACTATATCTTTGTTGATATTCTTTAACATGGCCTCACACACCAGTCCACATAAGAAAAGAACCACAAAAAATGTAATTCATAAGGTTAGAAAATGTGAAAAAGAAAAAGAGAGAAGTTAAATTTAAAATTCATTAGCTCAATACTGAAAGGTAAACGTTTTTACATTCAAAAAAGTGTTCAATTTATCATTACATCAATCAGTTTTTGTAGGATAAACTTACATCAAAGACCAAGTAAGTGAATTGCTACAATAAATGAACTTATGTCTATATCTAATTACTACAATAAATGAACTTAACTATATATCACATAGCATGTTACACTTAAAGCAATAGATATAATGGCATAATGGCATACTTAGTTGTTACCAAAGTTTTTTAACTTTCATAAATTATTTACTCACATTTCACTAATTACTAATATTTTGCTAGGTTTGGTTTTGCATTTTATCTACCTATCCATCCATAAATTTATGTACAGTTATTTTAAAAGATTTTATACAAATTTCCCATGTAGAATATATTTATTATGTTTTTAAACTAATATACTTTTACAAATAATAATTATGGGGGAAATTTCACAGATGTTATAAAACAGTTGTTATTGTTTTAGAAGTATTCTAACCAAATGATTCAAATACCAATTTTTTTTGTTATATTTTCTCTCCAGATGAGATCATGAAAGAAAATTTTCCAAATTTAGAAAAAGAAATTAATTTTCAGGTACAAAAAACTTATAGAACACCAAATAACCTTAATCAACAATGAGACTCACCATGACGTATCATAATCAAAACCTCAGAAATACAACGTAAAGAGAAAATACTAAAAGCAGCAAGAGAAAAATTGGTATTATTCTACCAATGAAAACTTATTTAAATTACTGCAGAGTTTTCAATGAAAACTTTAAAGGCCAGGAGAGCCTGGAGCAAAATATTTCAAACTTTGAAACACAGCAAATGTCAACCCAGATTGTTGTGTCCAGCAAAATTATCTCTGAAAATTGAAGGGGGAGTAAAAACTTTTCCTGACCAAAAATCCCTGAAGAAATTTGCAAACACTAGCAGAAAATACTTGAAGCAGTCTTCGACAGAGGGAGAGAAACAAGCAGCACCAAAAATCATGGATGAAAGAAAACAACCAGATTGTAATAGTTTAATAAACCGTGTTTGAAATTTATACATTTTTATTCAAAGTTTTACCTCTTTTTCAAACTACATATAATAAAACTTTCATCCCATAAGTCAAATCTAACAAAGGCAATCTCCACTTAAAACCAAACCAAACATTGTGAGAGTTGTGCACTACTTCATGAGCAAACTGCCAGACTCCTGTTTTCCATAATTCTTCCTCATATTAAGCTTTCTTTTATGAGCCCTAAGCCCCTTTGTCTTGCTCTTGATTCCTGAATTCCTACTATTTTCATATTTCAGTCCCCTCTGAGATTGATTCTTACCTGCATCTTGCCTATCTCCTTTCTAGAGATTAAAACTTTGATTCAGACTCTAAGGCAGCAAATTAGAGTGCAGGCAATCTCTAAGGAAAATTTACAGCAAACACAGACTCTGTAATGATTGCATTTTTGCCATCTCATTCTGAAAAGCTCTTCAGGAATATGGTCATGCATTCATAAATTTGTATATATACAATTAGCAAATTCTTTCTCTTATTTAAACCAAAAGAAAAACGAAGTTTTAGAGATTGAGTAAAATTTTCTAAATTCCCAGTTTTGGAAACATTATGTCAAACTTTTAATTTTTCTAAAGAGAATTCTAACACAGATAAGTAGAGTAACTTTCCAAAGCCAAATAGATCCAGAACTTAAAGAGTCGTAATGCTAATATGTTAGAATTGGTGATTCAGAAGAGAAGGAAATTTGAGAGAATCCTTACAAGAAACATTATTTTCTCCTCATTTTTATTATTTTGATTTCTTAAAACTACACTTGATCACATCTTGAAATATCTCTTAAAATAGAGGTGATGGCACAATTAATATTCTGTGTTTCTCCCTCTCCTTATATGGCTTTCCATCAAATTGAATCTAGACTTGATTTAAAATGAGTGTGTTTTAGCAACAGAATAGAAGGAAACAGCCTAGATAATCTGCTGGAGAACAGCTACCTGCTTATCTTGCCACCTTACATTTGCATTATTACACAAAGGGCAATCTGGCTTCTTGGGCCATGGTATTTTGAATTGCTTTGTTACCATAACCTAGCCTATACCCTACTTCCAACATCAGACCAAGTGTTTGGACAATAAACCACAGGATTTTTAAAAAATGGAAATTAACGAATTTTTGTTCAAAGTACGTATCTACCTGTTGACTGATGTGAAATTAGGCAGCTTTCCTTGAATATCAAGGAGAGAAGCAAACTGAAATGTGTGTCACTTTGGCATTTAGGACAAGTGCTACCTGCATTCTCTCTAAAACATAAATAAGCTTTCTTTTTTATCCAAATTAACACATTATTTCTGTTCTCAGAACTATTATAGAATTATTATATCACTAATTGTTAATAAAAATTTATATATAGTGGGATATTTTTATTCGATGAAATAGACAATGTTCCTGCCCTCATCATTGGGTTTTTAAAAATCATAACAATAACTAAATTAGGTAGTGGACATATTTAAGTTGAAGCACAGGCTGGTATCAGAGTCTGGAGTAGGAGGATTAAATATAGTCGTGTTGAGTTTGCTAAATATTTTATTTTAAACTCTTTAGATATAATACACTATTTCCCTAAACTTCTCTCATTTTGGCTGATAAGATAAATTTTGAAGGACTGGGGAAGAATACAAATGTAAGAAACTCTCCCATAATCAGTCACAACTGTGGAGGGAACTAGCATCAAGACTTTTGATGCATGCCCTTCCTTGCAGGATGTGGAATAGTTCTCAAATCAAAATCAAACAAGGAGAAGGAGAACACATAAAAGAAGATTTTAGCAATCGATCTTATTTTCTAACTGACCTGCATAAGCTGAAAATGCACATTTACGAACATTTTCCCCTTTGGCCCTCACCTCAGGGACCCACAACGGAACCTGGGCTCAGCTAGCACCGGGCAGGGCCGCTCCGGAAGAGGCAGGTAGGATTCACGGACATCTTCCCCGCTGCCCCAGGCCACAGGGGCCTGTAGCGGAACCTGGGCTCGAATAGCGCTGGGGCTAGCACTGGGCAGGGCTGCTTCGGAGGAGGATGGTAGGCCTCCCGGACATCTTCCCCACCACCCATAGCACCAGGGGCCTCTGGCAGAACCTGGGCTCAGCTAGCGACTGGCCTGGCCGCTGCAGAGGAGGCTGGTAGGTAGGCCTCCTGGATATCTTCCCTGCCGGCCCTTACCTTGGGGGCCTACAGGGCAACCTGGGCTTGGCTAGCACCAAGCAGGGCCACTCCACAGGAAGCTGGTAGGACTTCCCGGCATCTTCCCTGCCTCTCCTCACGGAGGAGACCTACGGTGGATCCTGAGCTTGGCAGTAGGTCCCCTTGCCATATTTCCTGCTGCCCCTCACAGCAGACATCAGCATGGACACTGGGATTTGCTAGCACCAGGAAGAGCCTCTCAGGAATAGACCGGTGGGACTCCCTGCCACCTTCCTTGCCACCCCTCTCAGCGAAGGCCCGCGTTGAGAATGGGCTTTGCCAGCACCGGTAGAGCAGTTTCGGACTATACCGAGGGAGATTCACTGCCATCTCCCCTGCTCCTCTCAGAGGTGCTCAGCATGGAGGCAGAGCCTCTGCTAGCTTCAGGCAGAGCCGTGCTGGGCTGAGTCCCTAGGGGAGACTCAGGGACAGAAAATCAGAGACAACCAAAGACAATAGAACCATGAGGAAACATGGAAATAAATCTCCTTCAAAAAGCCTTGACATACCAGAAGAGCATACTAGAAATCCAGAAAATGCGGAATCTAAAGATGAAAATGACAAAGATGATGGTAACTTCTGGGCCCAGAAATACATCAAATTAAAGCAGGAATTAAAACAGGAATTAATGCAGGAAATGAAGCAAGACATAAAAGTCATAGAGCAAGAGGTACACCAAAAACTAGCTAAGCTAAAAGCAAGCTTTAAGAAGCAAGTAGCGGAGATCAAAGAAGAAATGAACCAGAAGATAAAGAAGGCAATGCAAGAAATGAGAGAAGAACAAAACAGAGACATAAAAAAAAAAAATGCTGACATCCAGGAAGTGAAAAACACACAGGTCGTAATAAGCAACGATATCAAACAATCTCAAAAAATATTATCAGAAGACAAAATGACAGAATGGGAACAGAAAGACCATAAAGAACACAAAGTTAAAAAAGAAGAAAGTGAATCATTACAACAACTGATAGATGATTCAAGGAGAAATAACCTGAGAATTATGGGAGTCCAAGAGAAGACCAAGGATGAAACAAAAGGCTTAAAAGTCATATTCAAGGAAATTATGGAAGAAAATTTCCCAAATCTAAAAAGAGAAATGAACATTGAACTACTGCAGGCATATAGAACACCAAACAATATGGATCAGAAGAGAGCCTCATCCTGACACATCATAATTAAAGTACTAGAAACCCAACACAAAGAGAGAATACTGAAATCGGTAAGAGAAAAACAGAAGGTGACCTACAAAGATAAGCCCATCGGGATAACTGCAGCTTCTCAACCCAGACTCCAAAAGCCAGGAGATCATGGAACAATGTCATTCAAACACTAAAAGAACACAAATTCCAACTAAGACTACTATATCCACCAAAACTAGAGGCAGAAATTAAAAATTTCCATGATACAGAAAGCTTAAAGAAACTTGCAGCCACTAAGCCATCACTGCAGAGAATTTTCAAAAGAAGCTTGGATAGCAAAAGAGAGGCCAAAGACACAAGTGACTCCAGAGAAAAAAGGCAAAAGCTCGAGGAGAATGAGCTGAGAAAAAAGTAAAGCCAGTAAACAACGTGGAAAAACTAAAATTATGACAGGACACACCAAACATACCTCAATAATTACCCTAAACATGAATGGCCTCAACTCATCTATCAAAAGACATAGACTAGCTGACTGGATCCGAAAACAGAAACCCACAATTTGCTGCCTGTTAGAGACACACTTCACCCACAAGGAAACTCATAGACTGAAAATAAAAGGTTGGAATTCAGTATTTCATGCAACAGGTCCCAGAAAACAAGCAGGGGTAGCTATATTAATCCCAGACTCGTCAGATTGCAAAAGAAAACAGGCAAAGAAAGACAAAGACGGCCACTGTATACCGGTTAAAGGAACACTAGAACAGTAAAAAATCACAATTATCAATATATATGCCCCCAGCTCAAGAGCACCCAATTATGTAAGCCAAAAATTACTAGATCTAAAAGGACACACAGGCCCCAATACAATTAGACTAGGGGACTTTAATACTCCACTTTCACAAACAGATGGATCAACCAGACAAAAAGTCCACAAAGATATACAACTGCTGAAAGACACTATAGAAAACTTGGACATAACAGACATTTACAAAGTTTTTCATCCAACATCAACTGACTGCACATTATTCTCAGCAGCACACAGACCATTTTCTACAATAGACCACATCCTAGGACATATGTCATGTTTAAACAAGTACAAAGGGATAGAAATAATTCCCTGCATACTCTAAGACCATAGTGGAATAAGAGTGAAACTTAACAGCAGCAAAAACAAAAGAAAATCACAAATACTTGGAGACTTAACAAATTACTACTGACCAAACAGTGGATCACGGAAGAAATCAGAGAAGAAATGAAAAACTTCATAGAGTCAAATGCTGATGCAAGTACATCATATCAAAATCTATGAGACACAATGAAAGCAGTCCTTAGAGAAAAATTCATAGCCATAAATGCACACATCAAAAGAACAGAACAGTCACAAATAAATTCTCTAATGTTGCACCTTAAGGACCTAGAGAAACAAGAACAACTTAATCCAAAAAGCAGTAGAAGAGAAAAAATTATAAAGATCAGATCTGAAATAAATGATATTAAAATTAAAAAGAGAATAAAAAAGATTAATGAGTCAAAGACCTGGTTCTTTGAAAAAATTAAAAAAAAATGACAAACCTCTTGCTAACCTCATCAAGAAAAGGCACAGATTAGCACACTTAGAAATGGCAAGGGTGAAATTACAACAGACTCTGCAGAAATTCAGAATATTATAAGAAATTTCTTTGAACACCTATATTCTAACAAATTTGAGGACTGGGGAGAAATGGATGACTTCCTACATACAAATAAAATACCAAAATTAAATGAGGAAGATATAAAAATCCTTAACAACCCCAATATGTACACAGAAATTGAAGCAGTCATCAAAGCTCTACCTAAAAATAAAAGTCCAGGCCCAGATGGATTCATGGCAGTATTTTTTCAGTACTTTAGGAAAGAACTAACCACAATCCTCCTCAAACTATTTCATAAAGTAGAAAGTGAAGGAATACTACCAAACTCATTTCTTGAGGCTAGCATCACACTAGTCCCAAAACCAGACAAAGACTTAACCAGGAAGGAAAATTATAGACCAATATCCTTAATGAATATAGATGCAAAAATCCTTAACAAGATTCTGGCAAACAGAATCCAACAAGTAATCAGAAAGATCATACACCATGATCAAGTGGGCTTCATCCCTGAGATGCAAGGTTGGTTCAACATATGTAAATCAATCAAGGTAATACACCATATCAAAAAACAAAAACAAAAACCACATGATCATTCCTATTGATGCAGAAAAAGGCTTTGACAAAATCCAGCACCCCTTCATGACAAAAACACTGAGGAAAAATAGGTATAGAAAGGCCTTAACTAAAACTCATAGAAGCCATATATGCTAAGCCTACTGCAAATATCATAATAAATGGAGAAAAGTTGAAATCGTTCCCCCTCAAATCAGGAACAAGATGAGGCTGCCCACTCTCACCACTCTTATTGAACATAGTCCTTGAAACACTGGCCATGGCAATCATAAAAGAAAATGAAATAAAGGGAATCTGCATTGGAAAGGAGGAGGTCAAACTCTCCTTATTTGCAGATGATATGATTATCTACTTGGAAGACCCTAAAAATTCTGCTATGAAACTCCTGGAAATAATAAAAAAAAATTAGCCAAGTCACAGGCTACAAAATTAACACTAAAAAATCAACAGCTTTTCTCTACTCTAACAATGAACTTATTGAACAAAAACTCAGAAAAACAATTCCATTTTCAATAGCTCAGCAAAAATTTAAATACCTAGGAGTATACTTAACCAAGGATGTGAAGGACCTATATAAAGAAAACTACATCACATTGAAGAAAGAAGATATAGGAGACACTAGAAAATGGAAAGGCATCTCCTGCTCTTGGATAAGCAAAATAAATATAGTCAAAATGACTATACTACCTAAACTGATGTATAGATTCAATGCAATTCCTAACAAAATACCTACAAGTTTCTTCAAAGAACTTGAAACAACAATTCTTAAATTCATATGGAACCAAAAGAGACCAAGAATAGCCAAAGGAATCCTGAGCGACAAAAACAAGGCAGGAGACATTACAGTTCCAGACATGAGGCCGTATTATAAAGTAATAGTTGTAAAAACAATTTGGTACTGGCACAAAAATAGAGAGAGAGACCAGTGGAACAGAATTGAAGATGCAGAGACAAACCCAAATACCCTCAATTACTTAGTCTTCGACAAAGGGGCCAAATGCATACAATGGAAAAAGGACAGCCTATTCAACAAATGGTGCTGGGAAAACTGGACATCCACATGCAGAAGAATGAATATAGTCACACACCTATCACCATGCACCAAAATCAAATCAAAGTGGATCAAAGACCTAGACATTAAAAGTGAAACATTGAGCCTCCTAGAAGATAAATTAGGCAAATATCTAAAAGACATAGTGGTAGGCAAAGACTTCCTTGACAGGACACCAAGAGCAAAAGAAATTACCCCTATTATTAACAAAGGGGTCTTGTCAAATTAAAAAGTTTCTGCACAGCAAAGGACACTATCAACATTGTAAAAAGAAAACCAACAGACTGGGAAAAAATATTCACCACCACATCTCAGAGAGGAAGCTCCTAACTAGAATATACAGGGAGCTGAAGAAAAGTAAGCCTACCAAAATAAAGGATCCTATTGAAAAGTGGGCAAATGAAATGAAGATGCAGTTCACTCCTGAAGAAGTGCAAATGGCCAATAGATACATGTTAAGATGTTCAACATCTCTAGCCATAATAGAGATGCAAATCAAAACAACGCTAAGATACCATCTCAGTCCAGAGAGAAGGGCCCATATCAACAAGTGAAATTGTAATCAGTGCTGGCGAGGCTGTGGGGAGAAAGGAACCCTCCTGCACTGCTGATGGGAGTGTAAATTCGTACAACCACCTTGGAAAGCAGTATGGAGATCTCTCAAAAGACTAGAAATAAATATCCCCTTCTATCCAGTGACATCCCTCTTGGGAATATATCCAAAAGAGGCCAAAAAACCCACACATGTATACCCATATCCATAACAGCACAACTAACAATAGCTAAAATATGGATGTTACCAAAATACCCATCAGCAGACCAATGAATACACAAACTGTGCTATTTATACACAACGGAATTCTATGCATCTATAAAGTCCAACAGTGCAGAGGCTTTTACAGACAATGGAATAAACTTGAGAACATCATGCTTAGTGAAGTGAGTCAGAAGCAGAAGGTGAAACATCGAATGGTCTCTCTGATATGAGAAACCCAGATCACAACTCTTATGGAACTTAAGACGAAAAACAAAATGAAACAGGGGGACAGGGTGGGTGGGTGGCTGGGGGCTAGGGAGAGGGACGAAATGAGAGTGGGAAAGTTTTTGTTACCTTGAAAAGATACGTATGTGCACAAAATGCTCAACTTCATTGTAAAACTTAAATTCTGCCCTTATACCTATCAATAAAATGGGGAAATAACTCACAATTACATAATGCTTTGTGTGTGTGATTATCATAACTTTGGATTTTAGTATTACTGGAAAATTTGAATTCTGTGTGTGTGTATAAACTAATGTAAGAAGAATGCATTCATTGTAATATGGAGAACTGACTACCTTTCTAGCACTTTGTTTCAAATAGCAATAATATTCAGTATTGGTAGACATGGAAATACATTAAAAACACAGAATTAAAAGGTTACTAAAGGCATGCATTGTGTAAATGTTGGGTTGAAATTTCCAACTCATGATTATTAGAACAATAATACAAACAACAGTAACGACAGTAAAATAGAGCAGAGGTATCAGTAGTCCTTCACAGTCATCCTCTGGATTCATGACTGTACCTATCCTGTCTGTGACATTCTGCCAATCTGAAAAAGGGAGAAAAAAAAAAAACAGATGGTAAGGCAAATCCCAGCATAAGCTTGGACAGTATCCAATGAGAGGAAAATGTGTTATAATTGGTAAAGACTATAATGAAATATGTTTATTCACATTACAAGGATTTAAGAGCCAAAGACCATCTGTGTAAGACAAATATCACCAACAAAAATGTTTTCCCACCTGGGCTATCAGAGGATTAAACAGTGGTTCTGGCCACGTCTCAGAAACAAGCCATATGCTCAACAGCTTGTTGCTTCTCGAGGGCAGTAACAAATTCTGTCGGGATGTTTTCAAAAACAGAAAATGCTTTAAAGCAACTCTCCATTGTTTCCGATTTCCATTTGTAGTGTTTTCACTGGATTTGTGTGGATTGGCCCATCTCTAAGCTTGCTATAGGTGTAGAGGCACCCTTAAAACTTTCTACAATGACATTTTTAGTACACAGTTTCTGGTTACTAAAGGATGTTAATTAAATTGATATGTCCTTCTGATATCAGCCCCTCTACTACTTTACTGTCCTTTAAATTTCTAAGAAACCTCTAACTGGCTCTGCAACACAAGGAAAAGTGGATGTTGAAACAGAGCATTGCATATATAGACTGTTATCGATTATGCAGAGCAAGTTTGCCCATTATGGTGCACAGTTTTTTTTCCAGAAAAGTGCTGTATCTGTGGTCCTTGCTCTCCTTTGCAAACCATGTACCTGCTTACAGCTATGACTCCAAAGGCCCAATTTACTAAAAATTAGTGTTCTGTCAGATTGATGGGCTTTAAAACAAACTGCACTGTTGGCGCCTTGAAATTTCTTGCATCAGTCACCAGATCATGATTTACTAATGGGGTCTCAGGGCTTGCAAAATAGCACAATTCTAACCTCATATTAATATTTAATCTGGCATTTTAAATGGTTCTAACAAAGACCCTAGAGCTGCTGACAAGACCCTAAATTGTGAATTTCTTTAAAAAGTCGAATTGATCACATTCACAGTTATTTCCTCAAAAAAAGAGGAGTAAGAAAATAAATGGGTTTCAGCATTTTTTATGTAGCCCTCAGAGGCCAGAGCTCCCATTTTTCTTAAAAGTATTTCTCAGGCATTCTTATACGGTTTAAGTAGAGAGTCATTGTATCTGGTGACTGGCTGCAAAATCCACAATTAAATGATGGCAGATGCATTTTAGCTAATAAATTTTACATTAGACAACTTGGTACTAAATTAATTTATTGGCCCTTCCAAAATGTTGTTAAATGAGAGAAGATACAACCTATACAACCTTATTCCCTTCTTCTAAGTAACTAAGTCTATTCTGGAGTAGTAAGTTGCAAAATAGTCTCTTAGACACTTGAGTTTGCCCTGCAATCGCGTTTTCAGGGCGCAAAATGATCATTCATGCCAAATTACAGAGATATTCAGGTTCGTTTCAAATGAGAGGATGGAAAAGGGGAGAGAAACCATACGTGTGAGCGTTGTCAAACACATGAAATTATCATGTTTAGTGCATATGATGAGAAGGGAAAATAGGGCCATTTGTGGCCAAAACACACCATAATTTCCATAAGATGGTATTTCAAGATGCCACCTGTAATAACAGAATGTTTGTTAATGCACAAATGAGGATTATAAATGATGTTGCTTATCTATGGAACAAAACACAAAAGACAACTTATTAGTAAGAGATAAATTGCTTAGCAAAATCTCAATGAGATGCTAGGTTTGTCATGAAAAAAATAAGCTTTTTATTTGCGCAGACCAATGCCTTTATAAGTCATTTAAAATAATATACTTGCCACTAGGTGGCTATTTCTGATCAGATCATTTTACCATTTTAATTACATTTTTAATATCCTGGCTGCATAAACAAAGATAAATTACAAACCCTGCTCAATCTGGCTGCTAGCTCAGGCATAGTCAGTAATAATACAAGCTTTTGTTTGTGCCTCCTCTAATTAGATTCTGAAATCTAGGCTTTGTCAATCAATAATTTTAATTTCAGAATCGCCTTTTGATCTTGAATTTCATGTTTGTTTGGGAAAATGATCAGTAGGACAAAGCTGATAATTTATGCAGAAACAATCTCTCAGCAGAGCTACATGCACATTCCTCCCCATCACCCGAAGCCTGCAGACTAAGCTTGACACAGGTCTAATTAGCATGCAGATATGTGTCGCCTCATTGGCAATTCAAATTGCTTTTTCATAATGTACCTCAAATTGTGCTACTCAAACATTGTATTTGATTTCCAAAGCCCCCTGGGCATCCCATAATGTCTCCCTTCGTCGTGGGTATGAGGCATTTATTGAACAATCCGCTGAGACTGGCTGTCTCTCGAAAACACCCAAACATCGTATTCCTGGGACCAGCTTTGCTTCTTGTCAGAGAGCAACTTGTTCTTGTGTGGAATTCCTTGTGCCACGTTTCTAGGTCCCGAGATAGTGTGTTCTCTCTTGAGTTGCTTCTCCCACGTGGTTCATCTATAGAGGGCTTCCCTCCCATGCCACTCGTTTTTAAAGTGGGGGAGGGAGGAGGTATGGCGAGCACTCATTAATATGCGGTACGTAGCTACATCTCCGAATGCCAGTCTTCCATTCTTCGTTAAACAAAAATGGCTGGATTGCAGGGATTGATTTTTTTTCCTTTCTCCCTCCCGCATCAACACTCACACACACTTACGTGTGCTTTCTCGGGCACTCACACATGCACACAAGCCCATATACGTGCACGGATGCAACCTACTCAAGACACCCAGAGCAGAACATTGTCAGGATTGAGTTATGTGTGAAAGTTGTCTGCTGCACACATGACAAATAAGGAGATTCCAGCATACACTGGGGCTTTTTTTTTTTTTTTAACCGTGCAGCAACAAGTGGCAGAATCAATGGTGTACAGTTATTCAGCAATGTAATTCATTTCACTGGCTTTGGCTCCTAGCCAGATCCGCCATCTGTCTCTAGCTCTCCCTCTCCCCCTCTCTCTCCCTCTCTCTCTCTCTCTCTCTCTCTCTCTCTCTCTCTCTCTCTCTCTCACTTGAATTTGTCCTACATTTCGTAATACTACGTGCCTGCCATCCTTATCCTATGCCAGAGGTATGACACCAGTCTCACCCCCATTCCGGCGTGGAGTTCTCTGAGTTCGGTGGCACTTGGGATATTCCACTTCAGTGCCATGGGAAGAAAAGAATAAGCAAAAAGAAAAGGATTATTACAAAAATTACATAATGTTCTGGGATCCATTAGCTCCTGCTTCAGCCTGTTATCCAAATCCTTGGCATGGATCTGCCTCGCCCAGGAAGTTTCTCTGCTTCGTTAGAATATCTTCCTTTCCTTTATCAGACGCCTGGCACGCCACACCAGTGCAGGGCTCCATGGAATGCCTGCTGTTGGACACTTGCAGAGCTCTGCCACCAAGCAACCTCCTGCATTGGAAATCGGGGGACTACTCCAGGATCTTTTGCGTGCTTGCTGTTTCAAAGCTGCAGAAAAGTGAATAATCAATTAAGTATTGATTTCTTGTAAGATTTGGTAAATTTCAAAGGAAAGACAAAGAGAATGGCTTAAGGAAACACTGCAGGGACTTGGCGTAGATTAGACAACTGACGGAAGCTCAGAATAAAATAACACCTCAACTGAAGATTTCCTTGGAAGAATTAACACTAGCTATTGGAAGACAATGGTGGATTTAATCAAAACAGCAGGCATGCAAGAATTTTACCCGTGAACCAGCAAAAGGAGCTAATTATAACCACCTTTTTAATGGAGCTAATTTGACTGAATGGATGCAAATGTGCTTTATTTATGGATGAAGAAGCAAGGCTTCCTGCATGGTCTTGGATCATCGGACATGCTGAGCGTGGCAGCTCCTGTTACCTTCCGTAGCTTTTTATTTCCGGAGAAGGTATTTATACGTAAACAACAGCTAACCATGCAAGAGATTCATTGGAACAATATACTGGTATATGAGATAGAATCATAATTTTGCAGCCTCTCAGGATTTCTTCTAACTTGGGGCTTTTGCACCCTTTGAGTGCAATGGGTTAATGGTAAACAATAAATGAATGATGCTAAACTGTGGTGATTATTCAACGTGTAGTTTATTAATTTCAGCTTTCTTAACGTGTTGATTCTGAATTATTTGGCAGTAAGCGTACAATGAAAGGAAAGGACGTGTTGGGTGGGGAATTTTATGCACTCGCAATTGTCTTAGAGATTGGAATGTGTAGGTCCCACCAGCCCATGAGCTCTATAATTATAAAAGAATGGGAAAGAAATTTTGACAATTTGAAAAATTGGTTTTATAATGGGAACAATGTGTTATAATCAGTTAGAGAAGAATTGTTATGATTTTTTTTCTAGGTAGAACGCTCTTGAGTGGTTAACTCCTCTGTGGCTGATGAGAAGGAAATATCTTATAACTGGTAACAAGGGGAGCTTTGACGGCCATGCTTTGTTCGTGTGCGTCCTCACATTGCAAGCGGAAGTGCATTTTAAACATCTCCTTCCATTTCTATTATTTTCCTTTCTATTTTTCTTCTTTTCATCATTTCTGTCTTGCAATCTACGTTCCCTGAGCAACCACAGGAACCAAGTTAGATTAAGCTCCAACACAAAGACCTTGTAAGAATAATGAATCCTCATTTGCATCGACATTTGTATTCAGATTTGCCAGGCTATAAACTTGGCAGATCAAGCGGAATATTAAGTAGAGGCTTCCATGGTAAATTGTGGCTCTTGAAATTGCTAAGTACTCCCTCCTCTTTTTTTTTTCCCTATCTGTGGTGGCAGGTGGAGCCTCATGACGACTTGCTTCGTCTTCTTTTGGTATATGATGTCAGTTTCGAGCAAAGAGGGGGAACCCGGTAGCAGGTAGCAGGTATTCTAGTTGATGGTGCATTCACTCTAGAGGCCAGAGACCATCAGGGAGCGGTCATTAGGCAGTTGAAGTGCTTGGGGAATTAATCACTCCGTGTGGGTCAATGTCTGATTTTTCTGGTATGAAAATGCATTAACATCAAAAAACCTCACACTCATTTTATAGCTTCTCAACGTTCTTGTGGGACCAAGGTAGCTTTTTACTCTCAAAACAATCAAATGATATCATTCTGAGTCCTATTCGTGGCTGAACTTGTGCTCATTATTGATACATTTTAAGTGCCTCATTTTAAGTCGTTGCTGTGAATGGGCAGATTTAATCCTGAGTTTCGCCTGGTTCTGAAATGGTGAAATTGGAATAGTTATAGTGACGTCAAGCAAACTGAGGAGTTCAGAAATATGATCTAGGCAGTCATATCATCTACAGCACAGCAAACAATGGGGAGAAAATGTAGATTTTCATTTCCACGCTTGGCCCACTTTGTGTAATGCCAAACAAGTGAGTAATTGGAAACATTTGTGCATGCCTTAATTTTTCATGCATTATCCCAGCGTTTCAGAATCTTGTAAACAGAGCCTAAATCTATGACCTATTAACAACCTCTCGCTTCTTGCCACACTTCTCTTCTTTCAAGAACCCTTTACTGGTGAGGAATGATAAAATATGAGATCAATCTTGTAACAAATTATAATTAATATTTTATCATTGTCTGTTTTGATTCTATTATATAATACAATCTAAAGGATGGACGGTTTTATTATAAAGAATGTCTTTATGATTTATCGTAAAAAAGGGCTAACTTGTAACTACTTTGCACAACTTAAGCAACTATAACTTAAGTTCAGGTAAGGTTTATCTATCCGTGGGAAATGTGAGTCTTTCTGAAGGAAGCTACAGATTTTCATTTGATTTTAATTTAGGTAAATTTGAAGCAGTAAATATTTAGACTGAAGGATAATATTTCATAAGATTCCACAAAGTTGTACAGATATTTATAAGAATCCTATCATAGTATATTTTATATATTTTATGTTAATATATGACAGCAAACTACATTCTAATGGAAGATTTACATGTCTTTTCACAATGGCTAAGTTTTGAAATCTGAAAAAGCACAAATCATGAAATTTTAGAATATCGTGTTTGTATTTTGCGATCTTATCATATTTAGGGAAAAAACTATAGGATGTTTTGATATTGATTATACCTATGCCGAAAAACAGGAGTATCACCTCTAACTGGCAAAATTTTGCTTTTGTATTTATTCTTTTATATGAAAAATGTAGAAGCAGAACTGACACAAAGTTGCCTTAATCTAGAATAAACAAGGATGAAACAGACAACATTTAAATGAATTTATTTCCCAGGAGTGCTAAGGAGATCACTCTATAATGAAGTTTAATTTTTATAACAGTGCAAATAACTCTAGGAAGCTGATGTACTACTTTTAACTAAGGTCGTTAAGTAAGTTAAGCAAAGATATCAGTGAATCATTTTTAACATATACTTACTATTTCACATTAATCTGAAATCCAATTTAGAGGACTTCAAAGTGGTATTTTTACTGTTAGAGGGAAATGCTGATCCTTCTCATCATAGAAAAATTAAGAATGCATCTGTTGCATTCAAATAATATATTTGTATATATATATTCAAAAAGAATTTAGGAAAGAATAGACTTGTATTTATGCCTTACTTCAATACCGTCTGTCAGTTAGAACCTGCCTTCTTTAATAACGCTAATGATTTGGCTGATTACGTGTGTGCATGTACTTACCATGCAGTTTTGGGAATCAACTAATCATGAATCTAAGAAAAAAAAAATTATAGCTTTAGCTCAATTGCTGTCCGAACACTAGGAGTGAGAATTCTGTCTGGAAAGATACTAACAGTACCTTTTAACAAACAGACAGAAAAGTGTATATTATTTCTTACTTATCTTCTGAGTTTTTCTATATAAAGTTTACATTTATTAGCTGCAGACACTTCTTTCTGGGAAGCAAACAATTGAATACTCACTTTAATCCAAAATTAAAAACTAAAAACAAAATCAATTGAAAGTACATATCTGCGTGGAGGTTTCCATTCAAGTCTCACAGTGAACAAATGTAAGCAAAGAGCATGGTGACGTGAGCTCAGCGTAATTTTGTTCTCTTCTGTCTATATCAGAGGATTTAAAAAAAAATATTAGTCAGAACCATATTGGTGGAAAGTTCTCCTAATCATCACATATGTAGCTGTTAACTAGTGAAGTTGTGAGCCACTAGAACAGGAAACAAAAGACAAGACTGGAACTCCCAAAACAGGCCAGGGATTATCTAGTACGGATTAGAGCGATAGAACCTTGTATCTCTGTGTTGATCGACTGGGCTTTACGGGGATTTAAAATCAGCACATTTCATTGGCCATTTACAGGAAGGTGGCTAAGGGCTCTGCCATATTCACGAGGCACTCAGAATTATGAGGCTTGGGCCACAGCACTTCCACTTGTATTCATATCAAGAATTTTAAAGTCAGTTCAAGATTTTCACTCTTATTAAGAGGGAAACAACCAACAACACTGTCTTATTATATTTTCTTCTAGACAAAAAAGGGACTCCTCCAGAGCTATCTAATATGTTCAAAATATATATATATATATATATATATATATTCTATATGATATCTATAATACATACTATTTATGATTTATGTATACAATATATATATGACACACACACATATATACATCCATCCCTATATATGCATATGTATATGTATATAATTTCCTTTCAAATACAGGTATATGGATGCATTTCTATGTAACACTTTTTATCTGACTTCAGTTTTATAAATTACTGCTGCTTCAGGAATATCAACAGTTCATAATTGCAAACTATTTAACAATAAATACTGTATGTACGTTTTTATGACATGAGTATTTGTGTGCATATACAGGGTCAAGATATGTTTTGGGGCTAAGAATGATTAATTAATCTCTATGGCAATTATGAAATACAGACAGAGAAATCAGAAAATGGTCCAGATGAGTAGTATCAGAGAAAAAAATTTTCACCAGTGGTATCACTTTATGGTCTCATTCTCAATTAAAAGCCAAGGTTTATTTTTATATTTAAATACTTAGTCTTCTTTTATAGAGGATTCACAACAGAGGTTTTCCCAGCAGTGAATAGAAACATTTCTTAATACTGGTGTAATTTTGATATTGCTTGAAAGATTTTGCTCAAATCATGAAAGAACATATATTTTTGTAATGACTACAATTATGAGTGAATTAATGTGTATTAATTCTCTACCTGAAGAATTCCTTTCAATATGATTGTTACTTTAAAAAATTGGAGTATTATTTTATACAAGAGATATCTGGTTTATCTTATTAAATGTTAGTTTAATTTTTTGAACAATGACTCAGTCTTTTTAGCTTAGTTTTATTTCTGACTTTACTGAAAGTTATTCAGCATAGTAGCACTCACTGAGGTAGCTATAAGAAGCAGCTAAAACTTCTATTTTTATTGCAGAATTATTATATTTTTAAAATTAGAAATTGCACACCATTACACTATTTTGGATATAAAATTGGATATTTCTCCCCATGTCTGCCCAAAAAGACACACCTAAATCTGATTAATATTTTACTTTAATAAAACAATCTCAAAATGACATCTTTATCACCTTTGGACACTTAAACAACTGTATCACTGAAACTGAGATTAAGTGCCTCTTTGAAAAATAAATTTTCAAATTTTGATTAAACTTCCAATACAATGGGCTGTGGTAGTCAGATACGATTGTAGAGTTGTGGGAAGGGTTTCTTTCTGGAACTTTAAAATACTGAGCAACCATCTTCCCAGTGTGCTCTGGGGCAGCTAAGGTTTCCTTCCTTGTTTATACAACTAATCATCTCTCAGCTGGGAGAGGTTTATCACCTCATCCAATAACTATGCTCTCTATCTGTCACTTCTATCTCTTAATAAATAAACTAATCTCTTTCATTAAGTTAATCATTCTAAATATTATTCATGCTATTATTTAGATTTTTATCCTTTTCTTACTACCACTGCTACTTAAAGATATTATTCCTTGCATCTAAAATCCTACATTTTCCATAAAACTATACCAGAAAACTATTAATATTTCACATAGAAAAGTATGCATGTCCATGACATATTTCATGTATATCATCACAATAGCAATGAAACTTTCACACATATCAATCCATACATTACTTGTAGACTGTCTGTTCCCTCAGTTAATCTGCCCACAATTAAATAAATAAAATTTAAAAATCCAATTAATTATTTTAATAAAACAAACTCAAAGTGATATTTTTATCACTTTTTGGACACTTAAACAATTTTATCATCAAAGTTGAGATTAAGTGTCTCTTTGAAAAATAAATTTTCTAGTTTTAATTAAACTTCACAGAGCTCTTATTTTGTGTTTTGATGTTTTGTAGAAGCTCAGTGGCTAAGTGAGCTCAGCAGAGAGAGTATATAAACTCTTTACATAACAATCAATAGAAAAATCTGGTCAACAAGATGCAGACAAACTTGTAGTTAGGCATTTTGTTCAATGTCACGGGCATATGAAAGAACTTGGGAATTCAAATTACAATTGGATTGTTTCCTAAATGGATATGTTAAAATAAATAGTAGACTACACTAAGATGATTTATATTTTCTAAAGAAAAAGAGCAAGAAAAATAAATAACCCTGCACTACTACAGTTTTGCAAATGTCTTCAATATGTGGCTTACCATAAAATGTTGATTTGCAATATCAGATGTTACGTTCAGTCCTTCAGTGTGATTTGGGTTAAAGAGATGAAGGAAATTCACCCTTTCACATTGAAAAAAAAATACTTTGGTAGATATTTTAGGTACTTGTGGATATTTTTATTTAATATATACCAAATGTCAACAAGTAGTAGTTTCTTTTTGTTGTTGTTTTCTATTTCATATTTTGTAATAATATGAATTCCAATTTCTATAACACATTAGAGACATGGAGTTTGGGGAATCAGTGAGCGTCTATGCCCACTCCTTTCCTAGCTGACCATTGACCCTCCTTCTACCTTGTCCTTCATGTTGGGGACTTTTTATGTGCTTGTGTATTTCACGAGAGGGACACTATACTTTTGTGCTTGGTCCATTTTACTGAGCATTATTAACTAAAGATGGCCTCATTTTCATTTAAAAGCTTCTTATCTGTCAGTCTTTCTGGCTAGATAGTATTCCATGTGTATAATAGTAGTTTCTTAAGATTTAATTGTAATGTACAATTTGAAGTCATATCAGAGAAATTTAAGCTTTTTAAGACAAACTGTCTTGTATTCTTAATGGATCTTTTAATTTGTGTATAACTTTGTAACATCATAAATTAATCTTTCAGAAAATATCGGTTCACTGAATTATGCAGATATACCAAATGTCTGTGAATTTCATTATATAAAACCAAAAAAGTATAGTCATTAATAATACAATATTCTCGTCATGAATATTATTAGATGAGAATCCATTTTCTTTGAAGTGACATATTAATTTTCTTTTAACTTTTAAGAAAATATCTATAAAAATGTTACTGCAGCTCAAACTCAAAAAAAATTGCTTTGTTCACCGTACAGATTTGTACTTATGCAAAAACAAAATTTTTATGGTTACTTACCATTCTGTCATAGAAAAGGTTAAAAGTCATGTAACTTAGAAAAAACATTAATAAAATGCATATTTTAATTAATCACTTCTTTAGGGGCCAAAGACTGTGTGTATCTGAGTGTGGAAGTGTAACACTGTTGCATTCAATGAAGACTACATAGACTTCTAGTGCAATTCATTGCTATTTCATCCACACCAAGAGGCCAAGAATCTGAAGTCCAGCACAGTGCACAAAATTCAACCCACTAAGAAAATAATACCAGTATTATTGAGAAATAAATTTAACCATAGGGACTCTTCCATAAATACCTCAGGGTATCCTCAAACCTCTGGGACCATAACTCAAAAATGATTAACCTTAAGACACTAAAGCATAGATAGCATCATTTCTCATTAACTATATCATAATTAAGAAATCAGCTCTTACAATAACAACACAACATTTCTATGTTATTTTGCAAACTATCATAGGTATACAAACAGGATCACATATACTTTTATGTAATATATATATATATATGTGTGTGTGTGTGTGTACTCATTCTGTGTGTAAATATGCATTTATATAGTCTACCTTAATCCTTTCAAAACTCAATAAATTCTCACTATTTCTATACAAGTGAAAATTGTAGCTACATCTAACAAGTTTTTCAAGGACACAAAACCAGTAAGTGACAGAATATAAATTTACACTGAGCTTTTATTTTTGAAGTCTAGTGTTCTCATTTAACCATAGCTGTTCATTCTAAGGCTTTTACAACCTTCTCTAAAGAAATGGTGACCGAGCCTGGTGTCATGACCATGTGAGCAAGTCTCCATTTAAGCTATATGAGAACATTATGTGCATGTACATAAAGACTCATTTCAAATACTTATAACATTGAAGTCGCATTTTACATTTATTTCATCACGATCTAAAACTGTACTCTAGTGTAGTTATGTTCCTCAACATGTCTAGTTAGTTTTCTCAACTGCTATGATTGATTGGTAGCTGATTTTCTCATTGTTTGGCAAACAATTTTTACTTAACACTTCATGGTCCCGTTATTTCAAGCTTCCAAATGACCACTTCAAGCAAGTGTTGTGATATAATACACTGTATGCAGATCAGCTGTAATTATGACAAGTAAAAATTTGTATGTGTGTGGGGGGTGGGGGGATGTGTATTAGAGTGCTCAGAAGCACACGAAACAGAAGCTTAAAAGTAGTTCCTGAAATGTACAGAAGGATCTTGTATGAAACTTAAGTCAAGCCAACTGAAGCCCAGGCTTCTAGTTTTGGCGCTAACCACGCAAGTTAAGAATACTCACCATCTCCATATTTTGATGTCCATTTAATGTTCATTTAATATGAGGAAATTTCTATACAAACTTTGATTGCACTTTTGATTTAATAGTGAATGATTTTGACTTAGAAATAAATGCACTTTCATGTTTGACAATCTTAATACATAATTATCTTAATTTATAAGTTTTATTTTCCTGTAAGCCTGACTTTCACTCTATATTGAAATCTTTAAAGTCAAATTCATTGTCAAGTCTACACAAAACTCTATAGAACATCCTTTTTGTAACTTTCTTTAATAACTTAGAAAAAAGTACAGCAAGTCTTCATGATTTCTTCCTTAAATGAAAAAGAAATCATTTTAATGATAATTACATCAGGATAAATTTAGAGTGCAATGTGTAGATACTGATCTTCCCTCCTAAAAATGAGGTAAAAATCAGTCCTGAACTATTGATAAGACACTATGAGAGCAGTATTAGGATTGGGAAAAGGAAAGATGCAATGTAGTATGTTTGTTTACAGTTACTAAAATTGTAGAAGCAGAGATTTTCTAGAGACCTAAGTAGAATCTCTGCTATCTGGCCTATAGGGTACCATTCGCATTTCTGTAGCCAAGATTAGCAAAGAGTAAGCACCATGATATGTTTTTATAGAGAATATTCTTTTGCATGTCTATAGTATTTGCAATTTATTTTATAGCAACCTTTATCCAACTCTAATATTGAGATCAGGAATACGATTTAAATCAGATTGTGGTTAGAAACGCAGACTTACACAAGTAAAAATTTTGCATATGACACGTGGCTTGGCTTTCCTACATCTGCATGGAAAAAATATATATATACACAAACACATACATCGTGGGTCTCTGGCCTAGGGAACATCATGCACCTTCTTTGTCATATCACCGTGGTGCCTCCACCAGAGACTAAGTCTCCTGTGGATAGTGAGAAGCATTCACGTGAGAGTCATCACACAGTAGGAAGCCAATGCCCCGCAGTTCCTGGGAACCTTCATGTTGTCACTGAATCTCAGCGGCAAACTTAAAATTGAATATGGCATTTGGTATGTGGAGTACTTTGGAGTCACACTCATTAGAATGATAAATGAAGATAGAAAGCAATGAAATAAAAATAAAAATGGAGAAAGCCATTGAATGGCCATCATTAAAGAATGATAAATAAATAAAGCATATCCATAAAACAGAACGCTGTGTAGAAATTTTTAAAACATAATATAAAACTATAATGTGGTTATGTAGTGTGGTTTCAAAGAGTTGTTAAATACAAAGAACATAAAACAGAAGAATGTATAGGTGTATATGATGCACTCTCGTGTCTGTAAATATATACGCGTATATTTATATGAATATGCAAATAAGGAAAGGCTTGAAAACCGGTAACATTGATTGTGAAAGAGTCAGTTTTCACTGAACATACTTCTACATAGTTTATTGTTTCATAATGTGAATATACTAGTTTTAAGAGAGATGCTAATTAAATTTAATATAAAACAAAAATGTTCTGTATAACACAAATTCTTGTATTCTCTTCAGAAAAAAAAAACAAATTTGACAATATATCAGTTTATCATTAGTTGCTTACATATTATAAAACCAGAGAAAAGTTGTTTTTAACATTCTAAGCCAGGCATCAATGATAAAAATGTTAAAATATACTATTAATAGGACTACCAAAAATACTATCATTTTATTTGCTGGCTCCAGGGATCCAAATTGTTGAACTACCTATGCTTAATGTTAAATATTAAGATGTTTCTAAGTACTATTTAAGTTCACTACACTGCTGTCTTAATTGAATTTGTAATGAATATTTCTATTGTTAAACAAAACATAGCCATCTCAGGTCTAAAGAACTAAAGTTCATCTAATGTGTAACTCTGGCTCTAATCTGTTTTCTAAAAATTATACCCCAGTCCTTTCACATTGCAGTGCTACGTTATAAACAAACTCACCCTCTCTATTGTTCAGGAACATGACTTACCCTTGAATACACTCTCAGCTCTGACTCTTATACGTTCCCATCCACGCTGACGCCATGCACGCATCTGAAATGTCCTCAAGATGCCTATTTCAACCGCTTCATTTGAAAGGTTCTTTTCAAGGCCCCGTCTCATTTGCATAGCACTTGTTTCACAATGTCTTCTATTATTGTAATGTGTGTACTTGCCCATGTGCCTAACAGATAAACTGAAGTACCCTGAAAGTAGGAAGCAACCACTTCATTCACATCTTCAGTATTTAATCACGTCGTGCCTTCGCTCAACCTAGCCCAAACGTCCTTCTGAAGTTTGCACCCACGGGAGTCCATCAGATGTGTGGATGAACAATGAGTTTGGTCTCTCTGAAGATTAAACTCCAGCTAATTTAAACTCTTATTTTCAAAAGCTTAATTCAACATATAATAGTTCTTAATTGTAACTAAAGTTTAACAAGTTCAGCCATATTCCTCCATGGCTTAATATTTAAATTTCATGTCCTTTACTGAACATTTTCAGTTTAATTTTTAATCCTTTAATCATCCAGGCATTGATCATATGAATCGTGAAGTTTTTCACTTGCTCTCCGGGCTGTGTAGAGCACAGGTGCCTTTTTATCCCAATGAAGCAAATCACTGCTGAGTGATTTTCCTCTGCAAGTTGAACTCCTTCATAATATTTTTCAGTCTAATTTTTTTACAAAGTGGCATTTGAGTTCTTATTTAGACTTATATGAGGTTATTTTCTATATTATACTTGAATATTTTGACTCTATGTTTTGACTCTTGATAAATAAAGTAACACTTGTAGAATAATTTAGATTAATTTAATGTCCCCTCACATTTTTTGTTTTTTGGTAATGCCATGTTGATTGCGCTTCCTACCTACAAGAGGCTATATTCCCCTGCTGCCTTGGTGATATTATACAGCACTCTTGGTGTTCAATTTCTTCTGCTTCTGTTTAATTATGTTGATGATTCTCAAATCCTGAGAAGGTTTCCTTTCATAATGAATTTTCAGAGATGTTCTGTTTCATTGTATTGCTCTATGGTGCATTGGAATAATTAATACAGTGAAATGAGTTTTCGGATAAAGCTTCATAAACTTTTGCTCACTTTTTATATCTTAAAACATTTCTCCTATTTATTTGGTAGTAGATGACAGCGATTTTCTTTTAACTTTCACTAAATCATTGGATACTTATGTCAGGCTTCTGTTATTTTTCATGATTACAGGGAATACCATCTGGGGAAACTGCTAATTAAATAGCATCTGTAGATTTTATAATAATATGACTATCTAATATTCATCAATTACTTATTATTTTTTTCATGAGAAAAAGAAGTTATGTCATTGAAATACAGAGAGTTTGAAAGCTTATCTGGAGTCACGATACCAGTGAATAAAAGAAATGGAAATAGTACTAGAAACATGCTCAGAGCTCATGATTTCCAGCATGGTCTCTAAAATGCATGACCTCGTTATGGAGATTTCTCTTTCTTCTAGAAATGCATGTTGATTTTTAAGATAGAGACTTCAGAAATTTTCTGAAAGTATAACATACAGAACTATAACTAGTCTGAAAAAAATTAGACATGTATTCTACGGCTCTATAATTTAGAGTATATATGCTTTTATAATAAAAATTCTACAAGGTGACCACTACATTAACAGGGACTGCATAGTGAATGGTACAGTAGTGTCACATCAAAAATGGCCAAGCAGGTCTGCTGCTAATACAAGCACAAAATACAAAGGCATAATTAAGAAAAATTTAGTTAGATTAAAAAGCAAGATTATTAGCATTAAATATTTTTAAAAGTTTATAGTCACAGTGATAAGCAACAAAGGTCATACCTTTGGGGTCAATCGGAATCCTTTTTGCTTAGGGTTCTAACACGTAGTAGTTAAGATTTTTTTGTCACTTGTTATTTTGGTTTTTTTGCAATCCTGGGGACTGAATCCAGGCTACACAGGCTACACAAGTGCTCTCCCACTGAGCTATGTCCTCTACTGGGGGTCAGTATTGCAATGGTCATGCCGAGGTAAGAGAAGAAAAATAACCTGGATTTTATTGGTGCAGGAAACAGAACTATGGAAACAGGTAGTTTTTACTAGAAGAAAGAAACAAGGATTTGCCTATCTCTGGGAATCTGTACTGGAAAAATAAGTCAAAACTTATTTAATTTCAAGATTAATTAAAATATAGAGCCTATTTCCAAGTAGGGAAAGAAAAAGAAGCAATCGCCTTCTGCCCATCATAAAGGGTCATGACTGACCCAACTGTAAAAAAAAAAAAAGGCAGATTAACAAGAGAAAATACAACAGTTTTAATCAATCATAGTTTTATGTGATACGGGAATAATCAGGTTGGAGACCCAAAGACCCAGGGCAAGCTATCCATTTCTATTCTTTAATTCATGAAGAATAGATGGCGATGTGCAACTACGAATGGGCAAAAACTTGTGATGTAGTAGTAATAGGGACTGAAAGACAGTGCGGCAGGTGCTGTCCTCAGTGCTGTAATTATCCTCGTCTTCCTCACAACCATTTTTCCTCTGGGAGGAGGCTTGTCCTTTCTGGAATAAGGGTTTTATATACAGTAACCCAATTAAAGTAATCAGAGAATTTCAATATGATCAGTTATTGTACAAAAAGGTTGGGGAAATTAGAGTATTAACTTTAAGTTGTGTATCTGGCTTGGGGTAATAAGAGGTTCCGGTATTCTATAGTGGTGTTTGTTTGTTCGTTTTGTGAGGAAGATAAATTCTAGTGTCTATGGCTTGTCTTACAGAGAACAAAGGGTAAAAGACAGGAGGATGGGAGAAGTACAAAAGGATATTTTCCTCAAAGAAAAATCAACATACATATATTTAGCAAATGGTTGAAAGAAGTTAGTACAAAAAAAATGGAAAGGGAAGCATTTAAAGGAAGATTAAAAGTGCACAGAGACATCAGAAGTATATCAATCATCTGCTGTACAAATAAAACAAGTCTAAATCAGATATATCTAGTGAAAATAGTTATTAGCAAAGGCCAAACATATTTATAAAAAGACAAAATCAATAAAGAAATGGTTATACAGAGTCTAGATTCTCATCTGCAATTAGCAGAAATGTAAACTTCCAACTATTAATATCTAATGACTACTGATGAGAAATTCATACCCAGATGAGCTAGCATTCCAAACAGAAGATATGGTCACACAAGGGAGTCAACTTTGCTACAGATGATCACTGCAAAGTTGCTAGCACATGTGGTTTCTTGACTTAACACTGAATGAAAGCTAGTTATATACATGTGTGCATACACAGATATAGAGATAGTGATGATTTCCCTTACTAGAAATTAAACCCTGGGATTTCTTACTGAACTATATGCCGAGGTCCCTTTTGTTTTGTATTGTTTTGTTTTTCGCAGAGGCAAGGTCTCATTGAGTTGTCAAGTTGTCCAGTACGGACTTGAAATTTGATGTCTTCCTGAGTCATTTTTTCAGATTGCTGGGATTATAACATATGCACCACCACACCCACTCAAAAGAACTACTTTTTAGAAAAATGAGAATGAGAGTGGTGTTAGTTTTGTTATCTTGGTATTGTTTATTCTGATTTGTTTTTTCTTCCTGTGCAGTTAAGCCAAGTATACAGCAGGTGCTAAATAAATATTTTTAAATGAATTTCAGAACCAAAAATCTGTGGCTAAACGTGACCCCAGACATGATATCTTGCTGTGTTCCTTAGCCTCTGAGAATACTAATCTGCTTGTGATTCATCTAGGTGAGCCAATCCACCTGATGTTTGAAGGCAGCCTTGCTTCTAAGTTTCCTGGATGTTGTGGTGCACCACTCCATCCTGCCGGAAGGGAATGTGCTGCACCTGCAAGGCCAGCCTATGATCCCTAAGTGTGGCCCATTCTGACCACCTGCAGCTTTAAAGATGAGGCACTGCTGAGAACCAGTGGAAGTCCCAGAGCATGCCATGCTGGCCCAAGGCTCACATGAAGATGCCCTCGAGTGGAAATCTATGCTACTCTTCTTCCCCAAGCCTTAACGCTTTTACTTTAGGGGTGACATATCCTTTTAAACAGAAGAGTCTTTGGGTTATGACTGGATTACTCAATCAATGTTCTACCGAGAACATAGGTAATTCAGTCCAAGAACCATAAAGTTTATTATCATTGCATTTTACCACAATAAGCCATACCACCTGAACACGTATATGCTGACATTCCTATGTTTTAAGATTATGGAAACTGAGCAAAACTCTGACGCCTTCCAAACCTTGCCATCCTGTTGGTATTTTATTTTCCATGAACATTCCCAGGGCTGTGATGCGGCCAGTCTGTGCTGTGGTAACATCTGGACCACACACTCTGTTACCTCCAAGCTAAATTTCTCACTTCTTAGCAAAAATCCTGATGCCTCTCTTATGTTATGAAATATGTTTATGTTTCTTCATGATCTCCAGTCATCGACATTCTATTCTTCTACTTCTTCCTACATTTCAATCTCCTTTCTCTACTTTATCCTGCATTCCATGATGGATCATTTCAATTATTTTCATGTTTAGAAATGTCCATGGTTTTGAAAGATACTGGAGAAATAAATGTGAGCTGATAGAATATTAGTATGTCTATAAACACGGTGCTTAAAAGATAAGAAGCTTTCCTTATTAAAATCAGACTGAGTATCTCAAGTATATAGATGAGAGCTAAGAGTCATTGGCACAGGGCTCACCCTCAACAAACTGTACGTAATTTTTGTTGTTGTTTTTGTTGTTTGCTATCCAAAGCAATTGTACTTCATTATTTTAATCTTCATGTGGTCATTAATATGCAAATTTACTGGAAGGCTACTATATTTCATCAGAAGGTAAAGTCCAGAGGAAAGTCCCATGGACAAGACATTTGAACTTTTTTAAAGAGGTTTCTGATTGATAATTTGCTTAAACAATGTTTCACCGGTTCTTTCAATCCTATTTTTCATTTTATCATGTTCATGAGAAGCTAGCTTCAGTCTTGAGCTCTTGACTCAATCTTTAGTAAATATCATCAGTTAAAATAAATCATTGTAAACCTGAGCACTTTTTTTGTGTCCTCTATTTTTGAACATATTACTAAAGTACAAACAGTTGCTTTGACATTTATATAATTATGTTTTCATTGGTGCATTACTAGAGCCATGAGGATTCAAACACATGAGTAAAAATTTCTTATCTATTATTTATTATATGACAAATACAAAATATTCAGCAAACAATTTGATTTTAATTTACACATATTTTAAAGCAGTTCAGAAAACAAGGAGGAATAAAATATTTGTAGTTGTTAAAGATGTGTGTAATCACAAGCTTCTTAGAGATGACTTCATCACATACAGATTCACATCAGTGCTCAGGTTATTTATGAAAATCTTAGCTTCCTAAGGTCCAGAGTCTAGCAACGGAATATTTTTACAATTATCTAGAATTCATAAACTACAAAAAATAAACCTTTCCACTTTTTTCTGAGTTGAATTCATATGAAATAGAGGGTTTATTGCTTCATCCTTGGTTCCTCTGCCCACTCTTAAGTAGCCAGCCTATTAAACAGCCTACCAGTGTCAAATGTTTTAACATTTTTGTCTACCCCTACAAATTGCGAGGTAAATTTCATGATTAAATTGTGACTAAATTGATCTTACTAATATAAAGAAAATACTTTCTACTTAAAAATAAGAATCCACACATGACAAAACAACTTGTAATCATCTTAGAAATATGAAGAAAATCAATTTCATGTTTGTTTGGGCAATAAATATAAAGAGCATCATATTTCTACGAATGTCTTTTTAAAAATAGAGCCATTATAATTCTATGAAATAAAATGAATTTAATATTCATAATAAAAGGCAAATATTTTCAGTACAGAAGATTATACACACTCAAAAGATTAAAAAATATCCTTGTTTCAAGTCAAAAGAAAAGCAGAGTCCAAACTCTACATGTTACTTCAAATTATGCTTTGACTCATACGCTTGAAACAACTGTTTTTTAAAGAAAAAATAAATATGAATTTTGTTGCTTTGTCTTAGCCATAGGATAGATATGTAAAATCATGAACTGAAAATAATCAGTGAAGTTCAGTTATGTACACAACAGGCAAAAGGAGGGAAAATTTATTCTGAATAAGTATCCAAGAAGCTTAGTGGGCTATGGACGTTTTGAGACCAAAAACATCACACAAACATCTCTTCTCCTCTTCTTCTACACTTTTCCTATTTCAATGCTCAGCATGGATCCCTGCTCAGGAACTCGCCAGCCCAGAGTATACAAAACCCAGATGTACTCACCACATAAACCTACTCCTGGCTCGGGCCATATTATTGTGAATCACAAAACAAATAAATAAGCTGAAAAGTCTCCCTGTCGCAACAGCCTAAAATCTTCATGTCAGAAGATACTAGTTTCCAGATTAAAGAAAAGAAAGCAGTGGATCTGTGGTATGTGGTTAATCTAAGTAATGAAATTCTTATTTTTTCTCTTTGCGGTAAGTCTGAGGAAGCAGAAAATATGAAAGGAAAATTTCAAAATGTCATTATGAGCACAGACATTTCTAGAATAATTATAACTTCTATTTATATGATCACTCAAATTTATTTGATCCAAGTTAACAATATGTTTGATAGAATTTTAAACTTTTTATAGGAAGAAATTTGTGGAATAATTATTTTCTTTGTATTTTGTGGTCTAACATGCTACTCTCTTTTCCTTTGCCATTTGCCATTAAAATAAATCGGATAATTTGGCCCGAGCTAAGGGCATGGACTGTAATCTCAGCACTTTGGGATGCTGAGGCAGGAGGACTACAAGTTTGAGCCCAGCTTGGGTAACCTTATGACTTTGGGAGACTCCGTGTCCAAATTGAAATAAAGATGGGCTGGGAATGAAGACCTCATATTGATCTCCAGTACTACAGAATAAAAGGCCAACTTGTGCTTTTATCCTACTTGGTACAGGGGTAGCTTGTAAATATAAATGGCTGGCTTACACATGTATATGTGCATGTACACATACACATTCATGTACATGTGCATGTGACAGATAAGCATGTTGTGGACTTGACCAGGACTGCTAAGTGGATTAGTGTGTCTGAGTCATTCACAGAGGTGTGACCTTGGGTTCCATGTGTGGGTTCTAGTCCCTTCCTCTCAGATACCATCCCCAGCTCGGACACTTGGTCACGTGAACTACGCATCTTTGGTTGGTCACACTCTACTGTTTCAGTCTTTGAGCCATACGCCATGATCAAAATCCTCTAAAACCAAGGAACGAAACAACCTCTCCCTGTTAAGTTGTGTGAAGGGTTTTGTCTAAAAAGAAAAAGTTAACTAATACGAGGCGTAGATACTTCTCATAGTACTGTCCATAGCCTCTTTCTAGATTCATAAAATTATTCTCCTATAATTTATGATGCAGGACTGAGTGTCAAAATGAGCTTTTGGTGGCCAGGTTGTACTGAAAAGACATCAGCAGGTGACCATCTCTACTCCAAAATTCTTATGGTAACTACCTCTGCAGCAAATACACTGCAGTTGATACTTTCCCTCTGCCCAAATCAGCTTCCCTAATTCCTCAGAGGGGTTGACCCCAGATCTGTTTCCCATAAATCTCCTATGTGCTTTCTCCATTTCTTTCCCAGGGAATCTGAAATATGACAGAGGAATGGATCCTTTATGGAGTAATGACCAAATAATTTAGTATTTAGATTTCTAGTTTGTTCATGTACAGTCTGTGAAAAATGTAGTGCTGCTAAAGGGAGTCTACTAAAAACTATATATAAAAGGTTTGGAAACGATTAAAGAGGCTCAGATTATAAACCTTAATTAATAACCTTTCCTACACTCCAAGTCGTGTGCACACACGGGCACATACTCAGTCAGTTGTATAGTAGCCTAAAGTCAATCAACTTTTAAAACTCTAAAAGAATAGTAAGTCAAAGATATTATTTTTTGAAACTTGGCTTTTGACTTTGATTACAACTATCCATATTAAGCAATTGAAGATTTAAAAGGAATTTTAGCTCGCAAAATACTTGACTATCTGAAATTTCTACGCAATTTCATTTTGAATCCATTTTATTAAAGGCTAAGCTTAAAATGTTAGCTGTGTACAGACTCAAGATTAACTCATTAGGTAGGAATACTATAAAATAGTGAGCAATGTGGTAGTATTATTATTAAAATCAGTTGTGTCATTCTTTATTCTACTTCTTAATTTTTATGCCAGAGTTTGATTAGGCGGCAAAACTTGTTGATTCATGGATAAAATTTTTCTGAAATTAATTTTGACTGTGTTAATAATTAAGAAAATGTTTATTTTATAGAAGCCTAAAAATCCAAATGCTTAGATTTTGAAGAAAATTTTTTCTGTCTCCTTTTATTTTCCCTGATGTTTCCTAGTCATTCCTAGCATACAAAGTAAGATAATGAACTTAACTGCACACCATGAAATAAGAAAGAATTTTAGGAGATGATAAGAAGATTACCTCATTGTGAAGAATCTAAATCAAGTTTTCAAAACTGTCCACCATGCAAGCAATTGAAATGCTGCTTAGTTTGTCCAGTTGAATGGTTAAGATCCTTTGAAATAATGTCTCACATTTCAGTAATTTAATAAGGATATAAATTCAAATATACTACATTTTAAATGACTGCTCAGAATTTAACAGTTTTATTGGTTGTTATAAGTGAAGAAAAAGTAAACAAGAGCAAAAGAAAAAAAAAAACCCATGAACAAAAACCTGACCACGTCTTAGCCAAAAATTACGAGGCAAAGGCTGAGTGATAAAATAAGTTTTCACTAACATCATCATACTTATTTACTCACAGATTTTAGTAATCATCTGTCATCTGCTAGATTTCCTACTAGTAAAGGGGATGAAAGGTTGCACCAGACGCAATTTCAAGCTTGTTAGGAATGATAAAATAAATACGAACAATGTAAATGTGTGCTGTAGCCCAAAGGTTTGGGGAATATTAAGAAGGTCACAGATGAGAGACTCAGCTACCTGAGGAAAGTGGAATAGGTTCGAATGGTTTAAGTAGAGATCGGGCAGATTAAGTGAGAAGGTAGCATAATATAGTGCAGACATACCATGGCAGAGCACAGAGGGCCAGAGAAATGTGTGGAGATGCATTTTGGACTAAACCTGTGAAAGGTTCTCCACGACTAAATGAAAGATTGTGTCTTGCTAACAGGACAGCCCACAGTAGCTAAAACGAGTCAGGAGCGTTCAGTGACTCCTGAGCCTAGGCAAGAACATGAAGAGACGAGAAGCGCTAAGTCCTATAGTCACACCTTTTGTGTACAAGAAGGAGGGAGGAATGAAGGAAGGAAGGAGAAGGGAAGGCAAATAAGGAAAAGGGATGAAGGGAGGGAAAGAAACAATGAATGAATGAATGAATGGAAAGAAAGAAAGAATGAAACAGAAAGAATAAAAGAAGAGCAAGAGGTAGTTGTGAGAAGTATTAGAAATGAAGGAAAGAGAACAGAAAGAATACAAAGAACTTGTATTGTTAAATAATATTGTAAAATAATAGTAGACATATGAAAACATATTTATGTACATTACATGTTAATTAGAGATATTAGGCACGGTGTTAATATTTGATATTTATGACCCTTTAGAACTTAAAATATATGTTGTAACCTCTGTTAGTTGTTAGAATTTCTTCTTTAAAAGGCAGTATCTTCAGGTAGACAAAAAAGAAAACTCATTTGAAGGTACCTGACCACTACATGATAGATCTATATTTCAAATTCAGCTCTTAGCCCAAATGTCAGTGCTCTTTTTATATCAAAGTAGCAATAGATACTGACAGCTAATATATTAAAGAGAAGGTAAATGTTCATAAATTCAGATAGGGGCTTGCAAATGTTAGACAGCCTGAGTAGCCCTCTATGAGCAAAGAAAGGACCAAAAACTACACATGGATGCAATGGTAAACTAAATAAATAATTCTGAGTTATGTACTGATCGTTTGGCTCTGTTCTGTGTTTAAGTACCAAATGCCCTCTGTTTTCTTAATTGCTTGTTTGCTTGTTTGTTTTCAATATTCACTTTTTCACACCTGACCTTGAGAGTGTGATCATGTGAAACAGTACAGGCACGGACTCATAAATACAGTCGAAAGCTCCTCGACACATGAGTCCAAATATTCACTCAAAGAAATGGGGCAGAGACAAGAAAGAAGAGAGAATACTAAAATAGTCTTGTAAGTTACCTTGACCAAATCTTTAATTTTACAAAAGTGAAAACAGAGTCCGGGAAGGTTGTTAATTACACTTTCTTGGTGGCAGAGTCAAATCTAAACCCCAAACATGCTAGCTAACCTTCCATCCCCAAAGGTTTCCACAGCCTGTGGCCAAGAATCATAGGTGCATTCTGCCAAGAGAGAAAGTGAAAAGGAGGAGCTTACCACAGTGCCCATCTGGCTTGGAAGCTTTGGGTTTCATGGAGCAACAAAATTTCAAATAAATATGTAAGTTCCACCCTTGACTTACCAGTATTTTAACTCAGCCAAGGGAAGACATTTAAAAATAAACAAAGGCAAAACATGTATAAATGATTTTCACTGACATTTCATATAAAAACAGATACCACCATTGCAAAAGTATAGGACATTCTCATTGTGCAATAAAGTCACCCGTGTGAAGAATTTGGCTGATTGTGCCTGTGCTTCGTTTGGCTGGGGACGAACGCCCAATTCACCACAGACTAGCCCCAGGCTGCTGGCCAATGAGCAGAGCTACTGCATGGTGGAAATTAGACCTGAGCTGAAGGTGAGAGGTTCAGAGGTTAGACTCTGCCCGTCGAAGACGGTGCGAAAGTGGATCAAGTAGTTTTCCTGAACCTGGACATTATTTACAGAATGACACCGCACGGTCAGGTCTGGGACACTAGCTTTCTACGAGTTAAATGACTAAATGGGAGCACACTGCCGAGGCACTGTCTGAGACGCTGAGCCTCGGAAAGCTCCTTCCCACGTCGAACCTCCCCGGCGTCAGGAGACCGCGCTGGCCAGTGAGGAGCAGAAGTTGATCCACCTGGTGCTGGGTGCTTCTCCTACGTCTACCAACGGCATTGAAATTGTGTTTCGTGAAAGAAAATGTCAGGCCCGCCAGAAATGTTTGTTTTTAAATTCTCAACCACCGTATATATATTTTTTTTCTTATGTAGCTATTACTCCTGGTGCTGTCTTGCTGATGACTCCTGTCATTGGAGAAAAAGGGGGCGGTAGAAGGAGAGAAGCAAGGAACGCAAACCAAGGTGTGTGATAGAACAGAAAACAGGGACAAATTTCACCGTGGGAAGGGGGCCGAGACGGGCCCTTCTCTGTGAGGACAGGCTGGTGATACGTCCAACCGCTGCTTGTTCAGAAAGGGAAACTCTGAGCAAAGAAATGAACCAGAATGCTACAATGAATGCGCCAACAGAACACTGCTTCATCACCGGAGGTCTACAGAGGAGGAACAGCAGGCCCACACATTTAGTCGAGTCTTAAAGAACTCATGCTCTGTTAAGTTTGAATTTCCTGAACAAATACAGTTTGAATGTTGAGAGAAAGAAAAATTCCACAGGAGCCCTAGAAACAGGTGGATGCAGATGTAAAAGAGACTTTCTTAAGTCTCTTTTGGTCACACCCATAATATAATGATAGCTTAGCGTTTGTATTTAGACAGTCTTGAGAGACTGTGTGAATGTCATAGCGGATCTGATCCAAAAGCTTTATCAACAACAGGGTTGGCGCTTCCACTTGGAAAAGTGTACTTTGGAACGAGGAAACACACATCTTGGCTAAATAAAACTGAATAAAGATGTCTATGATTGTGTCAAATATAGATGCTTCTCCAGAAAAAAAAGTTAATTTTTTAAAAAATTACAAATTGTTTTAGGCAAATAGTAACCCCTTAATAACTGTTAGGTGTTACCATCATTATCTGTGAAAAAAATAGTTTCAAAAATTTGCATCGATGCTAATAAATCAAGTGTATGGAACTGAAGGCAAAGGCTTTCTTGTTCCTCTCTTAAGGGAAACCCACAGCATCCGGGAAGTCATATACACCTCCCTCGGTGTTATTTTACTTCCTTGTTTCTCCCTACTAAATTTTAAAGGTGTTAAAAAGAAGGTAAGGTTCTACTTTGGAGTGAATCGTGTTGTACCAGCCACAGGAATTCCACATGATTTTAATATATAAGTAATTGCTATCATGAAAATTCCTGATTTTTCAAAAGTAAATGATGCATAAAAGGCACATAAAAGTTGAGTTAATAAGTCCCAATGCGTTCAAGAACATATCTTAACTCAGCCAATGGAGCTGGGTTTTTATTCAGTGGAGACCTCTTAAACGCATTGCCTCAGTGCACAGTAAATCTGTTCTTTTAGCAGGTTTATTCCTTTATCTGGTAGTCAATTAAGTGGCCTTTCATGAAATGTAGCAATGACATACATTTGCGGAGGGAGGTCTATTCTTATAACTTGTCTGATTATCTTTGGGCTTTAGCATGTATTATTTATGAGTGTTATTTCTTGAGCAGGTTTATGCCTTCATCAAGTAATCATGAACACATTTTAAGTATAAATATGACTCCATAGTAACCGAAAACCACTATGGTTTTAACAAGATTCATTCTCACACAAATATCTCATTCAATTTTTCTGGGAATTGTATTTTGAGAATAAAATTTATTTTGTCATTTTCCCTCTTAACCTTCTAAACTGTAATACCTATACTGCAAAGAAAAGCAATCATCACTCTTGCATGCATTCAACTAAATATTTCTAGATATAGAAATGCCATCTGCTTATTTCATACATCCTAGATGAACCAAGAGAAGGCTTTTGAAATGCAATAGCATCTATGATAATTTCTTCCTAAGAGCAACTTCACAGAATAAATGTCAGAAATCTATTGATATATCTGTGAGTTTAAAAATGCAATCAGATTTTCAATGTTTTGAATGTTAGAGTTGTTGTTGCTTGTTTTGTTAAAATTTTTAATCTGGCTGACAAACCATTTTCCTCCATTTTAAAAGCTGATAAAACTAAGCTATTGCGCTATTTTAATGATTATATTTTTAATAAATTCTGCACAATGTATTGTGCCCACAAGCATTGAAATTTTAGATGGGTCAAAACTGTGTTATATTTTGTCCTAATCTGGTCATTAAGCTAGCATATTAGGCAACAATTCTGTATTTAATTGAATATTTTGAATCATAATTATTATAGAAGTTATTAAAGTAGTTGGGTGATATAAACCAACACTACTCTTACCTTTAAAGGTAGGTACTGAGCACAGTGTGCAGATGAATTAGCCATTCTTAAATTGAGGAACATTATGAGTCAGTAATGGTATGACATTCTTTTTTATGACTGTAGCTTCCATTATAATGTGACAAGAAAAAAAGCATAATGTTGCCAAAATGACAGTTTTTTAGATTTGTGTTGCCCGAGGTAGTTCGGCTGAACAATAAACTATAATTTGATTGATGGAAAATTGAAGTGGTTCATCTCATCTGCCAGTCTAGCCTACCCTGGCTCTGGTTTTGCATGTATGATGATGTATCACAGTTTTAGAGATAATGTTGTTTGTATTAGACAGGAGATTTTTTTCTCTCACATAAAAAGGGAGGACTTCATTACACAGGAACAATCAAAATATGCCAGTGATTAACATGGGATCAAATTTGTTGGAGTATAAATCTGAAAATCTAAATGTAGACAACTAAATGATAGAAATAAAAACCGAGAACAGTTCCTGGTGCGGGTAAAATGGCCCTACATTTAGTGTGGGATTCCTAAGTCTAGGGCAGAGTGACAGGGTGGCATCTGCAAGTGAGAAAAATTATCAGACAGCAGCTACTAGACGTTAAAACAATGATGCCTCGATGAAGAGAAATATTACAAACATTGATTCTAAGAAGACTCCTGAACTCCAGAGGGAGAAATGCACTCAAACAATGCAAAGATAATAAATGCTGCAAAATATTTTAAGCCTATGCAAATTCAGGTAACAAACTGATAATCAAAGAGCATGAGGCTATTCATAATGAACTACTGAATATTGATGGTTACTCAAATTTAAGCATGGCAAATTGAAATTCTAATTCTGGAGTTAATTTCAGGGTATGAGTTCTAAAGAGGCTATTCTAGTTTACCTTCTGCTATTAGAAGATATTCAAAATGACTTTTGTACATTGTGTATACAACTCAATAATATGGAAAAGTAGTCGACTATTTTTGTTTTTGAAGTACTACAAAAATTAAATGCATAAAATAATTTCAAAATTACTAAAAATTTCATTAACAACATTCAGGAATGCAAAGCAAGAAATGTCAAAGTAGGCCAGATATGAGTATACTTGTTATCAGAGTAGATAAATATGTTCTAAAAATTATAGAATTGGAATTAAAAATGCATACAATTATTCTTCTATATTCATGAATGGATAATAGACATTGGGGCAAAACTACTATAAAATTGATGGGATATAATACCATTTCTTAACAATATGTTATCTAAGGTAAGAATTTTAAAAACTATTAATTAGATAAAATTTGTTTACTTACATTACTTCTAAATGTCTATTAACATTTAAAACGCAGGAGCTGTAGCCAGTTTATTGGGAAGTGACTGCTCATTTAATTTAATATTTGTGAAAATGTAAAATATTAACTACCTGGAAAACAATTTAAAAGTGTAAATATTGTTTCTTGAGTGCTGAAAGAGTCCCACAAATAGCATTGTCCATGTACCTACTCAAATATAAATTTTCTCAGCTTCTATTAAGATCCATTTAATTGCAAATAACCTGTGACTTATTAGTTCCAGTAATAAGGATAAATGTTAAAGAAACATAAATGTAAGTAAGAAATACGCATTACATAGAAAAAATGGAAGATATTTGTAATGTTTAGCAGCTTAATTTATTATATTCTCTTGATCACATACTCTTAAAATTATTTTATGTACAATATTTTGATAGCATGCAAAATATAGTAAGTTGTACAATCAAGAAATAAAACTGTATTCATTACACATACAAAAGAAAACTATTCAAAATTGATATGACAGATATATCTAAGCAAGCATTTGGTGGAAATACAATTGTTTTTGTTGTCTTTAACCTTCCTCATTTTCTAAATACTTTTAGTCAATACGCATTACTTTCACAGTTGCATATGAAGCTGCAATCCTGTTGTTTTCAGTTTATCCTGTTTGCTAGCTGTGTTGTGTAAGAATTTTGACAAAGAGAGTAAGCTTAAGTGTTTTGGAAACAGCTTGGCCAGGCCTGAAAAGGCAGCTAGCTGTGTGGCACTCATCATGCCAAGTAGAATTTTCTGGGTCTCAGTTTTCTCATCTTTGAGATAAATTTACCAGAAAATGTCTATTACAAATTGAAGAGAAAAGACCAATAAACAGTAGTCCCAATGAGAAGAGAAATCTGGGCCTGGAGGAATGGCACAATGGTTAAAGTGCTTGCCTTGCCAGAGCAAGGCCTTGACTTCCCCAGCACGACACAAAGCCAGGTGTGGTGGCTCATGCCTGTAATCCCAGCACTTAGAGGATGAGGCAGGAGAAGGGAGGCTGAGGCAGGAGGATCCCCGGGAGTCCAGGGCCAGCCTGGACTACATAGTGAGGTGAGTTCAGGACCAATCTGGGCTAAGGAGCAAGACCCTGTCTCAGAAGAAGTTTCAGCAAGTTTCAACGAGAATGTAATGTTTAAGTGTTTAAGGATTCTGGACGATGTGCTGGAGGTATACCTGTGACAGTAAGCAGGCAGTTCAGGTTAAAAAAAAAAAATAGATCTGAGGCAAGGAACAGAAGGATGCAGTCTAAAACTCACCGCCACCTTAATATTGCAGAGATGGCCAGTGGGAACCCGGTGCAGCTGGCTGTTAGGGCATTAGGGTTTTCCCCCTCAATTCAGAAATTATATGACTTTCAGACATCAATTTTCATTTATTTCAGTTCCTAAGTTAATTTGATTGTGTTATTCTAGAAAACTTTGTTTACAATTTCTTTTTCCTGTTATTAATGACATAATTGAATCCCAGAAATTGAGAGAAAAAGAAACCATCAACAGATTAAAAATTTAAAAGGAGACCCAGAGATTTAAAATTTCCTGTAATGCTTGATGCTTTTATTACCATTTGCAACATAAAGGATTTCATTTTTGCCTTACAATAACTATACAATTAGTTTACCTCTTCTTAGTATTATAAATAATAATTATTTTCTTTAGAAAATTCAACAACCTACTACAATTAATGGGTTTCTTCTTCTGTAACCAACAAATTATTCTGTAATTTATGATTGTTTGCTGGTCTCTGTTTTAATTATCTCATTCTGTAAAGATTTCTGATAGCATCAGGAGTTTTTTGATCATTTTATTATAGTTATTTATGCTTTTCACTGTAGTAAACCTGTATTTAACTTCTTTTACCCGGCCATGCTATCCCTAAGTGAATACTTTCTGTATGCTCAAATATAAGTAATCATGTAGAAATAGCAGATGTGTTCTGTCTCCTTTTTTCAACACTTTCTAATTACTTTTACTGAAGTTCAGCTTAAACATTGTACCCAAACCTTTTCCTCTGTGTCATGCCTCTCTGCCATTACAGAAGTAAACAACATAAATATCTGTCACAAGTGTAAATATTGGAAACACCAATACCTTACAGATTGGAGTTAAATTTTTTTCAAAACAAATTTGTTTTTTCTAACACTAAAATCTGTGACCAATATATTTTTAGACTTAGTTCACAAGTCCTCATTATTCCATGCTATAGCTATATTTCTATAACGGAAAGCTTTAGTAATTTTTTCAGTAAACTGTAGCTTGGCACAATGGTCTTGAAATTTGTTTCTCAAAGTGCTTCATATAGATTATAACCCGGGGACACACAACCGAGCATCATGAGTGCACCTTGGCACAAAGAGGGCAGGTAAGGGCACATCTCTGGGTGAAATTAAACAATTTTGAAGATGAACAAGCAAGACCTGGTAACTCAGGCCCATAAGCCTGATCTTCTTGCAGGCTGAGGCAGAGGGATCACAACTTAGATCCAACCTGAGCAATTTGGCAACTTTGTCAGTCATTGTCTCTAAATCAAAAGTGGTAAATAAGGGGTGGAGACACGGCTCAGAGTGAAGGGACTGGATTCCATCCCCAGCACAGAAAGCAAACAAACAAAGTTAACAAACCACCATATTGTACATTTAGCAATGTAGAGGAGTAGAATGAGAAATTCATGTTAATTTTTAAGTCCACACAAGGTAGATAAGCCTTACTGACTATGCCATTAGACTTTTTTCCCATCTCCCTATCAACCCCTTTTTCATCCCTACTACTAAATGTTCCTATTTTTCCTTTAGATATACTTTCATGGAGATGTTTACAGGGAACAATTGTACTAAAGACCTTTGGTACATAGGGCACAAGGTATTCACAGTACATGCCCATATAGCTAGGTGATCTTGGCCAAGACACCTCGCTTTTTTACACATCGGTGACCTTATTTCTTAGAGTGAAAACAGTGTGACTTTCACAAAATAAATAAGCCTCTGACTGCCACTGCCTTAGCAAACTACCCATCCCTCACAAAGAAATAGAAATTGGGAGGAAGATTTACAGAAAACAGTTTTGGAGCTCACTAAGCTGAACATTTTGAAACAGACTGAATTAAAGGGGGAAACGCTGCAAATAAAATCCAGCCAATTCCCCATCAGGCGTCCCTTGGGGGTTTCTGCCTTTCCATCAGTGTGTCTACTCACTACATACAGCAGAGAACATTTAACGTCTAAAAAACTTGTACCCGATCTTTGGCGTCATATAAAATCTTTTAGGCATCCATCTGCATATTTAAAAATGTGTGTGAAGCTCACCTATCACGTGAGGAAATCAGAGGATGAAGTTAGCTTGATTTTGGCACAGAGACTCAGATAAAGCGTCACACCAGTGGTTTTAATCCTTTAAGTACAGAGAATAACAGAACATCTGGAAGTTTTACAGGGCAGGAATTGAAAGTTGCTGCATTAAAGAAGGCCTCTTGTTATTCAGCACAAAATAAGACTGACACGATAACATTTGGATAAGCAATTTTTTGTTAATTTTAGAAAACTTAGGCTCCGAAGCAATTTAGGGTTGCTGTGTTTATTGATATTACCTTTTAATGTGACAACCATGACACCATTTTCCAAAACAGATGGATTAATGTCATTTTTTAAAAAATTACTTCACCTAGACAGGTGTTTCCTGTGTATGTTTGACATGAAATTAAGCATAGCTCCAGATGTTCTGTTTGTAGCAAAGCCAGTTAATTTTATTAGAACATTTAATCACAGATCAGCCGTGTACTACAGGGCAGAGAATGTGCAGCGGAGATTTAACAGAACGTCCTAATGAATTGTGAATTCGTTTATACAGGGGATCTAGGAGCACACAGTGCTGCTTATGTGAATCCCATGAATGTATTGACTTGAGCTTGTTATTTTTCTGAACTCGGATGCTATTATATTTAAAACCTTCAGTAGCATTGTAAAGTCGTGTGTGTCTGTGTGTGTGTGCGCGCGCGTGCACGCGAGCACACGTATAAAGCCGGCAATGCAGTAATCACACAGCTCCTTAGCAAGGGTAGATTTTTTTTAAAAACATTGGTGCCGTCTTGTAAACACCGGTCCTTAGGCATAATGAAGGTTGCTATTCTCTCATGGGCCTCCAAGTGCATCAGGGTGTCACTGATGCGCACAGCCACTGCTCTGCCTGCCGCGCACACGGCCAGGACAGCATCGCAGAGCTCTGTTATGCCAAGCCTCAACGTCATTTTGTGCCTAGTTATTTTCTGTCTAAGATTAGCTATAGATTTCCCATTAATTATAACATCGGGTTGATTCATCATTAATAAAATAAATCTCAGTGAACTGTCAGTGATTTCTTGACTAAAATGAAAACAAATGAAGAAAACCCAGGCCGTGTCTTTGTTATCCTCTTAGCAAATTTGTCTTTGTAGCAGCCTGGTCATTCCAGAGACAGAGCAAAATATTCATAATTTTCTACTTTGAAATATTAGTGTGTCCATATGCACTAATAAAAACTTAAAGCCATGCTATGATTGATGTTTTTTGTTGGCCTGTCACCTCATTGTACAGAAGTTTGTTTTAATGAGTTTCTCTAATGAATATTTTATATTGCTACTTGGATGAATGGCATATGATAAATGCAAGGTAAATTACAGCTCTTTAAATAAATATTTTTCATAAATTATTTATTTTGTGATGCCTATATTGGTTAGATGTCATGTCAGATAAAGATTGGAAAGTATTTACTGTAATACTTATTTGTAAGTTGAAGAAGTAAAATTTTTTAATTATTAACAAGCTTGAGCTATATCCATGAAACTTACACAGCAAAATTAGCATAAGCTCTGTCACATTACAAATTTGTATAGACAGCTTCTACTCCAGAATGCAAAAATAAGATAATTTATTATGTTTGTGAGAATTTTTACATAATACTCTGAAAATAAAGAAGAAAAAGTATTTTTACATAGATTTCAAAAAGGATGGGGTAAGAACTAAACATAAAGAGATACAATGAGATAATGAGATACAATGTTGAGAGCTGGTTAACACTTTATTATATTATTTTCAAAAATAAAATACTATTATTTTAATTTGAATAAACACATTTTTCGTATTTCCTATTTTCTGTCGGTATATGGTTGAATGAATGGGTTTTTCATCTATCAATGTTAATAGCTGCTATTTATTGACTGCCTTTATACAGATTATCTCATTAAATTCTCAAGATAACCATAAAAATGTAGTAGTATTATTTCTGCTTATATGTATAAGAAAATTAAAGTTCATGTGTCCTTACAGTAGGAAGAATTTGAACACAAATTTAATCGGTTGTAATTTCTATGGCTTTGTAGCTAAGTCAATAGGGCCCAAAAACATAACATAATGAAAAGGTTTATGAAAAATAAATTTGATCTATGTTTATTCTGCATTATTATTATTATTTTATTTTAATACTAACAGGCAAAGAAAATTGGATCATTCTGGGTTCTAAACATAGCAACACTCAGGCATAGGTGCTACCATGACCTCCATTCTACAGATGATAAAACGGAGGCGCAGATTGTTTAGGCAACTTGACCAATATAATTTAGCTATTAAGTTGTAGATGTAGCAATCAATGACAGACATTGAACCAAAGACATAGACATCGAACTCTTAGTAATAATAAAGAAAGCCATGTTATACTGGAGCATGTATCTATGTCTTCACTGAAATTATAAACTTCCTATGGTTATAAGTATGCCTTATTTTGTGTAAACTCAGCATCTCCAACATTATGTGGGAGAGTGAACAATGAGCATTTGTTGATCCGCACTGACCCATCGATGTCCTCTGTTTACACACATGTGTTCAGAACAGAATTCATCAATGTTTTAGTACCCTCTACAAAGAAAGATAATAAAATGCTAACAATTGTCCACAGAAATTCAAGAATCTAGGGCTCTGCCCTTCCCTCCCCCTCCCCCAAATTAAATAATAACTTGAATGTAAAGAGTCAAGAAATATTGGAGGCAAAAAAGGGGGAAATGAGTCATTCCTACTCTGCATTTTAGTTACACTCATCTGTATACACACATTAGTGTAAGTGGTGCTGTCACTCCGTGAGATCTTGCAGTTCTGCCTCAATGACCTCAAACACTTCAGGACAAAGGATGTATAGACCTTGTGATCTCAGTTATATTAAATAAGATGAGAAGTTGTTTCTGGTCCCCTCAAATGGTGAGATTCAAAATCAAATCGAAGACTTTGTGATATCTTTGGCAAAGAGGCAATTTTCAAAAACTGTTATACTAATTAAATTCAACATTTCAAAAAATTATCAATTTTAAAAATTAAACTTTGATTGACGCTGCACAGTTTTTACACTAACAAGTCAGAAACCTCCTGCATAGATTAAATTTTATCTTTTATTCTCTGCAACTTAACTCAGACCCAAATACAAGCAAAAATGTGTAGGATGGAAACACATTTTAGAACATATTGATCATAAAATGTCTAGATAAACAAAACCATTAATCCATATGTTGTTTTCCTCAATAATGACAGTTGACATGCTTACGAATAAATAGAAACAAAAGCTGAAAATCACAAGACTCATCATAGTTATATTTAATTCCAATTAATAATGTAAATGTGAATTTAGGTGGATTTAAAATTTAAAGAAAGGAAAAAATCTAATAGGTTGTAGTTGGTTCTGTGGAGGAGTGCAAAGAAGTCACGTGAAAGGCACAGCACTTAAGACCGCTCTTCTCTTCTTGTTTGGTAGAAATCATGCCAATGGTGATGGACTCAAGCCACGGCCACATGGATATGTTACGTTTGAAAAATTCACATTAAGATAATGCTTCTTCTTGTCTTAAAACAATCTTGCAATAGTTCAAACTTCTTTATAATGTATTACCAGAGGTCTGTATTTTTTTCTTGTATTTTTCTTAAATGTCCTTGGATATTATTACCTAAGAACAGATTTCCAGAGACAACATACATGAAAATAATGATTACCAAAGCAATTGATATTTGTGTATTCTTTAAGCCTTCTTTGAGAAACAGGATATTATTTTCAAATAACTAGATGATTTTTTTCAGTATTGTTGTCATAACCCAATACCTCACACCTGCTGGTAACTGGTCTTAGTAGCTACCCCTCTGCTGCTCTGAGGTTTCGTCGGAATCCCATCTGGGTCAGCCTGGCTGCCAGAGTTTGCTTTGGTGCAGGGCTGTAGAGGGATGCAGGAAGGGCCGTCAGGGCAAAAATAAATAAATAAACTAGAAATATACATTATATACATGTATAGTTCATACATAAATATTATAATAAATTCATTAGTGTTGAGTGAATAAATATCCACATTTTAGAAATTAGAATTATAATTTATATGGTATACGCATAGACTAAAGATTTCAATCTAGGTGCATATAATAAAAATGCATAATTTAAACCAAATAAAACATATAATTGTTGGCTATATTTACCAAAAAAAGGTTTCTTCAGATTATGAAGTAACAACATATAATTAATGTGAGTCGATGACAAATAGAGGTCAAGATATATATAATTTCTAAGAAAATGTGCATCCCTCATTTTCCCTGGAATCATCACCCTACTAAAGAAACTGAAGTTTAAACATAGGAAATTCTAAATTGAAATGGTGTCTGTCTTTCCAAAGTGGCCATGGACAAACACGGGAGAAACATTGGGAGGAAGAAAGGTGGAGAAGGAAGGAAATCAAAGCCCTTGACAATAACTGTGTTCAGTCCTCCAAAATTACAGGGGTAGCTCAATTGATGGGAAGAAGGGGCAATATCAAAATCACCTGGCGGCTTTCCTCAAATTATAGGCATGCCGTCATTGTCCACACCCTACCACATCATTCCTGAGGGGAATTGTTACTAATAAAAAATATTTCAGTCATCACTCAGATGTTTGGGGTGCCGGAAGGGCATGAGCATCTGTGTTGAGAGACCCCGGCAGATCACATTGCAATTCCAAAGACTATGATTTGTAGGTTAAGAACATCTTTGAAACTTGACTCTGAAGCAGGATTCTTTAACCTTGGCATTACTGATATTTAAACAGTCCTTGGCTGTGAGATCTCCTGTATACCATATACTGTTTAGCAGTGTGTTAGTCTTGTACCCACTGGATGCCAGTAATTACCCTCCTCCCACACCTAGCCAAGATGAACCAAATGTCTTTGGTCATTACCAATGCCATGAGCAAAGTGGTGCAGGTTGAGGTAAGGATATCCTTTTATTGGAGATCATTATGCTAAAGATGTATGAGATAAAACCAGAGAAAGGAGTGTTATTTTTCAACCAAGCAGGGAATTTGTTATTGAAATACACGTATGTCACAATTAGAGAGCAAAGTAAAAATTTAGATAGCAGGATTTTTAAAAATCAGTCTCAGTTGTAGACAATATCAAGTCCAGTTTCTTTATGTTTTGGAAATGTGAGAGGAAGGTGCCGGTTGAAGGACACAAAGATATCTCTCAGGAAAGGTAGGAGTGCCAACTTTTCCCTGAAGTATATGACCTTTGTCAAAGAAAAAAAAAATTAAGCTCTTTTTGCCTTGAAATTTTAATGTTAAGTGAGATAAGTCAGATATGGAGAGTTAGATATCGTACAGTTTCTCTTACATGAGAAATTTAAATTTCAAGTAAGTATGAGTAAAATAAAGAAGAGACATGGGAAACAAAAGACTTTTTGGAAATGTGGAAGAGGATGGGGGTGTAAGCAGGTAGATAAAGGTATATTGATACAGGTACCTAGCTCCAAAAAATAAATGTAATCTACACTGCAAACATTCACTAAAAACAAAGAAACAAAATCATCATTGTCAGGACTCATCTAATCTTTTCTGACAGAACAAATTCCTGCAGTAAAAGCATACAAGACTGTGGGTCACACTAAGTGTTTGATGTACCTAGTTTTGTAAGGACTATCTTCTACAGGCTGTCCCTGAAGCCGACATCCTGTACATAATTACTTTGTGTTTGCAATTACAGAAATTGGTTCAAGTATAAATCATTTTGAAAAGAAAAAATAAACTTACAACTTATAAATATTTTTGTAACTTGCTTCTGGTGTGTCCCCCAAAAGTCTTGTGTGCCTGTGAATGTAATGTACAGTTGACAGATGGGACTGCCTGATAAGGGCACATGCTTGTGGCTTAACCTGGAAGGGTAGCTCTGCCCTTTTTCCCAAACTTGTCTCCATTTGGCCATGCCATGAAGAACTCTGCCCCTAGCTCCAGCTCTGACCTCATCTGCACCATGCGATTTCACCATTTTCCAGCCGCCTGTGAACGAGATGCGACCTTCTGAAACTGTGAGGTAAAAGAAACCTTTCCTCCTTCAAGTTGTAGACGTTGGGTATTGAATCAAAATGATGAAAAAGACAAGACAAATGTGAACAATGCCGAATTGGAGTAAAAATAAATAAAATATATCATATTAAGGTCTGCTTTTCTCTAGATCATATTGTAAATCTTACATTTTTTGCAAGTAAAGTAATATATGATTATGAGTTTAAGTATCAAGGAAAAAGCAAAATTGCCAGTACCTGATATTGATTATAAGATTCCAACTTTGGAGCTATTAAAAATGAATGAAAGGAAGTACACCTAACAATAAAAAACTTATGTATAAAGTTGATGTAATCTAACTGTTAAAGGTATGGAAAGTGTATATGTCCCAACTACACTGGTGGCATTTAATGAGTACAGGTTTTTGGAAAGAAATTTGACATATTCTATGACCCAGCAATCCTATATTTAGAAATTTATCCAATGAAAGTATAAGAATAGGAGTGAAAATACATGTGATAAAGAAATTGAAGCATTACATAAAAATTTATTGAAGACTAGATTCACACCTTGGTGGATAACTCAGTGATAGAGTGCATACTTCAAATGTATAAAGCTCTTGGTTCCATCCTCTACATCTTAGCATACACTGGAATGTTAAACAGCCATTAAAAATAATGCGTTCCACATATGTTACTTTAGTAAGCATGTTAATGGTGAATAAGCACTGTAAAGAACAGAGCTATCACATAAGACCAATTATTAAGAGTTGTTTTCTCTGAAAGGACTTTTTCATTTTTGTACAGCTGAAAGACTTTCATTTATTATTCTATATGTTTCCAAACTAAAAAATAATATATGCTAAATATTGTATACCAATAAAAAGATAAGTAGGAGAGTCGGTATAGTATCCCACTCCTTCATTTGCAGTGAGAGTATCTGTGCACATCAGCACGGTGTGGTTGTGGAGTAGTACTCACTGTTGTGTGGGGAACATAGGATCAGAAAGCAAAAGTGAAAGTGAGATTCTTTGGTTGAGATTTGAAATATATTTTAAAATACTTTTTTATTCATAAACATTACCCACCCAAATACTAAGTGCACATATTAAATGTTGTGCAGTTTTCATTTTATAAACGTATGTTCCTATCACTTTGAATTTGGATAGTTTCACTTATGTGATTTCGGATATTTCCTACCTGCTCTTCCTCCTGGTTAAATTTCTACCTATGTATAAGAGGAACACAGGCATTATAGACAGTCCTAACAAGGACAGCTCGGATATGCCCATATGCCAGGGCCCATGGAGAATCCATGAAACCCTTCTTAACAAAGTGACCTTGGGTAAGTTAATTTCTCTATGCTGAATATTGCATAAGCTTTTCCCATATATAAATTTGTTTAATCTTTCATGTATTGGGAGGCCATTTTTTAAAAATAAGGAAAATGGCTTACCAGAAATAAGATTATCCCACACTGTATTCTAAATATTTAGAAAAGTGAGATGAGGAAGAGGAGTGTATTCCTATCTAGAATGGTTCCTAGTCCATGAAGTCACTGGCCGCTGTCGCTTTTTAAACTGCTGTGTCATAGTCTAACGTCTTAAGTTTGAGGGCGGAGAGAAGCTTTTAGAAAAGCTTGTGTTAATTCAGGCTTTTTTGCGTTAATATGAGCATTTTTAAGCATTTTAGTTGTGTCATTAGCCTGCAGAGATCACATATTTTGAAGTATCTCAAAATATGATTTCTGTAATTATCTATAGAACTGAGGCACTGAGAGGTTAAGTATTTTTTCCAAGGCCAAAGAGCTAGTCTGATTACCAAAATTCAAGCCTATATCTGCCTCTTCAGAGCCAGTAATTTTCTACAAAACCCCATGTCCTGAGAGTATTCACTGAACTTCTTAAGGTACCTATGCTGGTTTTCCAAATGACAGCTAGATCAAGTTCCATCTAGATCACCCAGGACCTGTACTAACACAAATTTAAAGTTTTAGCTCAAAACTGCTAAATCAGTGACAGGTTCATAATTGCTGTTTTCAGCAACTTAAACTGCGCTGATATAAATTATTAAAATAGCTAACACTTCCAGAAAAAAATATTAGTATTTTTTCATGGCATATATGCATACCAATTATATATATATATATATATATATATATATATATATATATATATATATTATTCTATGCACACACATTTAACTTGTGCTATGTTTTCTCATACATTATAATCATAATTACAACTATAGAAAAAATGCACTCAATGAAATCATTTTAACCAGAACTATAGGATTTATATCTTCTGTATATTGTAGGCAATCAAAATTATTACTTGATTTCACAATACATTGGGAGAGTGGAATTAGTATTTAAATTAAAATATTCATATTTTATTTGCTACTGCGTTAGATATCCCAACAACACACAGAAAAAATGTATTGAGTTTGATAATTTGAGTATTGTTATTTCTACCATTCAGTTAGGATATAATTAATACAGCAAATAAGCAATACTTCTGAAAATAAAAAGAATTAAAAAGAATTAAAAAGAACTTTGACAAGCATCATATTTCCTCACTCAGTTTTTATGCCTTGTGAAACATTGCATATTTGCTTTTTTAAAAACTTTATACATTGCTTATGCAATAGGACCTAAAATCTATAGCTGGGCTTTCTATCAAATTGAAAGTATCACTGAAAATTAGATAATTGCCCTGGGTGGCTATAAATTGTTCAATAAAAAAGAAAACCTTATTTTTTGAAAGTATTTTGAGTCCAACAGCTCCCTTTAATGCCTCTGGACAGTATTTTCAGAACTCATTTGTTTGAGGGGTTTTTAATCTGGGGACATTGAAAAGTTGCCCCCGCTGTGCTGTCGTCAATCACGCCAGGAGGAAAAATAGTGGCATGATTTGTTATCTGTTATTCCCCTTTCTGTGGTGACTGTCTCCCAGTGCCAGCTCCGTCCTTAAGGCCATCACTTATAGGGACCACTGTCTGTCAAAACCACAGCCAACTTTAAGGGCTGCCTTTGTTGGAGCAGACAAATGAGTGTGACCTTTAACAATAAAATAGGCACCTACCGAGAAAGATGAAACGGCAGCTGAAATTAAGAACACCATAGAGCCATTTCAAACACTTGAGAAAGTTAGAAGTTGAAGTAGAACTTAATTATAAGAGTAAATGTGGGTAGACGTTGTCAATAATGGAACAGACATGGTCAGAAGTATCGATTCGCAGCCCGGACTAAACTTCATCCAGGAATCATCCTACTTTTCATTAATAATGAATACTATTGATGGGACTCATTTAAAAGGGGATAGGGGATTAAATTATATTAGATAAAGGTTTATCAAGTGGTGATATTTTTCCAGTGAATACAGATATACCATTTTTTATGAATAATCTAGAAGGGCAAGGGAAAAATTAGAACCCACTAAGTCTTTGATTTACACTAATAGCTACTTCAAATGATTTGCAGCAAAGTGCCTCTGCCAGGGTAGGTATTGGCTGTGAACTGCGCATTGATATTTTGTAGTGTTTCAAAGCTTAGTGTAAGCATTCCAGGCACTGCATTGTAAAGACCGCAGCACAGTTTGTGGTTGAAAAGGCTCTTGTAACCCAACCTGGCAAGTGGTCAGTGGAGACTACATTTTACAGAGAACACAAATCAATCTTATTGAGCACTTTTCAAGTAATATAATATTCTTCCTGTGACAATAATGAAATTAGTCTATGGATTTTTTAAATACTGAAATGCCATTTAAATATTTAATGAAATACAGAACATTACAAATGTATGTATTTGTTTGTCATTATAAAAATTTCATTGACTTTAATAAAAAACATTAGAGATAATTTTAGAAAATCCCTTTTATTCAAAATAATTTTGATTTCTTGACTCAGAAATACACATCTCAGATAGCTAAAGAGTTAATAGATATTCCACCAAATAATTCTGTGCTCTTCTGTGGTAGACATTTGGGTTGTTTTCCTATATTTTCAAATTTGTGGTGAAGGTAGAAGTGGTTGAATTCTCTCACCCTTTCAAAACATTTGGTCAATGAAATACGTGGTGTCAACCTATATGAGACTCCAAGCTGCTTCGTCTCTTGCCATGGAAATAAAGAAAGAATAGCATCTGTTGAGATGTGAGGACACTTTAATTATTACAAATGTAAGAAGGATTATTTCAGGCTGACCAAGGCTCTTAGCTCTTACAAGAATTGTGTGTGTGTGTGTGTGTGTGTGTGTGTGTGTGTGTGTGTGTGTGTGTGAATTACGTTTGTTCAATTTCTTTGAAATTTTAGAGTTGTCATAGTATAACCTTGCTTGTCCTGACTAATATATGCTGTGTTTATTAAATTACATGCCTAATAAATTTAACTTAAGTACTTGAGTTGGTTTACCTCATAACTCATCTACCCCAAATGTGACCACGGTATTTTTCAAAAAGAAAAGGGTATAAGGTCTGAGTTCTAATCTAAAAACTGGCTGTGCCTAACATTAGTGTAGGGCTCACAATATAACCTGTACTTTAGAAATGTACATCACCAAAAGTGTATAGAATTTTTGTTATAATCAAAGCTTATAGCACTGTAAAAGCCCACGTTTGTAATAGGTTTGGAGTTTCAATTGTCACCTCACTCTGAAGTGTATATCCTTTCAGCATAGGGTTAAAAAGCTTTGACAAAGCACAGCAGGGAACCCTGGATTGCCCTCACCTTCACAGTACCTAGCTTGGGAGAGATAAATGCTCATTCTCTAATGTTCCGGGCTACCTCTAGGAACATTACATTTGAAGGGAGAAAAACATGAATCCTGTATTTCAAGAGAGGTGGAACTAAGCTATTGTTAACTCCCCTGAAAAACAGCATGTTCAGTGACCGGTTCTGACTGCCCCCCAGACACCCAGAGCTGCATTAAGTCCTTGTGAAAGTGAACATCCACTAGGAGCCCGGTTCCAGTGTTTAAAACTCAGCATAAATAGTAGAATTCCTGGCAGGGTGCACTTTTACATGACTTTGTAAGCACATTCAAAACTTACCGTATGTATGGAGTTGGGCTACACTATTTGTATTAAAGAAGAGTTGACAACAATCTTCAATAAAATAAGTAATGCAAATACCAAATATCATAAACTCTCTTCAAATTAGAAGGAAAATGTTGACGAAGATCTGAAAACTTGTACATTGTATACAACATTCAGACACTGTTTGAACAGTAAAATACAAGATGCTTCAACATGTAAAATTTCAGGGTTCCTTTCTTCTTAGCAAATGTGCCCATATTATTAATTTTCAAAATTTATTTTAAAGTACATGGATTTTTAAAATTATGTCATTTATAATTTTATCAAACACTTTTTTAGCTGGGACCTTTATCAATATCCACTTGGTAACATTGCATGCAACATAGAAATAACCTCTTAAGAGCATAAAAATAGTTCGTAATTCACTGGGCATGTGGTATGTAAAATTTGTGACCCTATAATTTTAAATAAATACTGTCTGTACACATATTTACTTTAAAATTACATGTTTAAAAGTAAAAAAGTTGTAAATAATTAAGACAATTTTCTTGAAAACTGAAGACCTAAGTATTCTTTTTGTGCTTGTTTTTATTTTAAATTTATATTTTCATAATTTAGAATCAATTTTACTAGCAACTACAGAGAAATTTGCATTCCTGTTGATACTGCTTAGCAAATGTGTTTTCTACTTTAAAGCCAGATTTTAATTCAGCATCTTGATTGTTACTTGACAGTGCAAGGTCAAGCAGGAGATATTTGAGATCCTGTTAAAATCTTTCAGGTCAAGAAAAGGTGACAGAAATGTAACCACCACAGAATCTTCACTGTATGTGATGGCACCACAAATAAACTTTGCATCACTACTCCCAAGGTGTCCGGACCTCACTGAAAGCAAGAGGGCAGCTTATCTATTGATTTTCACATGGAAGCTAAGAGGTAAAATAACCTCAGCTCATTAAAGGTGCCAGGCTGTGGATGATTTGACGCCTTTTATCTTCTGAAAATAAAATCAGCTAAATCTTAACTATTATTGTGCAGGTGTTAATGGGAGGATAAAATAGTTAGAAGAGCCCCCTGCATCATCTTCATCTTCTGTAGTCTTCAGAGCTCTACCCATTGATTTTTTTGATCATTAAACCTTCCAATTCCCAAAATAGAGATTTTGGTCATTGTCCTTGAGTCATTTCACTTTATTTTCTCCTAACAATGCTTCCAAATTTTACAAATAATACCCAAATTTAGTGATAAGTACATATATATATATATATATATATATATATATATATATATTAATATTTGACAAAAATGTATAAGAACTTTACAAATGGAAAGATTTTATATGTTATATGTGACAGTTAATTTCTCTATGATTCTATCTTTTCATATACATCATATAAGGAGATGAAAAATAGTACCATTATTTTAAATATATTAACTAACAAACACAAATTATTAAATTTCTGAATTGCACAGGTTTGGCTCAAATTTGCCAACCTCCTTCAGCCTCCCCAAGTGCTGGCATTGCAGGCATGTGCCGCCATATTTTTTCTCACAAGCTCTCCATCATGTGGAAAAAAAAAGATTGGAACTGCCATAGTTACTTAATATTGCTGAGATAATGTATCCACAAGTTGAGGGAGTTAAGGGAGCAAAGATTTATTTTAGTTTACAGTTCTAGAAGGTCTCACACCTCCCTGCAGGGGTGGCCAGTAACAATGGAAGCCAGTAGCAGAGGCTACTGAGCTTCTAATAGCATCTCAGACAGAAGCCAAGTGAAGCAGGAGCCAAGTGAGAGGAGCTTAGGCAAAGGCCAGAGCTTTTTCAGGAAGAAGCTGTAGCAATATTTCTTCTTCCATCATTTAGTTTAAATTGCCAGGTGGGTGGGTCACACCCAGGGTGAGTACCCCTTCCTCATTTTCTGGCCCTCAAGTCAATCACACACCTGAAAGATCAGGGCGGGGCACCCCTCCAGCTCTAGGCCTTTGCCCCTTCCAGCAGGACCTACCTCCCAGTGACTCATGGTTCCACAGCTATCACACGACATCCAAATCCATCTGAGGCTTTTGGGGAACATTATAGATCCAAACCACAGCAGGGACATATTCAAGTACTGTCATATTCAAGTACTGTGTTTCCTTCTCCTGGGATATTTCTTTCTTTCTCTTATTTTTTTTTCTGTGACTTCATTTATTTCTCTTTCCATTTCATACATGTTCTACTGTAAGCTGTATTTTTGGTATTACTCACTTCAGAGAAGATAGACAATGGTTACAGAGGAAAATAGTTTTTTAAGCCACTTTTAAGTTAAGGTACATGAGATCACTAACTAAATTAAAACTCTTCATCACAAATTACCATGAATTCTTTTTCTTTTCTTCAGTAGTACTAGATACTGAACCAGGGCCTTTACGCTGCCCCCAAGTTTGTGTTTGTGTGTGTGTGTGAGCCTAGTGTCTTCACACTGAGCTTTATCTCAGCCATTTTTTTCCAAGCTTTGATTTTAAGACAAGATTTCCCTAAATTGTTACATTACCCAGGATGTGTTCAAACTCATGATCTTCAACCTGGGTTTTAATTTGCCTTCTTCCTCTATCAGCCTCCCTGTGGGCTGGGATTATTGTCATGAATCACTATACCTGGCTTTGTTTTTATAAAATTATTATAAAAGTACATTTTTGATTCATGTCCCTAAGTTACAGTTTGTCCTCTTTACGAAAAAATCGTAGAGATGTGTCCGTGTGTATGTGTGTGAGAGTTGGCACGACCATGCTTCGCCTTGAGGTAGATTTTCCTATGGAAACTTGTGTAAGATGCCCTTTCGCTCCAAACCTTTATATTTCACTTTTCGACCTCCCTCGCTTAGCTTCCCCTTTCCCAATATCCTTCCCTTACCTCTTTCTATGCTACTTTCATATTAATGTTCCAATATACTGTTAAGCCAAGAAAGTGATTGTCACGACACTAGCTGTGGATAGCTGCGTGGGAAGGTGGAGAGGCCCTATTTCCAGCCTGATTTAGTAAAATAAGTTGCCACTCACAAACATGAGTAAAAGATATTTTTAATGAAATACAAAGAGATCGGACAGAAATACTAAGAGTAGATAAAAACGATGGAAAATGTTTTTAAAAGAATTTTTTCTCTTTCATTTTCTTTCTTACTCCTTTTAAAATCATAAGCTCAAGTTTGTTCCTGTCATAAGTGACCACGTGGGAAGTGAGGTGTTTTTACATAACCAGGACGCAGTCAGAGAGGAAACCCCTCAGAGTCCTCCAGACACAGCTTTGAAGTGTGCATTCCATGTGTGAGTCACAGAGCAAAAATTCATGTTCTGTCATGTGAGGAAGAAGGACCTGATTAGGCTTTGAAATGAGAGGTAGAGACTGTTGTCCCACTAACATTGTAATGTTGGACAAGAAGCTAACTTCTGATGCTTGAGAGTGGACGACTTTAAAATAACTTCACGCTCTCAAACTGATCCTAGTCAAGGCAAATGCTTTTTCAAAAGGCTTTCAAATGCTTTTTCAGGGCTCAAAGGAATCATGGAGGACACATTTAACACCTTTAACACATCACTGAAATATTCACAGAAGACCTAATGGGACAATCACTGTGACCACCAGGTAAGGTCAAGTGCTTCTCCCCACCACAGAAAAAAAAAAAAAGAAAAGACTGAAAGTCACAAAAGCTGGCCCAAGACCCACTCGCTTTTATTGATTCCTGTTATGTGCTGTGAAAATATTGGTTGGGAGAGAAACTAGGATTAGTTTTTAATGAAAGAAATACAAAATATTGACTCCTGTATCAACTACTAGTCTTAGAAATTATGTTAAATAAAGAAATATTTCATGATTTTTATCCAATTCTTTGCAAATTCAGGGTAGAAATTACATTTAATACAAAATAATACTATCTTCCTTCCCTTTGTGCATTTTGGCAATTCTAAATCTTAAGTTGGACTGCAAACTTGGTTTGTAAAAAAAAATGAATTAGAGGAAAGGCTTTAAGTATAGATGGAATGGGAGTAAGAAACCATGAACAATAGTTTAATATTAAAAATGCATCCTGAAAAGACTGGACAATTTCCTTGTGTTGAAACAACAAGAATTTGGCTTGGGATTTGGAAAAAAAACATTTCCGCGTATAAATTGACTTTGGAATCCTATAATAATTAAACATGTGCTACAATCTTTCCAATGAGAATGAATTAATGCCATAGGTCCTGGTTAAATGCAATAAAAAGATGTAGTGGCTCTAGTGCAGAAAACCTGAAGACCAAATTACACATCTGAATGAAGTTGGCACACGCTTTGTCTGCAGAATTCTTTTAATTTAGTGCATTTAGGGAGTCCTGCAGTTTTCCAGGCAGATCTTGAGTAAGTGTGTATGGAGGAGTAAGAGTTCTTCATGTGGAAGAAAGGAATGGCTTATTTGCTTATTTTGTGATGTTTTTTTCTTTTCCTTTCTTTTGCACATGGTGGTGGGGATGATACCAGGGCTTTGTATATGCTAGATCAATGTCCTTTCACTGAGCTATAGATTCAGTCTCAGGTCACTGTGAAATTTATCAAATGCGTAGTCATACATACACACATACACAAGTGCATATAGAATTTCAGAAATTTCATCCTTTTCTGAAACTAATCAATTAGCTATGTAACAGTGATAACACTTTACAATGTACTTCTGGCATGAGGTGATTCATATGTGTGTATATAATACACCTAGAGCTCAGTTAATAAAAATTATATTATAGTCATTAATATACTATTTTTCTTTAAAGGTAGATGAAAATCATTCTCAAACACTGAAAAATTATTTTAGCAGCTAAAAGTGCAGGAATGTATGTTAATAGCAGAAAACATTATTGTTATTAATCAAATAATAAGTAATAAAAATAATAACAGTAACAACACCATTTACTGAATTCTTATGTGGGCCAGACTTCAAAATCAGATTTGTGCTACTGGGAATATAGAATGAATGTCTCTATTATACACATCAGTGAACTAGAGTCAATAGAACTAAGCAACTTTGCCAAGGTAGTAGTCTTTGAATATAAGAAACTCAGCATGTGATTCCAGAAGTTGTGTTCTTGCCCCTAAGCTAGACAGACAGACAGACAGACAGACAGGCAGGCAGACACACACACACTCACACACACACACACACACACACACACACACGTCTTTCAGCTGACCCCTTGAGAATGAGCTTTAGTAGGATTGTTGTTATAGGCAGACCTTTAGTCCAATGGTTCCATCCATCACAGCCTCTGGTTTATTCCTATGAAAAGAGATAAAGGGAATAAACAGTATTCAGAGTCATGACAGCAGGCTCACAGAAGTCCTCCAATTTTCTTCCAATTAACCTGAAATTATAATACAAAAAAGCAAGATGACTTGAAAAATGAAAAGTTATGGTTCAGAAACCTTCACTGACTGATAACACAATTTCTATTTTTAGCTTAGCACTTTGCAGAGAAATGGCACGTGTAAATTTTTAAAATGTATACATGTAAAATTTTCTAACATCTTTAAGACTTGAAATCTAAACAAATTATCCCGAGAGTCTTCTGACTGGAGTCTGACCTTTATTTAAATGTCTACCAATCCAACATAAAAACTTTATTCAAAGTATCTTTTCCAATGATCTTCCCAGAGCTCCTAAAATGATATCATGTTCTGATATAAGATTTCAAAACTGAAGTAATCCTCAGGTTTGGGTCTCCCTACATCCCTCATAAGGGTATAATATGTAATATATTTTAGGTGGCAGGACAGCACCTTAGTTGAATCTACCCTGGGGCGTATAAGCTTGGGGAATGCTGGCAAGATCTTCAACTGCAAAAAGATTCTACTGTTCTCTTATGAAATGGCCCCAAGACTTCATTAAATATGAAAGTCTTAAGTTGTGTCCATTTACCTGCAAAAGCCAAAAATTTAATTGTTTTTATGAAGGGATAGTATTCCACTATGGACATATACTACGTGTTTTGTATCCGTTGGTTTGTCGATGCGTATTTTGTTTTCTACCACAGCTTACTTGCACTGCTCTAAACACGGATATACATGTGCCTCTATTATACCATATAGCATGGTTTCTCTAACCTGAGAAACCCAGAATACAGGCACTTTATAGAAGCAAATGGGCTAGTGAGAATCAGGGGCAATGAGGAACGGAGTGGATAGGCCCAAAGGGGAAGAGGGGGAATTGTAATGTTTATGTGATATATTTGTGCACAAAATATACAAACTCAATGTAACCATTGTGTATTATATATATATATATATATATATATATATATATATATATATATATACTAACAAAAAATGGGAAAAATGAGCACAAGAACAACTGTCATGGAGTTTAAACTTAACACTCATAAACATGTACAATCCTTATGCTAGAGGCTGGAACAAAATAAATATTCAATAATACATAGAAGTCACTTCATTATTACTGAATAATTTCAAAGTTTATACTTCTTCCCATTTTTAATCCTAGTTTCATACTAAAGTATAGTCATAACAATTCAGAAAACAGTTGGATGACTCTACCTCTGAACTCTTGAGATCCATGAGGCTTTCTCACTCACTAGGTTTCTTTTGGCAAGACTGGTTTAATGGGCCAGAGCTATGAAGCTATCCAATAAAGTGGACTGTGGTTGGCTTTTGGTCCCTATGGGCTCCCCCACTGCCACACCATGCCTTTGCTTCAGCCACTGCAGCACTCACTAGCACTTAGCAAATAAAAGGTCCAAAGTTTACTTCCCTTCACTGGTGTAAGTGATAGATAAAGAAGTCAGTCACAAGTGAAGAAAGAATCCTGAAGCAACCATTTCTGATGCCCCTCAAGGCCTATCATTTTGTTCTTAGTGATCTGTGAAATTATTGTTCCAGATAGCACCTGCTATACACTTGATCTTGAGTGTCCCTCAAAGACTTATGTGTTAAAGGCCTGATCCCGAGGGTAGTGGTATTGGGAAAAATGGATCTAGTGGAAAGTCCATATGACATGGGAGATCTAGCCCTGAAGAGGACTTCCTCTTTCTCTTTTGTTTTCTGGCCATAAAGTGGGCAGTTCTCTAGACATTGTCCCTAGTGATACTTGTTCTTATCACAAGCTCAAAGCAATGAGACCAATTGAACATCAACTGAAACATTTACAATTATGAAGGATAATTTTTTTTTCTCACTTTAAGTTAATTATTTCAGATACTTTGTTATAGTGATAAAAATCTGACTACCATCACAGCTGAAGAATGCGGGTCCTTGGGCTTGCCTTCACACTAACCTTGTGTGAAGAAATCAGGTAAGAAATCAGGTTCCTGCCCCAACTGAACCAGGCTACGATTTTATTTTCAGTGCGCACTCCTCTGTCGTCATGAATGAATTTGTCCAGAATGATTTTTATTTAAGAGTTTATTCACGTATTTATTGAGCATTTTTCCAGGGCTAAGGTCAAGAACAGGGTTTGGGGGCACTTCTGCAGACAGACGAGCATTTGAACAATTAAGGTAACTGATTAAGACAGTAAATAACAACATGCAAGACCAACAATAACGGAGAAACAGCAATCTGATGGGTTGGGGATAGCTGGTCTGGAAAATCTTTATGAAAGAGTTTAGTGTTCAAGATAAATCTCGTGGTGACCCGATGTTTGTCATGTTCTCTGACACTTGAAAATACTCCAACCTCCTGCACGCCCATTTAGCCTGTAATAAGCTAAAATATTAGTGTTTGCTCAGTAAGCAAAGCAAATGAAGAAATTAATTGATTTTAAACTTAATTTGGGGGAGGGGCCAAGTGAATTTTTTTCTAGTACATTGAGCAACTTCAGTGGGAATGAATGTTACAGAGATCATGGAAATATTGGAAATCACTTCACCTTTAACCATTTTTCTCCAATATGTCTCTACAAAAAAATATGGACCTACACTATGAAATTTAATATCAAGGAAGATAACCACTTTTTCTTCATCACACAAACTCCAGACTGAGTTTTCTGAGTATTTACATAATCAACTCTTCAAGATCAGTATTAATCTCTTTCTTTTAGATGTAGGTAAAAAATAGGACTAGCTGGGTATGGTGCTGCATGCCTGTAATTGCAGCACTCAGAAGGCCGAGGCAGGAGGATAGCATGGCCTACATAGTGAGTTCAAGACCAACCTGGCTTACAAAGTGAGACCCTGTGTCAATAAACAAATAAATAAAGGAAAGAAATTAGAGTTCGGTGACTGGACCAGGTCACGGTGCCTAAGCAGAGATTGGCTAGCCCAGTGGGCAAATTTCTCTTCCTCACGAACTCATAAAAAGTGCTCACTGCTCTGCCTCATATTGAAGATGAACTATGGACCATACAGATGAAGTGCAAAGCTAAAGCCTTTGCTACCAAATTTTAATAAATGGATCTTCTCTCAGAGAGAAAATGATTGAATATTTTCGTCTTAATAAAAACCATAAAATTGCACCATGATTAAGAAGGAAACTTAGATCCGCCCACTCCCTATCCATGAACTACAATTGAGATTGTAATTTATTGCCTTTACCAAATGTTCATCTCTCATTGGTGACTACAAAAGAAACTATTAAGTTCTAACTTCATACCACAGGTTTGGTGACTTTGTCTATGAGATTCATACATAAACAGTAAGGGACATTTCTTTCCAAGAACTACCTAACAACTCCTAGCTCATTCCTGGTTCCATCATGGACTGGATCTCCCGGTGACTGGAAGACAGTGTGGGCTGAGAGTGATGCTTTCCAAGTCTGAGAACAAAATCTGCAGGTGAGCCAGAAGTAGAGCCAGTAGGTTAGTGAAGCGCTTCATCAGTGGCTGTGCAATCAATAAACACAAACAGGTCAAATCAGTTAAATTGAAATAAATTGACCTTACATTTTTGGAGAAAAGCCTAAGGACAGAGAGAAAGTTAAGGTTGACTAAGCTTGTAACAACAGACAAAGTCCGAGCGTTAAAGAGACTTGGATAATAGCTTATAAAAGTCTAGTTGGAAGATGCTGACATTATCAATATGAGGAGACTTCTAACAGAAAAAAAGCAATATTGCTTTTATGGTTTAGATATAAAAAGTCCCCAATGTAATCTTCTGTATTGGAAGGTCACTTAATTACAGAGGCATCATGCTTACTATTGGATTGATTCGAAGCTGAATGTGTGGATAGGAGGAGAGGTCTGGCTGGGTCAGGGTCACTGAGGAGGGTGTGGCCTGGTACAGGTCATCCTTCTCTGGCTTCTCCCTTCTATCTGCTGCCAAGATGTCATGGAATGAGCAGCTGCCCTACATCAGGCTCTTCAATATGCCTTTTAGCCTTGAAGCCAGAAGAATGTGGACTGAATTCTCTGAAACCTGTGAACCAAAATACTCTTCTCTTTAGGTTGGGGGTGTAAGGTATTCTGGAAAAAAAAAATTCTCCTCAGTTTAGTATTTGCATATGTAGAGATCTTTCTGTGCTCTTTCTCATGCCTCTGTTTTCTTATTTTGAAAGGATCTGTTTCCTAACTGGTTGAAATCTCCAGTCTGTCACTGTCAACTTCTTCTAACTTCACTTTCCCTCTTTATAAACCCTGTAAACTTCTTTTTTTTTCTTAATGTAGTTTAGTATAATTTTTCCCTGATATATTGAAACTACACTGACTTTCTAATTGCTTAGGTTTTAATCATAAGAAATAAGAAATTCGATCTCTAAACTCAGATGTTCAAAAAAATCCCACAATGTCATTATGTTCTTTCTATAAATTTAATTCAACTTATTAGCTACTTCTTGCTCAACCCCTGGGGTAATCAATGTCAGCCTTAAGAGATCCTGGAGGACCATGCATTTGGTGAGTTCTTTGGTATCTTATGTAATACTGGTCACAAAGTAGGCATTCCATGTCCAAGCTGTCACAGTGTAGATGCTCATGCTTTCAGGCCACTCACTTTTGGGGGCAAGATTTCTATATTAGGAACATAATAAACACTCTGTCTTCCAAATAGCGGTAGCATTCTGCATGCAATGTTATCACAGGCAATAAACAGGAGTTCCTGTGGCTCCACACCCTTGTCAGCATCAAATGCTATCAAGATTCCAAGTTCTACCTCTTATAATGATGTGTAGTGGTAGCTCAATATTGTTTTAATTTACAGTTTTAATGACATAAGATGCAGCATCTTTTGTAAGCTTCTTTTTTAATATTGGTGAGCTGTCTATTAAGGCCTTTGGTCACAGACCTATCTTTTATATTATATATGGTAGGTCACTCCTTCATTCATAATGAGATTTGATCCTTTGTCGTCTTCCTGCTGTCCCCTAACCACTCTGACATTTCCTTCTCTATTCAACTTATATGGGAAATTCTCCACTCCTTCTTTACTTTAGAATTTCCCCAGGCTCCATTCTCAACTTTCCCTCATACTCTCCTTACACTGATGGTTTCAGATATCGTTGTGTTAGTCTCCGTTTTATTTGCCTCAATAATTTCACTCCTTTGTTATCTAGCCTGGCAGCCTTAATGTCATCTTGGACTCACTTGTCTCTGTCATTGTCACCCTCACATCTGTTTATCAGCCTATCCTGCTACCTTTACAGCTTCAGGTACACTCACTAGACTCTTCACTAAACTTCAGAAATGAATATTTTACTTTTGATAACATTTAGTTCTATTAGGTAAGTAGTTATTTCAGATAAATCATAGGCGAAAGTTTTTAGGAGCTTTAAGAAGAAAAAAGAAGTTGACAAACAAAAGGTGTTAACACATGAGAAGAATTCGTTGGATATGTAGATAAAATATTGCAAAAAATACAAAATAAATAGCTGACATTCGAATCATATATGTGTTAAACATAGTAAGGAACGAAAAGACCATATGGTAATATTTCTGAGTCACCTGAGAACAAACTAAATAACTTTAATTCAATCATCTACTGATCAAATTGATCTGATTCCATATAGCCCTAAACTAAGAATCACATATGAACGCTTATCAAGCTTAATAGGAAGCTATAAACACATGCACTTTTACTCCATTTGATAGAAAGAACAGTGCTATTGGTGTTGGGCACCTTCTGTTTGTGGGTTCACCATCAGCAAAAGAAAAAGAGAGAATGTAAATACCATGTAACTTCAAAGTTCAAGGGTATGGCCTTTATTTGTTTCCTGTTCTAGTTGCATCAACTAATCCTTACCATTTTTCCTGTAATTCTGTGTGGTTTGAATTGAATTTAAAAAGTAGTAATTCAACTGTTTTCGCTTCCTCTCTGAGTCTGTCTCCACTATGACCTCCAGGCCATCTCTCCTGCTGTGAGATCGGAGGCACTCACCCACCAGCTCCTTTCCCACCTAGCACCCTCCCTGCTCACGCTGTGGACACTCTGTCACTGTCACTCATACCAGCCTTCTGGCTGATCTCACTTTGGTTTTCCACTAAGTAGTCACACAAAATCCAAGCCGATCACTTCGAGTTTACTTTGAGTGTGGTCTTTGTGAAAACACCTCTACATCTACCATGTACTTAGTCTACTTCACAAAGTTTGGGTTCAAAACAGATGTAGCTGTCCACCCTATTTAGATTTTCCCATTTTTATTCTATGTCAGTACATGTGATACACAATGATTCCATTGAGCTTGAGAATTTTGTGCAGATACATATTGCGTCAGCCTCACGATCCGTTGTGGCCCTCCCACCCTTCCTTCATCCCTTCTGACTCCAAGTATGTTGCGTATTGACTCTTTATATCTATTTGGACCCTGAGTTTCTCATAGTAGAGAAAGCATGCAGTATTTAACCCTCTGAGTCTGACTCACTTTACTAAGCACACTGGTTTCAAGTTGTGTCCATTTACCTACCAATAACTCAAATTTATTTGTCTTTATGGAAGAGTAATAGTTTATTGTGTACATATACTAAATGTTTTCTATCCGTTGGCATGTTGATGGGTATTTCAGCATTTTCCACCATACAGCTACTGTTAATTGTGCTGCTACAAACGTGAGTATACATGTCTGTTATGTGTTGCTTTTAAGACTTTTCAGTCTTTTAAGGAATCTCCCTACTGCTTTTCATAGTGGTTGTACCAGTTTACAGTCCCACCAGCAATGTAGCTGGGTTCCTTTTTACCCACAACCTCACCAGTATCTATTGCTGTTGGAGTCCTGAGGAAATGGAATTTTCACTGGTGTAAGATTATATCTTAGTGTTGTTTTGGCTGGCATTTTTCTACTGACTAAAGATGGTGAACATTTTTTTTTCATTTACTGGCCATTTTTGCTTTTGCATCTTAGAATTATTCATTGCAGATGCCCATGTTTAAACAGTCTTTGATTTTTAATTTTTAAATATTATTGTAGCAAAAAATTCACATGACATGAAATTTAACAATTTTTTGTAAATACATGAATTCCAAATTCTATAACACATTAGAGCCATGGGACGTGGGAAATTTGTGAATGTATATGTGCACCCTTTTGTCAGAAGTTCACCCCTTTCCTATCTGACCATTGCCTCTCTTTTTCCTATAATTCATGTTGGGGCCTTTTTATGTTACCATTTTGTGTACATTCCATAAGAGGCACATCGACCTATAATCAGTCTTTTGTGCTTGGTCCGTTTCACTTAGCATTATGGCCCTATTTTCATTCAAATGTTTCCCATTTGTCCTCCTTTATGGCTGTATATTATTCCTTTGTGCATAGGTACCATGTCTTTTTTTTTAACCATGTCTCTATGTATGGGCAGTTAAGTTGTTTCCAGGACTTGACTATTATAAATTGTGCTGCTACAAGCATAGATATGCATGTGTCTTTTTGGTATGTTGACTTTATTTCATTTGGGAACATGGCCAGTAGAGCAGTACTGGATCAAATGGAATTTCTGTTCCCAGCTTTCTAAGGAAATTCCATTTGATAATTCCTTTTAATAATGGTTGTACCAGATTGTGTTCCCTCCAGCAGTGGAGCAGAGATCCTTTTTTTCATGCCTACACCAACAGTTGTTTTTTGAGTTGTTGTTGTAGGCCATTCTCACTAGAGTGAAGTGGAACCTCAATATCCTTTTTATTTGCATTTCTCTGATGGCCAGTGATGAAGAACACATTTTCATATGTCTGATGGCTTTTTTTTTACTTGTTCTGTGATGCTTCTTTTCATTTCAGATGCTCATTTTTTGATGGTATCATTTAGTTTAGGAGTTTTATGTTTTTTTCAGTTCATTGTATATTCTAGATACCAGTCTTTTGAATTGTTATTGGTGAATATCTTTCCCCTCTCTGTGGGCTATCTCTTTACCTTGCTGGTTGTTTCTTGTGCTGCGCCAAAGCTTTTTAATTTAATGTAGTCCCATTTGTTGAGTCTTGCTGAGATTTCTCGTGCAGTTGGTGAGCTGGTCAGAAAATCCTTTCCCGTCCCTATGTCTTCTAGGGTTTTACCTAATTTATTTTCTAGCAAGTTCAGTGTTTCTGTCTTTGATATCTAGTACTTTGATCTCTTCTGATCTGATTTTAGTGTGTGGAGACAGATATGAGTCTAGTTTCATTCTTCTGCATGTGGAGATCCAGTTTTCCCATCTTTTCTCCAGTGGGATTTATTTTTGGCTCTTTTGTCAAGGATCAGGTGACTAAGGGTGTTTGGATTTGTTTCAGTATCCTGAGTTCTAGTACCTTGGTTCTCTTTTCTGTGCTTATACCAGTGCCATGTAGATTTAAGCACTATTGCTTTGTAGCATTTTTTTTCTAAGTCGGAGATTGTGATTCCTCCAGCTTTGCCCTTGTTACTGAGAATATCTTTAAAGATTCTGGGTCTTTTCTGATTCCATATAAGTTTTAAGGTTGTTTTTACTAGTTCTGTGAAGAATGTAGTTGGTATTTTGATTGGTATTTCATTGAATCCCTATAGTAGCTTCAGGGGTGTGAAGATTTTGTCAATATTAGCTCTTCCTATCCAGGAACATGAGATGTCTTTCCATTTTCTAAAATTACCTTCAATCTCTTTCTTTAGGGGTTTGTAGTTTTCTTTGTATATGGCTTTCACCTCTTTGGTTATTATGATTACTGTTATTTTTTTGCCCAATCATGCAGGCATGGTTCAACATATGCAAATCAATAAATGTAATGTAGCACATTAACAAATACAAAGATAAAAATTGTATGATTATCTCAATAGATGCAAAAATGCATCTGACAAAATCCAACATCATTTATGGTAATGACTCAGAAGAAAATAGGAACAGAGGGACCCTACCTCAACATGATTCAAGCTATTTACAACAAAACCACAGCTAATATAATCCTAAATAAAGACTGAAAGCATTCACACTAAATTCAGGAACAAGACAAGGACGCCCACTGTCACCCTTGCTAATAACATAGTCTTTGATATTAAGGAATCTATTTTACTTTAGTTCTTTTTATGTTCGAGGTGTAGGTGGTAATTTTTTCCTCATTCTTCTGGTTATTTCTTCACTCCGTTGTTTACATTGCTGTCCAGAGGCTTTTAGTTGGATATAATCCCATTTATAGAAGCTGAGAGAAAGAGTTTTATCCCAGCAGTTTGACTGTGAAATTTACTGGTATGCGTTTTGCTGTGATCTCTAATTATTATTAATACTATTTATTTTGAGACAAGGTGACTGTTTCCATTACAAGTTATGGTAGGATTATTTAGTACTAATCGTTAACAGAAAATGCTAATGCTAATACTCCTAAAATAAAATTACTTAATTATTTACACTAATGGCTATTTATCAAATGGCAAATGATCAGGCACTGAGGTTTTTTTTTTTGTCATAGCCAAATAAATAATATTTAAGCAAAATGTAGGTGGAAGGAAGTATGGAAGTATTTAATTATGATCTCTCTTTGCCAAAAAAAAAAAAAAAAAAAAAAAACTATGTCATGGACCTAGCTCTAAAAATATACATAAAAAATCTAAACTTTAAAAATTATCATCTTCATTCCCAAAATACCTGACACTATGGTATAGTATATAACTACTTACTAAATCAACACTAAAAGCCATCATCTTAAGCTCGGTCTTTTACTCTGTTTCTACAACATTAGGGAGTTCTTGAAGGTAGGGGATCCCTAGATAAAGTAGAGGATTCATGGATCTTCTACTGAATTGGTGCACACAAATGGCCCTCAGGGGATGCCACGTTGACGCTCATGATTCTGAGTAACATGTTAGTAAGTGCTGTTAACTTGGTGCTGGTTGGCCCTGAAATGGCTAGTAAAGTGGTTGTCAAATACCAAAAGCATCAGAGTTTCCTGGAGATGGAGAAGGGAAGTATTGATGCTACTAATTCTGGGATTATGATTGGAGAACCTTTGGACTATATACTATGTGAGTTGAGAGGATAAGATCACATGAGAGTTTAATTTTGACTAATAAATATATTTACTGAGCACTCGTATTTTTCTTATGTCTATCTGCATCATCTGATCATTATCGACTGGGTCACTTGTTATTTTTTGCTGATTTTTTCCAGTTTTCTATTTTTGACATTAATCCTCTGTTAGATGAACAGTTGGAAAAAGACTTTTTATCTCGTTCTGTAAGTTATCTCTTTACTCTATCCATTCTTTCTCAGAATTACAACTAAGCAAATGCAATAATACTCAGTTCATAAAGGAGATCTCATTGTTTTCAAATAGTCAAGCATTCAGGCCCTTTGGGACCTAATGGTATGCCAGAACGCAAGAGAGAGGGTGAATATTTCTTTTCTTTAGAAGGTATTTCATTGATCCAGAGTCATAGTATTTATGTGGGACTATTAACACGTGACAGAAACACCAAAGAACATTTTCGCGTATCAGTTATCTCCATCCTCAAACAATTAGCTGAGTCTCCACTGTCAGTTGCATGCTTCACTGGGTTACTAAAAATACTTACTTACTCCTCAGCAGGTGCAATTATCAGGCTATTACCAATATAGCAAACTGATCTGGGATTCTGCGAAGTGTCATGACAATCAAAGTTCCTGTAGCCTGCATTATGATGGTAACAGCGGAGGTAACTATATCTCAACAAAGTCATGTTTATGTAGAAATATGTGGTAAAGTTCTGAAGATCAACCAACATGCCGGTGATGTTAACAAGTTACACCCATGGCTGGCGTTTCAGCAAGGTTCTCCAAAGAAACAACAGATAGTGCTGAGTGTGTGGGGGTGTGTATGGACACAAGTACTGAGACTAAGCATAGCACAGTTATTTAACACACATAGAATATTTAAGTCTTCACTATTATTCCACATAATGTTTCTTTTTTACATCTAAAACTTACTTATATGTTATTGAGTTTTTAAAATATTAGACTATTTCTCAGTGTATTTTTTTCTATTGTATTCATTCCTGATCTTGCTTGTACTTTGTTTTGGCTTAATTTTCCTCTAGTTGATTGTTACGAAATCTTGAGTCATTGATTTGTAGTCTTGCATTTTAATGTTTTCCTTAAATGTCCTTCTTATGTTCTGTCTTAACTATATCCCATGCATTTACATACGTCATGTTGAAAATTGATTCAAAATTCTTTCACAATTTTGTTGAAATTTATATTTGACCCATGAGGTATTTGGAAGCATATTTGTCACTTCCAAATATTTGCAGACCTTATATTTATTATAACTTTTTAAAAATTTATTGTTCTCACTGTAATTGTGAGCAGAAAATGAACCTTGATTTTTTTTCTATCATTTTAAGTGTTTGAAGCTGTTATTGATTTCATACATATTTTAAACGTATTCTACAATCTTGTCATGTTAACTTATTTTTCTTACAAAGCAGTCTTGTTTATTTTAACCACATTACTCTTTAGTATCTTCTATTTTAATAGTAGTTGAACCACATAAGACATCTTAGCAGGGCAATTCATGTTACACGGTATAAATTTTGCCCTCCAACTACTTTTTTTCTCAGGCTATATGTTTCTCTTAAAAAAATTACATTTAAGCTACAAAGGTCAATTTTTAAATTATCCTGCATTCTGACATTGGTAGTCACTTAATTGGAGCAGTCTATTTAAAAACATTTAGTGTGATTATTCACATAATTCATTACGTCTAATATGTGCTCCTCCCAGATACCCCTGCTTGCATGCTCCTCTGTTCCCTTTTCTTCTTTCATCCACAGCTTTCTAAAATATCCTTTTTCTTCCAGCCATATGTTGGCAACTACACATTCTTTCACTATCCTTTTGCTTACTCTAGATATTACAATTTGAATCCTTGGCGTATTATAACCCCTACTGTGAGAACACTGAAGTCCGAACACTTATTTTTACTTAGTGAGTGTAAATCTCACTTCAATCAACCAGTTCTTATTGAATCGAATTTTAAATTTTAAGCATACATCTTACATGTAAAATTCATTCAAACAGCAGGAATCGTAACAATTAAATCCAGTTATTATCGTTATCAGTGACAACGCACAGGATCCAGGCCCCAAACCACAGCCAACTGCAAGATACTCACCAAATAGTTCCATCTACTCCCCAACATTCCTCTTGATTCATGCTCAAATTTCCACTGGTTATCCAACTTGATTAAATTTTTATTAATTACCCAGTGTTCTTCTTAACTGGAATTATTGATGCCTTACACAAATTAATGGGTTTCACTGGACATTTTAATTCATACATGTAGTGTGCTTTGATCACATCTCTTCTTTGCGCTCTCTTTTCCTCCTTCCCAGTTTCTCCAGTTTTCTTTCTCTTGCCACATAGGCTCTTTTCTCCTCTTGTGTCATCTACAACTTTCTACCTCTTTCCACAAATGAAAGAAGACTTACAGGACTTGTCTGAGACTGACTTCTTTCTCTCAATGTCATGAACTTTCAGTTCTATCCATTTTCCTCAAAATAAAATGATTTTATTCATATAATTTTCAAATAATTACTTTCTACTAGTAAAATATGTTTGGGTTTAAGAAAAATGCAAAGCTAAAAATAGACAATATTTGAAGAAGGAAGGTTTACATAAAAAGTACTAATTATAAAGAAAATATATAGTTTAAAATTACAAATTAAAAACACATTATGAATGAAATAAAGTACAAAATGGAAGATGTTTTCATCAAAGAACAAATTGCTAGCATCATACATGTACGAAGAGGTAAATTTGTTGATGTTTTGCTGATGTGAACATCATTTTGTCCTTAACACTAGCACTGATTTTGTTGGTCACTGAATCACTGAAATGATCATCTGGTTTCAGTTTTAAAATCATCTTTGTAAATGCTTTTGCTACTCTTCATTGTCACATTTCCCAGCAGTGGTTCATTTATTTAGTGTCAGAGAAGTGGCTTTTAAAAAGCAAATGTAAATATGGGATGAGAAGCGGTGAAAATTTATTACTTTAAAAAAATGTCTACTGCTGTGGAAGATCACCAGGAAGTGAAAGGTTCAGTGCTTGAATGTATCTTCGGGGTTATTTGTCAACATCAAATAAAAGAACCATTATACCTTTCCTCGGAACCTTTTTTTTTTTTACAAATTTCATACTTACATATCTTTGTGTATGACAGGATCAAAAACTAGCTCAGTGGATTGGAGTGGGGCTCAAGTTAGTCAAGAGATTTCAGAAGCAAATTGGTTAATTTTTTTGCCTATTTACCAAATACAGATACTAACCGTGTGCAAAGTAAGATACTGAAAATACTAAATTAACATTATAAAAGGCAAACATGGAAGACACAGCTCCTGCCTTGCAAAGGTCATATAGCAATGAAATGCAGGCAATAAACAAAGGGCGAAATTACAGATGTGGTGAATGCTATGAAGTAATGTACACAGGGTATTTCATACAGAAATAATAGCTGTGGCTGGGAGTGAGCTGTGTGCTGCACAGAACATGCTAGGAATGAGATCTTTTTTATAATTAAGATTTAAACTGAAATTTGAAAAGTAAGAAGTCAGCCATATACACAGGGTTTGAGAAAGAAATCACAAAGACCACATTGTAAAGGGGGTCCAGCCTTCTTGAAACTCACAGAAATCAGAAAATCTTGTGTACTAATATTATAAAATTATGCATGGTTGGTGGGATAGTAAAAAGGTACAACCATTATGAAAGGTAGTATGGAGCGTCCTCAGAAGGCTGAAAATAAACATTCCATATGATTCAGGGTATTTCTTTCGGGAATCTTTAAAAAGAATTAAAAGCATCATATAACAGAAATGCATGTATACCCATGCAGTACAATTAACAATAGCTAAAATGTGGAAGATGTCAAACTATTCATCAACTGATCAATGGATGCAGCAAACGTAGGGTATGTACACAATAGACTACAATGCTTATGTAAGTACTGATAGACTTGCAGCTTTTGTAGATAAATTGTCACAACTGGAGACTACCATGTTTAGTGAAGGGTGTCAAACATGAAAGGTTAAATATCACGTGGTTTCTCCAATATGAGAAAACCGGAATACAAGCATTTTACAGAACTAAATGGGTGTGAGAGTGGAATTTGTGAGGGGCGGGGAGAGGGCATGGGAAAGCCAAAAAGGGAAAGTGGAAAAGATTGTAATGCTGATCCGATATGTGTACAAAATCCCAAGCTCATGTAACCATTATGTATTGCATACAAATACAATAAAGATCATAATTTTTTAAATGAGCTGGTAGACAGAAGAAAGGATGAATCTCAAGATTGTGTAGGAAATAAGTGTTGTGAGTTTTAAATTTTAGTTTAAATTTAAGAAGGATTGTACCAAAACAGAGAAGTTCATATTTCTAGCCATGCTCCTTTTCTGATTTCAAATATACCTCAACTGATCTACAAAACAAATGAAGTGAGAAAAAGCAAGATGAATTTTTTGCCATCATTTGTCCTTAGATGCATAGGATATCCTCAAAGTGATATACAAAACACTGATAACAAGTGTTCCCCTAAAGGGGATCACTGAACAGGTGAGAGAGGTACATTAGTTGCTCAGGATATCATTTTCTAACATATTAGTTTTGTGCCAGATAGTTATATTACATTTGAAAAACTACTACTTTTTTGAAAAAAGCAAAACATTATTTAATTTCTAAGTGATGTTTGTTTATTAACCAAATATTTGAGTCAGTCCATTCTTCCTTAATTTTGTTGGGACTTCCCATTGGTTACTTGGTTCTAATAGATTACAGAAATAATTTCAAAGCAAGACGTCAGAGACTCATGTCCCACCACTCCTTTAAAAACACACTGTCCTATTAAAGATCTTTGGGTATTATCTTGATAATTTTGTTGCTTTAAAGTTTTATTTCTGACCATAAGACCAACCGTGATAATAGATTCACAAAATCACGACTTCTGTAACTAAAAGAGCCATGAAAATGAAAAGGTAGAGGTGAGTGTTTGGGAGTCCATCCACTGTTCTTAGGGTAAGGAATGATTGCTAATGCAAACCAACATTACGTTAAGCTTTAGGAAATCAGAGAAGTGTATTGCGACAGGAAGTGGTATGTGTCCTCTGCTCTACACCGTAGTGTCAAAGTGGATAAAATCGACAGAGAAGATAGACTCTGCCTTGCCGCCTCTGAATGCTTACGACAGAAGTGACCTCCATAGTCAGTGTCTTGGTCTTGCATATTAGCATCTTCTTTCTCCTTTTCTCCCTCTACGAAATGGCAGAGCAATGCAGACTAATTTCAAGTTCATAGATAGTAAGTATGTGATGTGAATCAGACAAATCACAGAATTTTTAGATTGGTCAATTTCAGAATGGTAGGAGCTAGAGCAACTCTCATAAAACTTTATTGGGAGGACAGAAAAGGTCAAAGATGGAGGTATTTGTGTCTCAACACTGGAGTTGACATGTCGATTGTGCTTATGATCTGACGAATTAGAGGAAATCTATTTTGGTACCCACATCATTATTTCTTGGTTTTGGTGTTATTTTTTATAGTAATTAATTTTGACCTGATATAAGACTCTTGAATCAAATGATGCCATCATAGAATGAAAGAAATATGTTAATAAATGATTGCAATGCAAATTAACAACTGCTATAATAATAGTATAACTCAGTGTTCCAGAAAAGAAGGTTCCACTTGCTCTGCTTAAGAAAATTGAGAAAATATTTAAAGAAAGTAAGTGACATCTAGCTGGGTCTCTAAGGACTAATAGCATACAAAGGAAGATAAGGATATTCTTGGAAGAGAAAATTGAATGTAAAAATTCCCTGTGTCATGACAAACCGTGTCTTGTGTGGAAAATATGGAGATGATTGTTGGGAGTGACAGTTGAAGGACATGAAGGAAGGACAGCAAGATGCTACATTGGGTGAGATTCTGAAGGCAAGTGCAGCTTGACCTCTTACCTTTCAGTAATGTGAGACTACGGACATCCCCAAGCGGGAGGACGGCACCTTCCAAGTTGCTCGTCAAGATGTTTACTCTGATGGCAATTTAAAAGCTAGCTGAACTGAAGGAGAGAACTATGATTTTAACCTTGTGAATAGTATGTGAGCCAAATTAGAAAACAAATATATCACTCTGATGAGCTCTTTGATATTAGCAAAATCAATTACACTATCTTTCTTCCTTATTATATATTTACATTTTGAAAATACTACAGCACACCTATGGAATTAAGTAAAACTATAGTTAACAAAATAAATAATTAATATAATTGAAAACATATATGCCTTCACATGCACCCATGTATATATACTCACACACTTACAGAAAGACAGCTATAGTTGAGTGTTATGTGTATCTTTATATAGATATTATTGCAAGTGAATTTCCTGCAAAAAATTATATATGCTGTAATGTGTGGGTGGGTAGAAAAGAAAATCAAGCTAACAATTCATCTGTCTTATCAGATAAGCACTCGAAGCAAAGACCCATTACACTGAGGCCAAATTACACTTTTCAATTACACAGGTGCATCAATCCAACGCTACATGTCAAAGCATAAAAAAAGATGTTTTAGAAAAGACAGGCAGCATACTAAATTTCTCTACCCACTATCCAGAAGTAAGTACCGCTCAGAAGAGTAAAAATGTCCTTCTGTCAACAGCCTTGAGTTTATGAAGGTTTGCCAGCCCATCCATCAAGATGCCTGATCCACTTCACCTTCAGATACTTTCCAAAACACGGTCCTTTATGACTTAACTTCTACATTGTTTTACATTCAAGAATATAGGGAAACGATTCTAAGAATGCAAAGACTCATTAGGGCTGCCAGTACATATATTCTCATCTTTTTTTTTCTTTCTGTATGTTGTATTTTAATCTTACTTTCTTGAATGAAGACATGTGATTTATAGACTGTGGTTAATGTACTGAAATCTACAATACTGAAGGAAGAGGGTTGAAACAAAAAACAAATCACTTGTCTGGTCATGATATTATGACATAAAAATTGAGGGGCAGCGTATGAAGTGAGAGGAAGCTGGGGCTTTGGGTCAGGGAAGACCATGCAGTGATTAATTCACTTCAGATTTTGGGTTTTACTGATGACAATGAGATGCCAGGGATGGGCTTGAAGCAGAAGACTGTTATATCTAGATTTGGTTTTCTTAAAAATTTTTTCTCTCACTCCAGTTGAGAAAATGAATTATGTTCTTAAAAGAAAAAGTAAGAAGAAATTAAAAAAAAAACCTATACCCAAGCAATTGCAAAGAAATCGTTCTTTTGACTAGAGAAATGGTCATATTTTAAAGGTTCTTAGGAGATCAATTGTACATAATTCTGTGAGGCATATGTAGGTGAGATGAGCAACAGGGAAAATTTCAGGATAATGGCAATATAACACATTAGGATGGCAATTGCTATTTATAGGACTTTGTATTTATTTCAAGTCAGCCACTTAGAAAAAAATAATGACTATTATTAATCTCGATTTGGTAAAGGAGAAGAGAGATCCAGATTAGCTAAATGGCCAGAGCAGGGTGTAAGCAGCTGTTCATATCTGGGGTTTGAACTTGGGAATTTTTTCTTTCTTCGAGTTCAGGATACTTCCTATTGAAAACTCACCAATCTGACCTTGTGTAAGAAAAAGTCCCTGAAAAAGTCCTTGGATCAAAATTTAGTACTAATTTGTCTACTCACCTTTCAATTTTAATCTCTCGGGGCAATAGGCCCAATCAATTTGGCAGAAAATTCAAAGCAAAAAAAAAAAGAAAAGAAAAGAAAAGAAAAGAAAAGAAAAAGAAAGAAAGAAAGAAAGAAAAGGAGAGGCCATGAGCCATGCAGCACTTGAAATGAGGGGGTAAACGAAAAAGAAAAGAGAACCTTTCTGTGTCACAGTCAACTTTAGGAGGAGTCACAGATTTGCATGATTCACTTTATGAAATGATAACAAAAGTCATGAAATGATAACAATAGAAGTGAACTCCTCTTTAAGGCAGTAAGTTCAAGTTCTGGTTACCCAAACCACTAATCGCAGGCATATGGAGTTTTAAATTTTTTTTTTTTTTGGAAAGAATTCACTATTACACAAGCAATACATAAATGTTTTTGAAAGTGAATTGTAAGAACAAACTGATGGTCCTCTGGGCAGTGCCATGTAACTGCAGTGACAAAGCATCTGTCTCCACCCCTGAGCACATAGTCACACTGCTTCTATATTGCCTTATGTAGAGTGAGAGATACAAGCAAATATTAATTTTTTGAGACAGGATTTCACCCCGTGGCCCAGGCTGGTCCTGCACTCACTATGTAGTCCAGGCTAGCCTTGGACTCATAACAATCCTTCTGCCACAGTGTCTCAAGTGCTGGGATTACAGGTGTACATCACCACACCTAGCTCATGTGGTGCTGAGGACTAGAAATCAGGGTGTTGCACCTGCTAGGCATGCACTTCAACCTCTGTGCCTTGCAATCCCTCTAGCCCTGCAAATTTTATTTGATGATCTGGCAGAGAAACACAGCCACAAGGGATGATTTGGTCATTCTACAAATGTTCTCATCAACTGTCACCAAATCCAAGAACTTCTTCCTTTAATTGTTATCTTACTAAAGTGATTTGCGATGCACAATAATTACATTCAACTTGGGGGCTGCCAGTATGTATGTATCTGCATACGTGGTACATATCACATCTTAATCAGATTATTTCCCTTTCCCTCTCTTTTTCCCATTTCTCCTCATTCCCAGACATTCTTGTCTCTTCACAAAATCAACCTTTGTTGCTTCCTTTTATTCATAAATTTATGACCCAATTTAATAAAATATTTCTAATGCAGTTGAAGCTACTAGTGTATTTCTTGATTTGATCCATCTGTCACTACATACAAAGTTTTTATTTTCTTTCTTTAGAGTTTTGCCACATATGTATAGAATTCTAAGCAATATGTTGTATTTTTGCTTTCTTCTGAGTTTTGTATTTACAATTCTGTTATATGGCCTTCTATGGTTTGTTTTCCAGGTCAGTTTTATTTGAAGTGTGTCGAAAGAGACTTTAATACAACTGACACTAGCCATACAAATCTACTAATTTAGAGCATTGCGATAACTAAATGAACTAAGATCATGCTTAAATTAAAACTATGCCAGAGAGACATTTGTTCCTCACATCTGATTTAGCCCTAGGCCACCAAAGAGTCAGCCGGTTATCCCTCATCGTTGAAATCTTGGATGGGTAAAGAACTCAACACAGAGTTTGTTAGTATTGGGATCTGTATTGAAAGAAACTTCTGAAACTCTCTATAGAGAAAGTGAGAGGCAGACATGTTCTGCTTCCCTAAGGATAGTGGGAGCTATCCCTGGTGCTGCTCCAGAATCCACCTCTGTAACACCAACTTGGTGTAGAATTTGACCATCGAGATGAGCTACATTAAGGCTCTACTGGATAAGCTAATTGATCTCATGAAAACCCAAGATTCAATTCTGTAATTTTTCAGCGTGCTGAGTTCTATAACTATACAAAAACTTTCCTTTTGTTATGCTTTCTTTCTTTCTTTCTTTCTTTCTTTCTTTTTTTTTTTTTTGGTTACTCTCTCAGCATCACCAACACCACAACCTTATCTCAAAAGACTACTCTTTACAAACATGGCAAAGTGTGTGTGTGTGTGTGTGTGTGTGTGTGTGTGTGTGTATTTCCATTTATCTGCTCTTTCCCCTCAAAAAAACTGTATGACAGCAATCTCCATATATTTTACAGATCAGAGAGTAAGCTTAAGAGAAATGAGAAATCAAGCCAAAGTTTCACTTCTAATTAATGCAGGCCTTGACAGTAAGTTTGGTCAATTCCTTCAACTATTTCCCCACTTCTTGAACTATAAGCCGCTTAAATTTCACTATTTCCAAGAATCCCTGGCACATTTACTTTTCTATGAAACAAGGCTATTTTACTCTGAATTTCAACAAAGCACCATTTAAACATTTATTTTTGCGAGTTGGGCCACATAACACAAGCCTGTAATCTGGCACCCTGAGAGGTGAGCCACGAGTACCACAAGTTCAAGCTTACGCTAGGTAACTAAGTAACTATATGACCCTATTTCAAATAAAATTAAGAAAAGAAAATAATAAAATAAAACGAGCTGGGTCCTTGTATCTGTGTGAAAGCTCTGTGTCCCATTCTTAGCATCAAAAGTAAATAAATAAATAAATAAACACATTCTTAAAAACAACTACCAATAAATATCAAGTACTGTATATATTCTGGAAACTGACCCATGTGTGTATATATACAAAATTCTCACAACAAACTTATGGAGTATGATTTTTATGATTTCTCTCTCTTCATTGATCAAAATATTAAAGCATAGAGAAGGTTTCCAGATGTAGAGATTTTAAGCCCAGGCACTGGAGTCCAGATTCTTTAGTGATATACTGCTAATCTCCTCGTATCTTTAAACATTATTCTTTGATTAGCACACTTCCTATATGATCCTTCTCAAACGTTCTTAATCTTTTTTTTTTTTAATAACAGCCTCATGCTATGTTATTATATTGCTTTTTAAATTAGGAAGTAAAATACTAAGATCAATTTTCCTAATAGCTTTTAAAATACAATTGATTATTAAATGAAATATTTCAATAGTTAACATTGGACAAGTGGTGAAAACATTCAACATCTGGTTATTAAAAGTAGAAATAATCTAAAAATCACATGAATGCACATCCAGAAACAGATATGCCAAATGATAGTATTTTTGAAGATAGCGTCCTCTGATAGTTTCTCTTTTATTTTAAGAACTTTACATTCTTTTAACCAGCTTCAAAATCTGTTAGGAAATGTCAGTCTTTTAAAATGAATTCAAACAGAACGTCAAAGTCGTAGGTTTCATTTAGGGCAGTGGGAGCCTGCTCAGTTGTTTCCTCTCACCCTCACTCTTAAAAATCCTCAATCACTGCCATTTCTCGTCTCAGCTTTCACAACACTTTATAGGCAGCTGACGAAAGGGCAGGAGCTTCCTGTGGAAACTCCAGTTATTTTAGCTCTAAAGCCAGCTGAAAAGGACGCCCTCCCCAGAGACGGGGTGCACTGTCTCCATCATGAGCCCACTGTTCCCTCAGGCTGATGCAAGGGAGTTTAGCACCTGAAGTTGTGCAATGCTGTTTTTTTTTTTTTTTTTTAATCAAAGTGAATCACTTTTGGTCCATATAGCCTGAGACACAATTTATTTAAAATAATATGGTGCATCAGGGAAAGTAAACAACAACAATAATAATACTGAAATAGTAATGTGCCTATAAATAATATAAGAAACCCTTGTGGCCCCGGTATCTTTATGAAATGGAATTTCAATATACATATTTCTTACACAGCTGTATGCTTCACGTCATTTCTTAGGCTTGCACTTTGCTGCTCCGCTGCGTCACTCTACCAATAAACCTGTAGATCACACCAAGTGAAATATGTTCACAGACCCTCTACGTGAAGGGAAAAGGTGGAATGTTGGTTAGTAGAATGAGCGTTGAGGCAGAAGTCTGAAGGAAAGAACTTGAATCCCAGCCCTGCCACTTTCTAGCTTGTCGATGTTGGGTGAGTCAAAACTCTTTGAAATTCAGTTTTCAGATCAATGGGACAAGCTTGTGACTTCTCAGGGTTCCTGTGATGATGAAATGGGATGACACAAGAGAAATATTTTTCTAAAAAATGCTGTACAACAGTGGTTTTTTTAAAAAAAAAAACAGGAAGCTGAGCATTCTTCAGATAATGTACATACTTTTACATTTTTACTCTACAAATCCACAAATTTGTCCCTTCCCAGCAAGTTGACTCATTGCTGGCATTTCTTGGTAGTCCCTTGGTATTTTCTTATCTGAAAATTAAGATTCATGCTGTTTCTTTAGCCTTGTAATAAAAATTGAAAACTATGTGTGTGACCTTAAAGTATGTCTTGATTTTATTTCATTTTTAAAATGTTGACATCTTATTATCAAAAATTTAGCTTAGTAAAAACAGAAGGTATCAACTAATAACAATAATTATAATCAACTAATAATAAACTAATAATATTGATTTTACTCATTCTATATCCTATATATTTAATTCTGCTCGTTAATCTAATTTAGAAAATTATTATTTGACTTGCACCATTTGACCAATAATTCTCTCTTTAAATGATACAGACTTTGTATATTTTCTGGTAAGCATTTTAATCTAGCCTATATGATTGTATTGCTACTATTTTAGTCATAGGCTATCTTTGAAAAGAAAGGTTTATTTTAATTTAAAGTTGTTTTTAAGGCATTTATTTTTTTCAATATATTTTTCTACAATTTCAAACCAGATCAGGGCATTAGGAACCTAAATATTTTTCTTTCAAGCACACATGATCCATATGCACATTACAGTTGTAAATTAAGGTCTAATGTTTTGCAGAAATCTGCCTTCCATATCACAGTTTTCGTCCGTGAATGAGGCAAGTATCAGCCAGTAAATATATGTGGTCAACCTCAGAGTTGCCTTGCTGGGAGTTCACATGTATTTTTAACTGCCTTCAATTGTTAATGTATTCCTCAAATGAGATGCATCACCTTGAAGAATGACTTTTTGCCCTCTGGGAATAGGCCAAACAAGTATTTCATTCGCTATGATAATCAGTTCTACCTTCAGCAACATATAAACCCAAATTTAATAGGCACTGGTGATTAGGTTTTAAGTCAGAGAGTCATCACTGTCTGCTGTGAAAAATAATAAGAAAAAAATACAAATTATAACGAATTTGCCTTCAGGAGGCCTTGTTAGACATAATGGGACCATAACTATTTCAGGAGATGGTGAACAAATGTTTCTCCTTCTCATTATAGACGTTTTTGAGTCACCAATTTTCAGTGATAAGAAAGATTTCCTTTAACTTGTGCTAAAGATATCGCAGGTCATTTGTTTTGTCCACTTAATATATAACAGCCTTGAAAGAAAAAAATGTGGCTTACCATAAAAAATTATTTAAATCTCTTAAAATGCTTAAAACCACATGGAAGCATTCAAAGCGATAGATAAATATAATCTTATCAAAACGTTCTACTGCCAAAATTATCTAAAGCTTTCCTTCAACTTAAGCTTTGCATTGGAATAAGAAAGAATTGTACAGGACATTATGGAAAAATAACAAATCCGCCCTTAAATCAGCACCTTAGGATGTGGACAGTAAATGATACAGTGGTTCCACTTTCTTGGAATGGAGCAGCAGAAGCAAATGAAGAAAGATACTACTGACAGGGCAAGGATGATGGGAGTGGACTCGCATTATGAATGATATGTTAAGTGATTGGCTCAGAAGGAATCATGGGATTGCTGCTGCCTTGTGCAGGAGCTGATTTTCATTCTTATTGTTCACCTCATACGACTCCCCCATGCGGGAGGGGGAGGGGAAGGGAAGCCATGTGCACATGTGTCCCTCACACGTACACGTATTTAGAAATATTTCAAATATTTCTTCGGCTATACAGAGTGGTAGGGAAAAGTATTTATATGCCAAAATATGTATCTTGTCAGCTAGGTTTGCTAATTTTAATATTCATGTTTGCTCTCTGCCTTCTTCCCTGTGAACTGGACTATCATATTCCTTTTATTTGATAATACCGAAGACATATATATTCCTAACTCTAATATAAGTGAAATAATAATTCAATTCTTTGTAAAAATATATTGAAGATAATAACAAAGGCGTATTATAGGCTGTTTTGATATGTGAAGAGATGCATTCATTTATATATATTTGTTTCTTCAAAGCAGTAGATACTACTTGATTTATTTGGTTGGCCTGGCAGGGTGTGTGAGTGTGTGTGTGTTTGTGGGTGGGTGAGCAAGGGGAGGTTTTTTGAGGTGTAGTGACAGACCAGGAGTCAAAAGATAAGATTGATACATGATACTATACTTTAGAAACACATTCTTAAAGTTTAACATACTTGGAAGTCAAAAGGTTCATTTACAAAGATTTTTGATTAATTTTCATTCTTACACAGCTGTTTTTAATTCAGACATTATTTATTTGTTAATTTGTTTGTGCATAAGTGCTTAAATTTATATCATGACTAAGGCTGCAACTTGATATTGGGAATTTCTGGTATAAAAATGACGTAACTATTAGTGCCAACAATTCAAACCATTTTCACATATTTTTTAATCCAAATTAGCGCCAGTTTCAATATGGCTTTTCTAGAAGGCAAACATGGTAAGCATCACTAATCCTAAAAATAAAAAAAAATCAGAGCAATACAAGGCATTATCTAGCTGGTTTAGCAATCGTGATTTACACTTGGATAAATACATATGTACAGCCACTCTAATTGTGGAAAGATTTTTGTTTTAATTTAGTAGTCAGTTCGTTTGCCAAAAGCAGGTAACAAACCATCTTCTTTTAAATAAAAACTGAGCAGTTACCCTAAAGGGGGCGTGCATAATTTTTGTAACAAACAAATATAAATATGAACCTATAAACTTATCTTTACTTGAGCATACTCAAAATTCTTATTATAAAAATAACTAGAAAATGTAAGGAAAGATAGAAAGAATAAGATTTGAGGGACAGGAGAAAATGAGCAAAGAGACGATCAGCAGAGCCCTGTAATCACTACACCTCCCAAATTGATGATAGAGTTACACACTTGTTAGTATTAGGGGCCTACAGATTTCATTTTCTAGGGGGTAGCCCAGCAGGCATGTTCGGTGAATCCCCCTCTACCACTCAGCTCACCCCCTGAGGGGAAATGCCACGTGCATTCAAATCAAACGTTTTCCTATCAAGTTCTCAACTAATGGCTTTCCTAAGAGACCCAAGCCTGTCACTCACCTACTTCCTATTTAGCCATGTTAAAACAGAATCTGTTGTTTATTTGTATTTCATTGAAGTGTGTGTGTTTTCTCATATTGAATTTGTATCCAAACCCCAGGTTGTCAATACTGCTTAGCTAAGGCTTCTGTTTGTTTTGTTTTTCTCTGCATGTAATACAGAGAAATGTGGTATTGTTCAGGTCAATTTCAATCCTGCCTTAAATGTATAGGCAGTGTATTAACCAATTGTTTAAAGTTACTAGTGCTAATGTTAGGAGAAGAAAGGTGTCTTTTATTTGAAATTGTTTTGCTATATTCACAAATCGATGATATACTACAGCCATAGCGGAACCTGATTTTACATGTGAAAAAAAAAGATATTAATCTTCAGTAACAAGAAGTCAGATTATAATTTTAGTTAAATTTTTTATGTGGTTGAAAGTATCTGGTCTTCTTAGAGAAAATTCTTGTAATGTAAAAGCAGAAACCTGACCTGACCAGGCTGTGATTTTCTTTTTGGTATAAAAATCACACACGTATACACACTCACATTCACACACACACACACACACACACACACACACACACACACACACACATATTCCTGTGATTACAACCTTTATGTTAGTTTACCTGTGTTGAAAACGAAATGTATGCATGAAGCATTCCATAAAAACAAGAACTATTATGTTTGATTCGCACTTCAGAAGCTTAAAAGGCCAAAGAAAGCCCTTCCTTAATTATTGAAGAAGTGTCTATAAAGGAAACATGAGCAAATAGCATCCATGCTCTCATCCCCAGTCACCTTTCATTGTCCTTTTCTTCAGATGGCCAAGTCAGTATATTTAATAAAGGCAGCAGCCACCATCAAAGAAGGCAGGGCTCTAATAAATGGTCCTGATTAAAGGCCCTGACAGGGTATGAACTTTGCATACATTTTCTTATGGTGTCAGGCTAGGATACTGATTGAAAACTCATTAACATAATCACACAGTTAGAGGAAATGCTGTAATGTATCAAAAACATTTCCCTTAGTGTAATAATTTTAAGGACATTAAAATGCAAATGATAATAAGGAGCCATGTTTAGTGATGTTCTGAAAGCCTGATTATTCAAATATTTAGGGCGAAGTATGCATTTGTGTTCGGTAATGCATCCACATGAATTCAGACATTTGAACTCCTTATGGACTCAGAATCTTCTGTGATCTTACCAACTATTTTTACATGTCACAGGCACACAAAACTAAACAAGAATATTTGACCTAAGTTTTATAGAGATATGCTAAAATAATTTACATCCTTACATTTAAAAATAAATATATGCAGCCTGTAGCATGTTTCCCTTATGCTTAAAAAATAAAAATAATTAATTAGCATTTTTGCTTTGGTAAGATTTTTGCCATGAAAGTATTCTGAAATCATCTCAGCATCCTTTACCCTGATTCTGTTAAAGTTCATGTAAAGCAGCAAAGATCGTGACAAGTCACAGCGGTGCTATTCCTTAATGCTAATTCTTAACAATAAAAGAAACACTGCCCTCCCCCCACACAAATAGCCATAATTATGTAAAGAATGACGGCTTCAGACTGATGACTTTCAATATGCTCCAGTCTAGCATACTGGTATAAGAGGCCAGAAAGGTCAACAGTAATTCATAACTGCTATAAAATTCTGTAGCATCCCAGGGCTTCTGCAGGATGCTGACATTATCACGAGTCTTCTGCTGGTTTGTATATGTAAATTTGTGACAGGAAGTGCACTGCTTTTACCGTATCACATGCAGAGCATCAATCAGGCAGTGGAATACATCAGAGTATTTTCATTATGCCTAGTTATTTACTGCATCAGAAGAAATTACCCTGGCAAGCCAAACGGCCTTCTCCGGGTAGCATAATGCGACCAACCAGGCTTCAGCTCAGGAGTCTTGTAAACATTACAGGATTAATCTCGCAATCACAATCATCAATCTCTCCCAGTCCTGCCTGGGTGCAACTGTGGAGATTGGTAACCAGGCCGTGTGGATTTAAATTTAACCCCGAGCACCAAAAACTAGATGTCACATGTAAGCTGCGTGTGGCAAAACACTTGTGTTTTTTTCAATTTCAGTTGAAGATGATAGACGAAAATATAAATGACAGTATTTGAAAATCATATTTAATTTGCCACTTTTAGGAGTATGCTTGAGAAGTTGGAAGTTTCTTTTTGGCACTTTTTAAAAATACCTACAGAACGTGAGAAATGAAAGAACACTTAGTGTCCGTACAAGCACATTTTCTATGTGGCAAGATGGACTCCATAGGCTGCTGTGCAGAGCTGTGCAGATTTCTAAAGCCCTGAGGTCTGAAATCCACCTCCAAGTCCTTTGGCATCTGGGCTAGGCAAGGTTAAAGCCCCAGGGAATTACAGTTTGTCCCCAACAAGACGGCACTGAATGTATCTTGCTGACTCATAAGATGACACTGGCATTGATTACTGGAACAACCGCTTGCTTGCCCACTTGACAAAAGAAAAGATAATCTCTGCCTTTCTTCTCTTCCAGTAGAAGAGGGGGAGCAGAGATGGGTAGACACACGGGGCCAAATGAACATTCTATCATTTTAAGTTTAGCAAGTGCACTGAACATACCCTGTTGTATTTAGATAATGCAAAAGATAATGTGCATTCATTTTGGAAAGTCAGGTGAAAACCACGATGATAATGATCATTTTTCCATAGTCAAGAAACAATAAATATATAATGAGCAGGCCATGTGGAGTCTCCCTGGCAGTTTAATTTGAACTGTGACCTTTTGTTATTATTTTTTGTCCATGGCACCTTTTACTGAACACGTGACATAGAGTCAATTCTTTCTTCCTCTCTCAATATCTTGCAGCCTCTCACCTTTGAATAAAAAGTGTGGTCGTCCTTTTCCTTACATCCAATAAGATTTTTAAATCTAGACATTTATATTCATCTTATATAATAAAAGGCAGGTATTTCTTCCGTATGTTTTAATTCCTGGTTGATTCTATCATTGCTAATGGTATTTGGCTGTTAGAATTCTGTGACTACAGTAAAAATAAAAATGTGTTTCGTATATTTGGAATTCCGTACCAGCTAGTCATTTCTACCCAAGTTATTATTTTTGTATGGCTTTCTTGCTCAAACGAAGTTTGCCTTTAAAAATGATACTGCAGAGAATTATACATAATAATTTTCCAAACATATCATAATAAAGAAATTCATTTTCAAGAGATTGCAATAACTGTGATTGTAAGGCTTTCCCTCCCTTGTGCTCCTGTCTTGAAGTGTAGAATTGTTTTTATTTATTTATTTATTTATTTATTTGGTTTTGTTCTCATTGATAATACTGAGACATTTTTCTTTGTATGCCCTCCTCTAAGTGACTAGTTTTAATGTAGCTAATACATTAATTCCCTATTTTGGCAGTAGAAGTTTTGTTTTCCAAACCCTTCTTCTTGAAGTTTCAAGCTCTAAATACCACGTTGTAGGCATAAGGATATTAAAAATGTTTATCTTCTCACGAAATGGGAAGTACCGTGCATATTCATGACATTTTCAGCAGTAACGGAAATAAAATTTCCATTCTCTTTTTTCTTGTGGTCATGATGAGCCATACAAAAGAGATTGCTCCTTAAAATTTATATTTATGATCAGCTGGCTTTGGGAGAGGTAGGAAGGTTAGAGATAGTTTGTGTGTGTGTGTCACGTGGTATAAACCTCAGCACCGTCTCAGGACACTTGCTTAAGTTTTTATATTATCCTGCCAGGCATCACAACTCTGCTGAAGATTTGAAACAACAAACAGCTACTTGCTATCTGTGGTGAAGATGCTAGGCTTGCAAAAAGGTCAGCACAGCGATCAGCAGATTGGTACACTGAGAGTAAACCAATCCCCCGAGACAAGAAGCCTGGGCAGTAGTTATATTGCTCACATGTGCAGCCATCAGGAAAAAAACGTGGACTTCAGAGATGAGGAACACGAACTTGATTTTCAGTACTGCTACTTCACAGGTGCATGGCCTTAAACACTTCAGTTGACCTTATTACTCTTCGTTTTAACATTTCTTTTTTATTCATTTCCTCAACAAACATTTAATGTACTCCTATGGTCTCTGCTAGGTATGAAATGGTGAGTTAAAAAGACAAGTTAAAATTTTGTGATCCCAGTCTTTAAAGTTAAAAATAAAAGGGCTGGTGTGTGATTCAAGCATTGAGTAAGTGCACTGCATATATTATCAAGTTTAATTTTTCTGCTCCCAAGTCTGTATACATCTACTTTATGATTGTATAGGATGAATTTAGGCTTTAAAGAGTAGGAGCTGTAACATCCTAACAAAATCTAATCTGATGGAAAGTCCCCAGCTTGCGATTTTTGTAGATCATGTTAAAGAATTTTACCATCAAATGATAAAGGCATGTGATAGAATGTTGCATGTAAACTATATGATACTGAAGTATTGGCTGTTGTCACTACATTTCTTATAAATATAAGACATTTTGCCTCATAAATTTTCAGCTTCAATTTCACTCACTCAAATAACCTAGACGCCCCTGCATGTATGACACCCACAGGCAAAAAAAAAAAAAAAAATTGTATCCATCTCGCTATTTTTTTGAAATACTAGGTGTTCCCTATCAGCCTTTCAAAGACAGTTGCTCCTTTGCAAATATTAAACAAATAGAAACCCCAGGAAGACATTTTTCTACATATGAAAATCTTTGGAAAGCACATGTCTACTGTTTGCATTAAGCCTGGTACATCTTTAGCAATTCCTTAGGCACTTCAGATTTTCTAGCTATTAAATGGGAAAGATGCTGTTAATTTGTGTTTACAGGTCGTACAGTTGTAGAATACTTTATTCGACCAGAATCTTCCAGTTAAAACTGATACCATTTAACACAGAATTTTTATATGTAATTTCTGCAACAAAATGGGAAGAAAGAAACAATCCATCACTCATCTTTGCTCAACTTACACTGTCCTTATCATGATATTTTTGTTCCATCTTTGTAAAATATGATTTTATATACAAGAGAGGTAGAATAAAAAATAAAAGTATTGACTTTGTTGTTGAGTCAACCACAAATTTAAGGATCAAATTTTAGTATCCTGACTTTTTGTTTTGAAATCTCTCCCATTCAATTTGCAAAAGCACTTAAGTTTTTAATATGTGAAAAATTATAAATTGATACATATTTTATTTAAATATTAATAATAAAACTTCCTAAAAGGATTCAAAAACCCACATGCTAATGATTGTTTTGTACTTGTTACTTGATACCTGAAGCCCCAATAAATAACTTTTTTATTTCTCACTTAAAGAAGCTTCTTACATTTAAGATTTAGGGATAAATAATAGAAAATTAATTCAATTTATTGGATATACCTTTTGAAATTCAGGGAAAATATTATTTTATTAAATGTAAATGACTACTGACTATTGAAAAATTGGAATTTAATGGTTGCAAAAGGCATAAAGCAATGCCTCCTTTTGTAACTTTAGATTTATCTCCAAAATTCTGACTTCTTAAAATATATTTATAATACATTACTCACATTAATGTAATTAAAATTTCTATTTTTCTAAACATTTCCAAATGACTATAATTTTGTTACACAAAATTTAATAGTTATGCATTTTTAGGTATGCATATTTATAGTTATTCATGCTACAGTTATAAATATATTAATAGTTATGCTAGTTGTGTTTTTCAGGTAAATTTTAAGACTTTTCCATCGTGTGAAAAAGCATGGTATTAAAGATATGGTGTGTTTCAATTTTTTTGGCAATGGGCTGTGCAAATATTAAAGTTTTAACTGCACATACTCATCATGAACATGTGAGATGGATCTCTCTGGATTATGTTTTAAAATGTGCCATCCATTGAGTTTATAGTTTATAGATTCCTTAAAGAATGAAAGAGTATTTATAAACATCTTCCTTAAATTCACAAGTTTTAATTACTTTTATTATTCAAGAGTACTCATCAGAAATTTTATGTAGATTTTCTGTGATTATAATAACCAGGCGTTTGTAAATACTTTCATATCTAATGCTTGATGTATGTGATAAGGCACACTTAGATTTTGTATTTGCTTATAAAAATGACCACAACAAAAATAAAGTAATAGAACAGATCACTTTGAAAATGAAAGTTTTCTAATTCATTCCATTGCTCTCATTTTTAAATGGCACCAATAGCCTGGAGTAGAGTAATGACAACCTTCTCAAATCATATACTGTTCCTATTTAGTAGCAAATACATTCGTTTTTTTCTAACAAACTTATACAGACATTTATAGATATGCCAAAGACTGGCTGGATTATGATTTAAGCTGATGATAATATTTTAGGTGACCATATAGGTACTGTTGAATCTATTTGAGAACAATGGAATTTCTGTCAGATTTGAGATTTTCCTATGAAGGTGACATTTAAAAAATGCAATAACTTCTTATGCCTGACATTATACATTTGTGTAGAATGCTGGCCAAATTGTGATGGTGCAGTACAAATATTTAGAAATATTTATCGTCAAACATAATCATGTATGTAAAACTGTATTAAAAGTCACTACAGTAGTCAAATATCTTAAAGACAAACAATAAAATTAATTTACCACACTGTTGTACTCTGTCTCAAAGTTGTTATCACATCGCGAAGTGTTTGACATATGTAGAATCATGTGTAGTATGCTTTCAAAAGTAAAAATATACAAAGACAAGCGAGTACACATGCACATAAACACAATTCATTAATCTGGAATATTAGTTACTCAATATGCATGTGTTAATTTAGCATTCTGTCTTAAACAAAACTGAAATGTTAAGCATGACAAAAACCCATCAGGTGAAATTTATGAAAATGTACAGATTACCTAAAATGCTAGGAGTTAATTTTAGTGTGCTTTCCCCGCATGTCAGCTTGATTAAATTTGGAGTTTGGAGATGAATTGGCCCAAATTCATTAGTGTTCCCTGGGTGCAGATGCTGGTCAAGGTCAAGCGAAGCGCACTGACTGTAATGTTAGAGAGGAGGAGGGGGAAGGGATTCCAAAGAAGGTAGACTCTTAAAAGGTCTGGGGTTGCAGCAAGAAACTTTGATACTTTTTAACTTAATAAATCTTGACAGCCTAATCATGGCTAAGCCTTTGCAGTGTTATTGGTACAGATGGCAAAGCTAGACATATTTAAAGAGATCTCAGCAGCGAGTTGCAAGAGAGCACTGAATCCAAACGCAGAGCTGGGCTCGAGGAGAAAGTGAGAGAAAGGAGGGTAAAAAGCTGCCCAGCATTTCCATCTCCTGACATCTCCAACGGCCTCAGATACAAAATATGATAAGGCTCCTGCTGAGCTAATAAGCCCAACAAATGTCTGTGTCCGTGAAGTAGATGAAGTGGGATCAAGCAGTGGGGGCTGCTGTATGAAAATAAGCCAGCGCCCAGGGTATAATGGCACTAGAGAAAGCTACAAGGTCAGGCCGATGACAGACACCAGTTAAGTAGAGACCCCATCAGTAAGAAAGGTCTGCCTGCTGGATCTAACACATGACCATTAAAATAAAATGAACTATCTATTTAAGGAAGGAAGAAAAGAAGAAAACAAAAGCTTTCTCTCTGGATTTTGTTAGTATTTTTAGCTGTTGTTCATATATGTAGGCTGCATTCTTTTGTTTATTTGCAGGGAACCTATCCACAGCAAAACAAGAATACCGGGATGGGAGTGGGGTATTGCCAACAGTTATGCACTTTAAAATACCATTAAATTTATTAATTCTGCTCTATGATTGTAGCGGCTTCACAATCTACACTAAGCATTGAAAAACTGCATCAGGATGAATAGAGTTATCAAAGCTTCCTCATGGTCCACAAGTTTTTCCAAAGGAAAATATTATTAGAAGAAACATTATTCCTCAACTTCTTCCTTTCCATTTTCAATTTTTTTTTTCTGGTAGATAGGGACTCTGTTCATTCCTTTCATTGTTGTTGCTTTGTTTTGTTTGTTTGGTAAGGTAATACAGTATTCGTTAAGATAAAGAAATGTTGGAAATTGAAATTATGTGATTCAGAGCCACAAACCTGACACAGTGCACTAACAGTCAGCCCAGATGTGTGGAATTTGACAGTGTATGTTTTCTTGAATGATAAACTTCTACTTTCCTTCAAAACTCTTGTGTTTTTAGCTCTAAACATCTCAGGTACTGCAGACCCCTTCACTATCCTCTGTACTCCCATGACTGAACCAAGATCCAGTTGTGTGATGAGTGTGGCTGTGTCAAAGAGGCAAAGTGTGTAGCAAGAGGGAGTGATTAGTTCACAGACAGAAAAGTCAGATGATTCAAGGCATGAAATACTCATCAAAGGCTAAATCATCCAGGTTGGCTGTTAAATGAGCTTTATACTCAACACTTCCATCGCATCTTGAAGCCATTACTTCGCACACACACACACACACACACACACACACACACACACACACGTTCAGAAATAAATCAAATAATGTCTATTATATGTACTCTTTTAATATTGTTCTTAATGGTTCAAACAATGCACATCATACTTTAAACCAAACCTGGAATGGTTGATAAGAGTCAGCCCATTCTGCAGTCCTATTCTCAGGCCAACAAAACCACTCCCAGATTAGGAGAAAATGACCATGATTTTCTTCAGGTTTATGGAAATAAAACCCAGTGCATTGAAATGATATTTAAGAATTAATGATTATAAATCTCCCTTTTCAACTTTAGGATTATTTTATATAAGCTTCATTTTTTATTAAAATAATAATTAGACTAGGCTCACAACTTCAAGAGTCAGTCAAATTACTACATTAATTTTTAGCAGATCATGTCAAATTTATAATATCTGTAAAGCCTTGTTTAAAAAGTACAAACAGTTTAAACATGTGAGGTGGTTAATTAAAGATGTAAAAATGTTTTGAAATTTTAACAACAGTCCTATGAAAGGTAAGACTGAGTGGGCTTGTAGTATTTTAAAAGTCCTATATTGCTTGAGTGTCGTACAAATTAAAATATGATACTGCTGCTACCACTTAGCATGAAGTTTTGAGTTATAATAAAATATTATAAGTAATAGAAAAATAAGATGTATGACGCTGAGAAAACTATGATGAAGAGTGTAAATAGGTGACCAGTTGCCAAAAATATTTGGCAATTATGGAGATTTCTCTCAAGCTGTGATTACAATACTGCAAAACATCTTCGTGCTAGTAGCAGAGGTATCAAAAAGTTAACTGCAACAAGCAACATTTTTTTACAGTTTGCCTTAATGTTTAAAAACTTTTGAATATCAATGAAAAGTGATTTCAAATAAATTAAGAAGCTTATTAAAAATAATAATAATCTTCAAAAGACACAGCTGCGAAAAAGGGGGAGTGTCTAATTATGTCTGTTCTCACAAAGCTTATTTTGGGATTGTGGAGAAGGGCTGCCTGTATTTGATTGGATTGTCTGTCAGTTTTCTTTAGTTGCATAGTTCTGATTATGAGATCATCTCTGAATGTCAGCTGTGAATGTGAGACTTGTCCCTTAGAAGGCACATAGTGCCCTGAAACTTTTTTGTGACATTTTTATACCAGCCTTATAACTTATTCCATTCAAAATAGCATATGTGGAAAATTGAAGAAATACTAACTTTGACTGAGGATAACCAGCGTATCAGGGCTGACATTGCCACCAGTCGTACTAAGAAAGATAAAGTCTTTAATAATTCAAGTGTTTAATAAGTAGAAAGCATCATGCTGATAGTACTATTAGCTTAGTTCAAACAGATGCTATGGGTAAAAGTGATAAGCAAAAGTAATAGCATTAAGATATTGTTTGCTTCACAGATCAGGAACAAAATATAGTATTTAGAGTGTACTGAAAGTAAATGGACCGTTACAATTTCCAACCTCAAGTTTTTATATATCTGATACTTCCCCTTGCTTGGATTTTTTTATGTAGAGAAATTTTAACAACAGTACAATGAAAGATCAGATTGGATGTGCTTGTAGTATTTTTTTTGAAGTCATATTAATTTGAATGTTATACATATTTAATTATGATATGGTGCTGTCTCTTAGAATCTTAATTTTTCAGTGATGGATTCAGTAGTATTTCAATATTATTAATTTGAGTATTAGTCATTTATAAAATAGAACTGTATATTTATCTCACTTGAAGATAGTCTTCCTTACAGCCCATGTATAGTTAGCAATTAATTTTACCAAATTTATTAAGTTGAATTCTACAAGCATAGAAACTTAGATGGTTATCCTAACATAGTTTTTATTTAAAAAAAAA